>OY754468.1:15823422-16168264 GCA_963575645.1 Xanthostigma xanthostigma | reverse complement strand
GGGCAAATGAGTCCTTATAGGCAAAATTGCTTTATTTCATAAAGGTAAGTCTATTTACACTATAACATTCAGGTTTGGATCATTCTCTCATAAGAAAATGCAAACTGCATATTAACCATTATTTAAACACAGACAAGCAGTTTTTACATGCTTTACGACAATTAGGTGCAAATAAGTCTTTATAAGCAAAATTGCTTTATTTCACAAAGGTAAGTTTACTTACACTATAACATTCAGGTTTGGATCATTCTCTCTCAAGAAAATGCAAACTGCATATTAACTATTATTTTCGCGCATACAAGCAGTTTTTACATGCTTTATGACAATTAGGTGCAAATGAGTCCTTAAAGGCAAAATTGCTTTATTTCATGAGGGTAAGTCTATTTACACTATAACATTCAGGTTTGGATCATTCTCTCATAAGAAAATGCAAACTGAATATTGACTATCATTTTCACGCAGACAAGCAGTTTTTACATGCTTCACGACAATTGCGTGCAAATGAGTCCTTATAGGCAAAATTGCTTTATTTTTAAAGGTAAGTCTATTTACACTATAACATTCAGGTTTGGATCATTCTCTCATAAGAAAATGCAAACTGCATATTAACCATTATTTTAACGCATACAAGCAGTTTTTACATGCTTTATGACAATTAATGGCAAATGAGTCCTTATAGGCAAAATTGCTTTATTTCATTAAGGTAAGTCTATTTACACTATAACATTCAGGTTTAGATCATTCTCTCATTAGAAAATGCAATCTGCATATTAACCATTATTTTAACGCATACAAGCAGTTTTTACATGCTTCACGACAATTGCGTGCAAATAAGTTCTTGTAGGCAAAATTGCTTTATTTTATAAAGGTAAGTCTATTTACACTATAACATTTAGGTTTGGATCATTCTCTCATAAGAAAATGCAAACTGCATATTAACCATTATTTTAACGCAGACCAGCAGTTTTTACATGCTTTATGACAATTAGGTGCAAATGAGTCCTTATAGGCAAAATTGCTTTATTTCATGAGGGTAAGTCTATTTACACTATAACATTCAGGTTTGGATCATTCTCTCATAAGAAAATGCAAACTGAATATTGACTATCATTTATACGCAGACAAGCAGTTTTTACATGGTTTACGACAATTAGGTGCAAATAAGTCCATAAAGGCAAAATTGTTTCATTTCACAAAGGTAAGTCTACTTTCACTATAACATTCAGGTTTGGATCATTCTCTCATAAGAAAATGCAAACTGCATATTAACCATTATTTTAACGCAGACAAGCAGTTTTTACATGCTTCACGACAATTGCGTGCAAATGAGTCCTTATAGGCAAAATTGCTTTATTTAACAAAGGTAAGTCTTTTTACACTATAACATTCAGGTTTGGATCATTCTCTCATAAGAAAATGCAATCTGCATATTAACCATTATTTTAACGCATACAAGCAGTTTTTACATGCTTTATGACAATTAGGGGCAAATGAGTCCTTATAGGCAAAATTGCTTTATTTCATAAAGGTTAGTCTATTTACACTATAACATTCAGGTTTGGATCATTCTCTCATAAGAAAATGCAAACTGCATATTAACCATTATTTAAACGCAGACAAGCAGTTTTTACATGCTTTACAACAATTAGGTGCAAATAAGTCTTTATAAGCAAAATTGCTTTATTTCACAAAGGTAAGTTTACTTACACTATAACATTCAGGTTTGGATCATTCTCTCTCAAGAAAATGCAAACTGCATATTAACCATTATTTTAACGCAGACAAGCAGTTTTTACATGCTTTATGACAATTAGGGGCAAATGAGTCCTTATAAGCAAAATTGCTTTATTTCATGAAGGTAAGTCTATTTACACTATAACATTCAGGTTTGGATCATTCTCTCATAAGAAAATGCAAACTGCATATTAACCATTATTTAAACGCAGACAAACAGTTTTTACATGCTTTACGACAATTATGTGCAAATGTGTCTTTATAGGCAAAATTGCTTTATTTCATGAGGGTAAATCTATTTACACTATAACATTCAGGTTTGGATCATTCTCTCATAAGAAAATGCAAACTGCATATTAACCATTATTTAAACGCAGACAAACAGTTTTTACATGCTTTACGACAATTATGTGCAAATGAGTCTTTATAGGCAAAATTGCTTTATTTCATGAGGGTAAGTCTATTTACACTATAACATACAGGTTTGGATCATTCTTTCATAAGAAAATGCAAACTGCATATTAACCATTATTTAAACGCAGACAAGCAGTTTTTACATGCTTTATGACAATTAGAAGCAAATGAGTCCTTATAGGCAAAATTGCTTTATTTTACAAAGGTTAGTCTATTTACACTATAACATTCAGGTTTGGATCATTCTCTCATAAGAAAATGCCAACTGCATATTTACTATCATTTTCACGCAGACAAGCAGTTTTTACATGCTTCACGACAATTGCGTGCAAATGAGTCCTTATAGGCAAAATTGATTTATTTTACAAAGGTAAGGCTATTTACACTATAATATTCAGGTTTGGATCATTCTCTCATAAGAAAATGCAAACTGCATATTAACCATTATTTTAACGCATACAAGCAGTTTTTACATGCTTTATGACAATTAGGGGCAAATGAGTCCTTATAGGCAAAATTGCTTTATTTCATGAGGGTAAGTCTATTTACACTATAACATTCAGGTTTGGATCATTCTTTCATAAGAAAATGCAAACTGCATATTAACCATTATTTTAACGCAGACAAGCAGTTTTTACATGCTTTTCGACAATTAGGTGCAAATGAGTCTTTATAGGCAAAATTGCTTTATTTCATGAGGGTAAGTCTATTTACACTATAACATTCAGGTTTGGATCATTCTCTCATAAGAAAATGCAAACTGCATATTAACCATTATTTTAACGCAGACAAGCAGTTTTTACATGCTTTATGACTATTAGGTGCAAATGAGTCTTTATAGGCAAAATTGCTTTATTTCATGAGGGTAAGTCTATTTACACTATAACATTCAGGTTTGGATCATTCTCTCATAAGAAAATTCAAACTGCATATTAACCATTATTTTAACGCAGACAAGCAGTTTTTACATGCTTTATGACAATTAGGGGCAAATGAGTCCTTATAAGCAAAATTGCTTTATTTCATGAAGGTAAGTCTATTTACACTATAACATTCAGGTTTGGATCATTCTCTCATAAGAAAATGCAAACTGCATATTAACCATTATTTAAACGCAGACAAACAGTTTTTACATGCTTTACGACAATTATGTGCAAATGAGTCTTTATAGGCAAAATTGCTTTATTTCATGAGGGTAAGTCTATTTACACTATAACATTCAGGTTTGGATCATTCTTTCATAAGAAAATGCAAACTGCATATTAACCATTATTTAAACGCAGACAAGCAGTTTTTACATGCTTTATGACAATTAGAAGCAAATGAGTCCTTATAGGCAAAATTGCTTTATTTTACAAAGGTAAGTTTACTTACACTATAACATTCAGGTTTGGATCATTCTCTCTCAAGAAAATGCAAACTGCATATTAACTATTATTTTCGCGCATACAAGCAGTTTTTACATGCTTTATGACAATTAGGTGCAAATGAGTCCTTATAGGCAAAATTGCTTTATTTCATGAGGGTAAGTCTATTTACACTATAACATTCAGGTTTGGATCATTCTCTCATAAGAAAATGCAAACTGCATATTAACCATTATTTAAACGCAGACAAGCAGTTTTTACATGCTTTACGACAATTAGGTGCAAATAAGTCTTTATAAGCAAAATTGCTTTATTTCACAAAGGTAAGTTCACTTACACTATAACATTCAGGTTTGGATCATTCTCTCTCAAGAAAATGCAAACTGCATATTAACTATTATTTTCACGCAGACAAGCAGTTTTTACATGCTTCACGACAATTGCGTGCAAATGAGTCCTTATAGGCAAAATTGCTTTATTTTTAAAGGTAAGACTATTTACACTATAACATTCAGGTTTGGATCATTCTCTCTCAAGAAAATGCAAACTGCATATTAACCATTATTTTAACGCATACAAGCAGTTTTTACATGCTTTATGACAATTAATGGCAAATGAGTCCTTATAGGCAAAATTGCTTTATTTCATGAAGGTAAGTCTATTTACACTATAACATTCAGGTTAAGATCATTCTCTCATTAGAAAATGCAATCTGCATATTAACCATTATTTTAACGCATACAAGCAGTTTTTACATGCTTTATGACAATTAGGTGCAAATGAATCCCTATAGGCAAAATTGCTTTATTTCATGAAGGTAAGTCTATTTACACTATAACATTCAGGTTTGGATCATTCTCTCATAAGAAAATGCAAACTGCATATTAACCATTATTTTAACGCATACAAGCAGTTTTTACATGCTTTATGACAATTTGGGGCAAATGAGTCCTTATAGGCAAATTTGCTATATTTTACAAAGGTAAGTTTATTTACACTATAACATTCAGGTTAGAATCAATCTCTCATAAGAAAATGCAAACTGCATATTAACCTTTATTTAAACGCAGACAAGCAGTTTTTACATGCTTTACGACAATTAGGTGCAAATGAGTCCTTATAGGCAAAATTGCTTTCTTTCATGAGGGTAAGTCTATTTACACTATAACATTCAGGTTTGGATCATTCTCTCATAAGAAAATGCAAACTGCATATTAACCATTATTTTAACGCATACAAGCAGTTTTTACATGCTTTATGACAATTAGGGGCAAATGAGTCCTTATAGGTAAATTGCTTTATTTCATAAAGGTAAGTCTATTTACACTATAACATTCAGGTTTGGATCATTCTCTCATAAGAAAATGCAAACTGCATATTAACCATTATTTTAACGCAGACAAGCAGTTTTTACATGCTTTATGACAATTAGGGGCAAATGAGTCCTTATAAGCAAAATTGCTTTATTTCAAGAAAGTTAGTCTATTTACACTATAACATTCAGGTTTTGATCATTCTCTCATAAGAAAATGCAAACTGCATATTAACCATTATTTAAACGCAGACACACAGTTTTTACATGCTTTACGACAATTATGTGCAAATGAGTCTTTATAGGCAAAATTGCTTTATTTCATGAGGGTAAGTCTATTTACACTATAACATTCAGGTTTGGATCATTCTTTCATAAGAAAATGCAAACTGCATATTAACCATTATTTTAACGCAGACAAACAGTTTTTACATGCTTTACGACAATTAGGTGCAAATGAGTCTTTATAGGCAAAATTGCTTTATTTCATGAGGATAAGTCTATTTACACTATAACATTCAGGTTTGGATCATTCTCTCATAATAAAATGCAAACTGCATATTAACCATTATTTAAACGCAGACACACAGTTTTTACATGCTTTACGACAATTATGTGCAAATGAGTCTTTATAGGCAAAATTGCTTTATTTTATGAGGGTAAGTCTATTTACACTATAACATTCAGGTTTGGATCATTCTTTCATAAGAAAATGCAAACTGCATATTAACCATTATTTTAACGCAGACAAGCAGTTTTTACATGCTTTATTACAATTAGGGGCAAATGAGTTTTTATAGGTAAATTGCTTTATTTCATGAAGGTAAGTCTATTTACACTATAACATTCAGTTTTGGATCATTCTCTCATAAGAAAATCAAACTGCATATTAACCATTATTTAAACGCAGACAAGCAGTTTTTACATGCTTTATGACAATTAGGTGCAAATGAGTCTTTATAGGCAAAATTGTTTTATTTCATGAGGGTAAGTCTATTTACACTATAACATTTAGGTTTGGATCATTCTCTCATAAGAAAATGCAAACTGCATATTTACTATCTTTTTCACGCAGACAAGCAGTTTTTAAATGCTTCACGACAATTTTGTGCAAATGAGTCCTTATAGGCAAAATTGCTTTATTTTACAAAGGTAAGTCTATTAACACTATAACATTCAGGTTTGGATTATTCTCTCATAAGAAAATGCAAACTGCATATTTACTATCATTTTCACGCAGACAAGCAGTTTTTACATGCTTCACGATAATTGCGTGCAAATGAGGCCTTATAGGCAAAATTGATTTATTTTACAAAAGGAAGTCTATTTACACTATAATATTCAGGTTTGGATCATTCTCTCATAAGAAAATGCAAACTGCATATTAACCATTATTTTAACGCATACAAGCAGTTTTTACATGCTTTATGACAATTAGGGGCAAATGAGTCCTTATAGGTAAATTGCTTTATTTCATGAAGGTAAGTCTATTTACACTATAACATTCAGGTTTGGATCATTCTCTCATAAGAAAATGCAAACTGCATATTAACCATTATTTAAACGCAGACACACAGTTTTTACATGCTTTACGACAATTATGTGCAAATGAGTCTTTATAGGCAAAATTGCTTTATTTCATGAGGGTAAGTCTATTTACACTATAACATTCAGGTTTGGATCATTCTTTCATAAGAAAATGCAAACTGCATATTAACCATTATTTTAACGCAGACAAGCAGTTTTTACATGCTTTATGACAATTAGGTGCAAATGAGTCTTTATAGGCAAAATTGCTTTATTTCATGAGGGTAAGTCTATTTACACTATAACATTCAGGTTTGGATCATTCTTTCATAAGAAAATGCAAACTGCATATTAACCATTATTTAAACGCAGACAAGCAGTTTTTACATGCTTTATGACAATTAGAGGCAAATGAGTCCTTATAGGCAAAATTGCTTTATTTTACAAAGGTAAGTCTATTTACACTATAACATTCAGGTTAGGATCATTCTCTCATAAGAAAATGCAAACTGCATATTAACCATTATTTAAACGCAGACAAGCAGTTTTTACATGCTTTACGACAATTAGGTGCAAATGAGTCCTTATAGGCAAAATTGCTTTATTTTACAAAGGTTAGTCTATTTACACTATAACATTCAGGTTTGGATCATTCTCTCATAAGAAAATGCAAACTGCATATTAACCATAATTTTAAAGCATACAAGCAGTTTTTACATGCTTTATGACAATTAGGTGCAAATGAGTCCTTATAGGCAAAATTGCTTAATTTCATGAGGGTAAGTCTATTTACACTATAACATTCAGGTTTGGATCATTCTCTCATAAGAAAATGCAAACTGAATATTGACTATCATTTATACGCAGACAAGCAGTTTTTACATGGTTTACGACAATTAGGTGCAAATAAGTCCATAAAGGCAAAATTGTTTCATTTCACAAAGGTAAGTCTACTTTCACTATAACATTCAGGTTTGGATCATTCTCTCATAAGAAAATGCAAACTGCATATTAACCATTATTTTAACGCAGACAAGCAGTTTTTACATGCTTCACGACTATTGCGTGCAAATGAGTCCTTATAGGCAAAATTGCTATATTTTACAAAGGTAAGTCTATTTACACTATAACATTCAAGTTTGGATCATTCTCTGATAAGAAAATGCAATCTGCATATTAACCATTATTTTAACGCATACAAGCAGTTTTTACATGCTTTATGACAATTAGGGGCAAATGAGTCCTTATAGGCAAAATTGCTTTATTTCATAAAGGTAAGTCTATTTACACTATAACATTCAGGTTTGGATCATTCTCTCATAAGAAAATGCAAACTGCATATTAACCATTATTTAAACGCAGACAAGCAGTTTTTACATGCTTTACGACAATTAGGGGCAAATGAGTCCTTATAGGTAAATTGCTTTATTTCATGAAGGTAAGTCTATTTACACTATAACATTCAGGTTTGGATCATTCTTTCATAAGAAAATGCAAACTGCATATTAACCATTATTTTAACGCAGACAAGCAGTTTTTACATGCTTTATGACAATTAGGGGCAAATGAGTCCTTATAGGCAAAATTGCTTTATTTTACAAAGGTAAGTCTATTTACACTAAAACATTCAGGTTTGGATCATTCTCTCATAAGAAAATGCAAACTGAATATTAACCATTATTTAAACGCAGACAAGCAGTTTTTACATGCTTTACGACAATTAGGTGCAAATAAGTCCTTATAGGCAAAATTGCTTTATTTCATGAGAGTAAGTCTATTTACACTATAACATTCAGGTTTGGATCATTCTTTCATAAGAAAATGCAAACTGCATATTAATCATTATTTTAACGCAGACAAGCAGTTTTTACATGCTTTATGACAATTAGGTGCAAATGAGTCTTTATAGGCAAAATTGCTTTATTTCATGAGGGTAAGTCTATTTACACTATAACATTTAGGTTTGGATCATTCTCTCATAAGAAAATGCAAACTGCATATTTACTATCTTTTTCACGCAGACAAGCAGTTTTTAAATGCTTCACGACAATTTTGTGCAAATGAGTCCTTATAGGCAAAATTGCTTTATTTTACAAAGGTAAGTCTATTAACACTATAACATTCAGGTTTGGATTATTCTCTCATAAGAAAATGCAAACTGCATATTTACTATCATTTTCACGCAGACAAGCAGTTTTTACATGCTTCACGACAATTGCGTGCAAATGAGGCCTTATAGGCAAAATTGATTTATTTTACAAAAGGAAGTCTATTTACACTATAATATTCAGGTTTGGATCATTCTCTCATAAGAAAATGCAAACTGCATATTAACCATTATTTTAACGCATACAAGCAGTTTTTACATGCTTTATGACAATTAGGGGCAAATTAGTCCTTATAGGTAAATTGCTTTATTTCATGAAGGTAAGTCTATTTACACTATAACATTCAGGTTTGGATCATTCTCTCATAAGAAAATGCAAACTGCATATTAACCATTATTTAAACGCAGACACACAGTTTTTACATGCTTTACGACAATTATGTGCAAATGAGTCTTTATAGGCAAAATTGCTTTATTTCTTGAGGGTAAGTCTATTTACACTATAACATTCAGGTTTGGATCATTCTTTCATAAGAAAATGCAAACTGCATATTAACCATTATTTTAACGCAGACAAGCAGTTTTTACATGCTTTACGACAATTATGTGCAAATGAGTCTTTATAGGCAAAATTGCTTTATTTCTTGAGGGTAAGTCTATTTACACTATAACATTCAGGTTTGGATCATTCTTTCATAAGAAAATGCAAACTGCATATTAACCATTATTTAAACGCAGACAAGCAGTTTTTACATGCTTTATGACAATTATGGGCAAATGAGTCCTTATAGGCAAAATTGCTTTATTTTAGAAAGGTAAGTCTATTTACACTATAACATTCAGGTTTGGATCATTCTCTCATAAGAAAATGCAAACTGCATATTAACCATTATTTAAACGCAGACAAGCAGTTTTTACATGCTTTACGACAATTAGGTGCAAATGAGTCCTTATAGGCAAAATTGCTTTATTTCATGAGGGTAAGTCTATTTACACTATAACATTCAGGTTTGGATCATTCTCTCATAAGAAAATGCAAACTGAATATTGACTATAATTTATACGCAGACAAGCAGTTTTTACATGGTTTACGACAATTAGGTGCAAATAAGTCCATAAAGGCAAAATTGTTTCATTTCACAAAGGTAAGTCTACTTTTACTATAACATTCAGGTTTGGATCATTCTCTCATAAGAAAATGCAAACTGCATTTTAACCATTATTTTAACGCAGACAAGCAGTTTTTACATGCTTCACGACAATTGCGTGCAAATGAGTCCTTATAGGCAAAATTGCTTTATTTTACAAATGTAAGTCTATTTACACTATAACATTCAGGTTTGGATCATTCTCTCATAAGAAAATGCAATCTGCATATTAACCATTATTTTAACGCATACAAGCAGTTTTTACATGCTTTATGACAATTAGGGGCAAATGAGTCCTTATAGGCAAAATTGCTTTATTTCATAAAGGTAAGTCTCTTTACACTATTACATTCAGGTTTGGATCATTCTCTCATAAGAAAATGCAAACTGCATATTAACCATTATTTAAACACAGACAAGCAGTTTTTACATGCTTTACGACAATTAGGTGCAAATAAGTCTTTATAAGCAAAATTGCTTTATTTCACAAAGGTAAGTTTACTTACACTATAACATTCAGGTTTGGATCATTCTCTCTCAAGAAAATGCAAACTGCATATTAACTATTATTTTCGCGCATACAAGCAGTTTTTACATGCTTTATGACAATTAGGTGCAAATGAGTCCTTATAGGCAAAATTGCTTTATTTCATGAGGGTAAGTCTATTTACACTATAACATTCAGGTTTGGATCATTCTCTCATAAGAAAATGCAAACTGAATATTGACTATCATTTTCACGCAGACAAGCAGTTTTTACATGCTTCACGACAATTGCGTGCAAATGAGTCCTTATAGGCAAAATTGCTTTATTTTTAAAGGTAAGTCTATTTACACTATAACATTCAGGTTTGGATCATTCTCTCATAAGAAAATGCAAACTGCATATTAACCATTATTTTAACGCAGACAAGCAGTTTTTACATGCTTCACGACAATTGCGTGCAAATGAGTCCTTATAGGCAAAATTGCTTTATTTTACAAAGGTAAGTCTTTTTACACTATAACATTCAGGTTTGGATCATTCTCTCATAAGAAAATGCAATCTGCATATTAACCATTATTTTAACGCATACAAGCAGTTTTTGCATGCTTTATGACAATTAGGGGCAAATGAGTCCTTATAGGCAAAATTGCTTTATTTCATAAAGGTAAGTCTATTTACACTATAACATTCAGGTTTGGATCATTCTCTCATAAGAAAATGCAAACTGCATATTAACCATTATTTAAACGCAGACAAGCAGTTTTTACATGCTTTACGACAATTAGGTGCAAATAAGTCTTTATAAGCAAAATTGCTTTATTTCACTTTACTTACACTATAATATTCAGGTTTGGATCATTCTCTCTCAAGAAAATGCAAACTGCATATTAACCATTATTTTAACGCAGACAAGCAGTTTTTACATGCTTTATGACAATTAGGGGCAAATGAGCCCTTATAAGCAAAATTGCTTTATTTCATGAAGGTAAGTCTATTTACACTATAACATTCAGGTTTGGATCATTCTCTCATAAGAAAATGCAAACTGCATATTAACCATTATTTAAACGCAGACAAGCAGTTTTTACATGCTTTATGACAATTAGAAGCAAATGAGTCCTTATAGGCAAAATTGCTTTATTTTACAAAGGTTAGTCTATTTACACTATAACATTCAGGTTTGGATCATTCTCTCATAAGAAAATGCAAACTGCATATTTACTATCATTTTCACGCAGACAAGCAGTTTTTACATGCTTCACGACAATTGCGTGCAAATGAGTCCTTATAGGCAAAATTGATTTATTTTACAAAGGTAAGTCTATTTACACTATAATATTCAGGTTTGGAACATTCTCTCATAAGAAAATGCAAACTGCATATTAACCATTATTTTAACGCAGACAAGCAGTTTTTAGATGCTTCACGACAATTGCGTGCAAATGAGTCCTTATAGGCAAATTTGCTATATTTTACAAAGGTAAGTCTATTTACACTATAACATTCAGGTTTGGATCATTCTCTCATAAGAAAATGCAAACTGCATTTTAACCTTTATTTAAACGCAGACAAGCAGTTTTTACATGCTTTACGACAATTAGGTGCAAATGAGTCCTTATAGGCAAAATTGCTTTATTTCATGAGGGTAAGTCTATTTACACTATAACATTCAGGTTTGGATCATTCTCTCATAAGAAAATGCAAACTGCATATTTACTATCATTTTCACGCAGACAAGCAGTTTTTACATGCTTCACGACAATTGCGTGCAAATGAGTCCTTATAGGCAAAATTGATTTATTTTACAAAGGTAAGGCTATTTACACTATAATATTCAGGTTTGGATCATTCTCTCATAAGAAAATGCAAACTGCATATTAACCATTATTTTAACGCATACAAGCAGTTTTTACATGCTTTATGACAATTAGGGGCAAATGAGTCCTTATAGGCAAAATTGCTTTATTTCATGAGGGTAAGTCTATTTACACTATAACATTCAGGTTTGGATCATTCTTTCATAAGAAAATGCAAACTGCATATTAACCATTATTTTAACGCAGACAAGCAGTTTTTACATGCTTTATGACTATTAGGTGCAAGTGAGTCTTTATAGGAAAAATTGCTTTATTTCATGAGGGTAAGTCTATTTACACTATAACATTCAGGTTTGGATCATTCTCTCATAAGAAAATGCAAACTGCATATTAACCATTATTTTAACGCAGACAAGCAGTTTTTACATGCTTTATGACAATTAGGGGCAAATGAGTCCTTATAGGCAAAATTGCTTTATTTCATGTAGGTAAGTCTATTTACACTATAACATTCAGGTTTGGATCATTCTCTCATAAGAAAATGCAAACTGCATATTAACCATTATTTAAACGCAGACAAACAGTTTTTACATGCTTTACGACAATTATGTGCAAATGAGTCTTTATAGGCAAAATTGCTTTATTTCATGAGGGTAAGTCTATTTACACTATAACATTCAGGTTTGGATCATTCTTTCATAAGAAAATGCAAACTGCATATTAACCATTATTTAAACGCAGACAAGCAGTTTTTACATGCTTTACGACAATTAGGTGCAAATGAGTCCTTATAGGCAAAATTGCTTTATTTTACACAGGTTAGTCTATTTACACTATAACATTCAGGTTTGGATCATTCTCTCATAAGAAAATGCAAACTGCATATTAACCATAATTTTAAAGCATACAAGCAGTTTTTACATGCTTTATGACAATTAGGTGCAAATGAGTCCTTATAGGCAAAATTGCTTTATTTCATGAGGGTAAGTCTATTTACACTATAACATTCAGGTTTGGATCATTCTCTCATAAGAAAATGCAAACTGAATATTGACTATCATTTATACGCAGACAAGCAGTTTTTACATGGTTTACGACAATTAGGTGCAAATAAGTCCATAAAGGCAAAATTGTTTCATTTCACAAAGGTAAGTCTACTTTCACTATAACATTCAGGTTTGGATCATTCTCTCATAAGAAAATGCAAACTGCATATTAACCATTATTTTAACGCAGACAAGCAGTTTTTACATGCTTCACGACAATTGCGTGCAAATGAGTCCTTATAGGCAAAATTGCTTTATTTTACAAAGGTAAGTCTATTTACACTATAACATTCAGGTTTGGATCATTCTCTCATAAGAAAATGCAATCTGCATATTAACCATTATTTTAACGCATACAAGCAGTTTTTACATGCTTTATGACAATTAGGGGCAAATGAGTCCTTATAGGCAAAATTGCTTTATTTCATAAAGGTAAGTCTATTTACACTATAATATTCAGGTTTGGATCATTCTCTCATAAGAAAATGCAAACTGCATATTAACCATTATTTAAACGCAGACAAGCAGTTTTTACATGCTTTACGACAATTAGGTGCAAATAAGTCTTTATAAGCAAAATTGCTTTATTTCACAAAGGTAAGTTTACTTACACTATAACATTCAGGTTTGGATCATTCTCTCTCAAGAAAATGCAAACTGCATATTAACTATTATTTTCGCGCATACAAGCAGTTTTTACATGCTTTATGACAATTAGGTGCAAATGAGTCCTTATAGGCAAAATTGCTTTATTTCATGAGGGTAAGTCTATTTACACTATAACTCTCAGGTTTGGATCATTCTCTCATAAGAAAATGCAAACTGAATATTGACTATCATTTTCACGCAGACAAGCAGTTTTTACATGCTTCACGACAATTGCGTTCAAATGAGTCCTTATAGGCAAAATTGCTTTATTTTTAAAGGTAAGTCTATTTACACTATAACATTCAGGTTTGGATCATTCTCTCATAAGAAAATGCAAACTGCATATTAACCATTATTTTAACGCATACAAGCAGTTTTTACATGCTTTATGACAATTATTGGCAAATGAGTCCTTATAGGCAAAATTGCTTTATTTCATGAAGGTAAGTCTATTTACACTATAACATTCAGGTTTAGATCATTCTCTCATTAGAAAATGCAATTTGCATATTAACCTTTATTTTAACGCATACAAGCAGTTTTTACATGCTTTATGACAATTAGGTGCAAATGAATCCCTATAGGCAAAATTGCTTTATTTCATGAAGGTAAGTCTATTTACACTATAACATTTAGGTTTGGATCATTCTCTCATAAGAAAATGCAAACTGCATATTAACCATTATTTTAACGCAGACAAGCAGTTTTTAGATGCTTCACGACAATTGCGTGCAAATGAGTCCTTATAGGCAAATTTGCTATATTTTACAAAGGTAAGTCTATTTACACTATAACATTCAGGTTTGGATCATTCTCTCATAAGAAAATGCAAACTGCATATTAACCTTTATTTAAACGCAGACAAGCAGTTTTTACATGCTTTACGACAATTAGGTGCAAATGAGTCCTTATAGGCAAAATTGCTTTATTTCATGTTAGTACGTCTATTTACACTATAACATTCAGGTTTGGATCATTCTTTCATAAGAAAATGCAAACTTCATATTAACCATTATTTTAACGCAGACAAGCAGTTTTTACATGCTTTATGACAATTAGGTGCAAATGAGTCTTTATAGGCAAAATTGCTTTATTTTACAAAGGTAAGTCTATATACACTATAATATTCAGGTTTGGATCTTTCTCTCATAAGAAAATGCAAACTGCATATTAACCATTATTTTAACGCATACAAGCAGTTTTTACATGCTTTATGACAATTAGGGGCAAATGAGTCCTTATAGGTAAATTGCTTTATTTCATAAAGGTAAGTCTATTTACACTATAACATTCAGGTTTGGATCATTCTCTCATAAGAAAATCAAACTGCATATTAACCATTATTTAAACGCAGACACACAGTTTTTACATGCTTTACGACAATTATGTGCAAATGAGTCTTTATAGGCAAAATTGCTTTATTTCATGAGGGTAAGTCTATTTACACTATAACATTCAGGTTTGGATCATTCTTTCATAAGAAAATGCAAACTGCATATTAACCATTATTTTAACGCAGACAAGCAGTTTTTACATGCTTTACGACAATTAGGTGCAAATGAGTCTTTATAGGCAAAATTGCTTTACTTCATAAGGGTAAGTCTATTTACACTATAACATTCAGGTTTGGATCATTCTTTCATAAGAAAATGCAAACTGCATATTAACCATTATTTTAACGCAGACAAGCAGTTTTTACATGCTTTATGACAATTAGGTGCAAATGAGTCTTTATAGGCAAAATTGCTTTATTTCATGAGGGTAAGTCTATTTACACTATAACATTCAGGTTTGGATCATTCTCTCATAAGAAAATGCAAACTGCATATTAACCATTATTTTAACGCAGACAAGCAGTTTTTAAATGCTTTATGACAATTAGGGGCAAATGAGTCCTAATAAGCAAAATTGCTTTATTTCATGAAGGTAAGTCTATTTACACTATAACATTCAGGTTTGGATCATTCTCTCATAAGAAAATGCAAACTGCATATTAACCATTATTTAAACGCAGACACACAGTTTTTACATGCTTTACGACAATTATGTGCAAATGAGTCTTTATAGGCAAAATTGCTTTATTTCATGAGGGTAAGTCTATTTACACTATAACATTCAGGTTTGGATCATTCTTTCATAAGAAAATGCAAACTGCATATTAACCATTATTTTAACGCAGACAAGCAGTTTTTACATGCTTTATGACAATTAGGGGCAAATGAGTCCTTATAGGTAAATTGCTTTATTTCATGAGGGTAAGTCTATTTACACTATAACATTCAGGTTTGGATCATTCTTTCATAAGAAAATGCAAACTGCATATTAACCATTATTTTAACGCAGACAAGCAGTTTTTACATGCTTTATGACAATTAGGTGCAAATGAGTCTTTATAGGCAAAATTGCTTTATTTCATGAGGGTAAGTCTATTTACACTATAACATTCAGGTTTGGATCATTCTTTCATAAGAAAATGCAAACTGCATATTAACCATTATTTTAACGCAGACAAGCAGTTTTTACATGCTTTATGACAATTAGGGGCAAATGAGTCCTTATAGGCAAAATTGCTTTATTTTACAAAGGTAAGTCTATTTACACTATAACATTCAGGTTTGGATCATTCTCTCATAAGAAAATGCAAACTGCATATTAACCATTATTTTAACGCAGACAAGCAGTTTTTACATGCTTTATGACAATTAGGGGCAAATGAGTCCTTATAGGTAAATTGCTTTATTTCATGAAGGTAAGTCTATTTACACTATAACATTCAGGTTTGGATCATTCTCTCATAAGAAAATCAAACTGCATATTAACCATTATTTAAACGCAGACAAGCAGTTTTTACATGCTTTATGACAATTAGGTGCAAATGAGTCTTTATAGGCAAAATTGCTTTATTTCATGAGGGTAAGTCTATTTACACTATAACATTCAGGTTTGGATCATTCTTTCATAAGAAAATGCAAACTGCATATTAACCATTATTTTAACGCAGACAAGCAGTTTTTACATGCTTTACGACAATTAGGTGCAAATGAGTCTTTATAGGCAAAATTGCTTTATTTCATGAGGGTAAGTTTATTTACACTATAACATTCAGGTTTGGATCATTCTCTAATAGGAAAATGCAAACTGCATATTAACCATTATTTAAACGCAGACACACAGTTTTTACATGCTTTACGACAATTATGTGCAAACGAGTCTTTATAGGCAAAATTGCTTTATTTCATGAGGGTAAGTCTATTTACACTATAACATTCAGGTTTGGATCATTCTCTCATAAGAAAATCAAACTGCATATTAACCATTATTTAAACGCAGACACACAGTTTTTACATGCTTTACGACAATTATGTGCAAACGAGTCTTTATAGGCAAAATTGCTTTATTTCATGAGGGTAAGTCTATTTACACTATAACATTCAGGTTTGGATCATTCTTTCATAAGAAAATGCAAACTGCATATTAACCATTATTTTAACGCAGACAAGCAGTTTTTACATGCTTTACGACAATTAGGTGCAAATGAGTCTTTATAGGCAAAATTGCTTTATTTCATGAGGGTAAGTTTATTTACACTATAACATTCAGGTTTGGATCATTCTCTAATAAGAAAATGCAAACTGCATATTAACCATTATTTAAACGCAGACACACAGTTTTTACATGCTTTACGACAATTAGGGTAGATGTACCGTTTGTGGCCACTGTACCATTTATGGCCACTTTGAGATTTATATTGATATATTAAGCATTTCATTCGTACTATAGCATTATAAAGTATGTTTCTAGAGTTTTAGATATGTTGGCAGCACTGTGAATACTATCCTATACTTGTCAAATGTATAGTTTCAATAATTATTGAAAAAACATCTGGACCCGTAGTGTATCTCAGCAATTTTTAATTACTCTTAGTACGAATCTTAAGAAAGACTCTGGTAAGTAATCATTGATATTGACTAGAAATCTTAATATTTCTGAAATGTTTAATTTATATATACTATTTAGACAACTTAATAATTTATAAAAAAAAATTAATTTACCAATAATCACCTAAAATATGTGTAAATTGGCCCATGGCTACTACTGGCACATCAAAAATATACAAGCACTATTTTTGGCCACACCATGGCC
The DNA here is from genome assembly GCA_963575645.1 of Xanthostigma xanthostigma. Lineage (NCBI taxonomy): Eukaryota > Metazoa > Arthropoda > Insecta > Raphidioptera > Raphidiidae > Xanthostigma > Xanthostigma xanthostigma. The sequence continues at coordinate 16,150,514 of OY754468.1, read as the reverse complement.
ACAAGTAGTGCATACGTTATCCAATTTTAGTCATCATATTTATTTATTTAATATATTGCATTGTTCACGCGTTTATTCAATTATTAATGTTTAAGCAATTATGAAAGTATTTTAAAATTAATTGGAGTACACTAGTTAGTACATATAAACTAATTTTTTTCATTATTTTATTATTTATAGGTTAACGTTAATATGTCATCGAAAGTAAAAAAGATGACTATTGAAAAAGTCAGCAAACTCCACAATTAGTAAACAAAAAAAAAAAAATAGTAGTCGTCGTAAGACGCGTGAAAATTAATGTGAAACATACATTTTAGCAATATTCTAGTAACTAAATTTCGCCCTGTAACTAAATTTTGCTCCGTCAACTAAAAAAGTAAAAGTTTAATATATATAACATATATTTTAAATAGTTATTGTATTTTGTTCAAGTGTATATAAAATAAACGAATATATCAATTATTAATTAAGTAAATATCTATAATACTCCCTCCAGAAAAAAACAGTTACTTAATATGACCAAAAGTGGTACAACCAATGGCCAAAAATAGTGCACTGTGGCCACAACTGGTGAAACAGGTATTATAAAACAATTTTATTTTTTTTTAATAATAAATGAAGTTTAAAAGGTTTTTGCTTATAAAAATTCGAATACTAATACATCAAAGATTTGATTAATTGACTCCTTCTTATTAAATATTTTGTTTTAATTGATTTAATTCATCATCAAAGACACGAAATTGCTTAAAGTGGTCACAAACGGTACATCTACCCTATGTGCAAATGAGTCTTTATAGGCAAAATTGCTTTATTTCATGAGGGTAAGTCTATTTACACTATAACATTCAGGTTTGGATCATTCTTTCATAAGAAAATGCAAACTGCATATTAACCATTATTTTAACGCAGACAAGCAGTTTTTACATGCTTTATGACAATTAGGGGCAAATGAGTCCTTATAGGCAAAATTGCTTTATTTTACAAAGGTAAGTCTATTTACACTATAACATTCAGGTTTGGATCATTCTCTCATAAGAAAATGTAAACTGCATATTAAACATTATTTAAACGCAGACAAGCAGTTTTTACATGCTTTACGACAATTAGGTGCAAATGAGTCCTTATAGGCAAAATTGCTTTATTTCATGAGAGTAAGTCTATTTACACTATAACATTCAGGTTTGGATCATTCTTTCATAAGAAAATGCAAACTGCATATTAACCATTATTTTAACGCAGACAAGCAGTTTTTACATGCTTTATGACAATTAGGTGCAAATGAGTCTTTATAGGCAAAATTGCTTTATTTCATGAGGGTAAGTCTATTTACACTATAACATTTAGGTTTGGATCATTCTCTCATAAAAAATGCAAACTGCATATTAACCATTATTTTAACGCAGACAAGCAGTTTTTACATGCTTTATGACAATTAGGGGCAAATGAGTCCTTATAGGCAAAATTGCTTTATTTCATGTGGGTAAGTCTATTTACACTATAATATTCAGGTTTGGATCATTCTCTCATAAGAAAATTCAAACTGCATATTTACTATCTTTTTCACGCAGACAAGCAGTTTTTAAATGCTTTACGACAATTTTGTGCAAATGAGTCCTTATAGGCAAAATTGCTTTATTTTACAAAGGTAAGTCTATTCACACTATAACATTCAGGTTTGGATTATTCTCTCATAAGAAAATGCAAACTGCATATTTACTATCATTTTCACGCAGACAAGCAGTTTTTACATGCTTCACGACAATTGCGTGCAAATGAGGCCTTATAGGCAAAATTGATTTATTTTACAAAAGGAAGTCTATTTACACTATAATATTCAGGTTTGGATCATTCTCTCATAAGAAAATGCAAACTGCATATTAACCATTATTTTAACGCTTACAAGCAGTTTTTACATGCTTTATGACAATTAGGGGCAAATGAGTCCTTATAGGTAAATTGCTTTATTTCATGAAGGTAAGTCTATTTACACTATAACATTCAGGTTTGTATCATTCTTTCATAAGAAAATGCAAACTGCATATTAACCATTATTTAAACGCAGACAAGCAGTTTTTACATGCTTTACGACAATTAGGTGCAAATAAGTCTTTATAAGCAAAATTGCTTTATTTCACAAAGGTAAGTTTACTTACACTATAACATTCAGGTTTGGATCATTCTCTCTCAACAAAATGCAAACTGCATATTAACTATTATTTTCGCGCATACAAGCAGTTTTTACATGCTTTATGACAATTAGGTGCAAATGAGTCCTTATAGGCAAAATTGCTTTATTTCATGACGGTAAGTCTATTTACACTATAACATTCAGGTTTGGATCATTCTCTCATAAGAAAATGCAAACTGAATATTGACTATCATTTTCACCCAGACAAGCAGTTTTTACATGCTTCACGACAATTGCGTGCAAATGAGTCCTTATAGGCAAAATTGCTTTATTTTATAAAGGTAAGTCTATTTACACTATAACATTTAGGTTTGGATCATTCTCTCATAAGAAAATGCAAACTGCATATTAACCATTATTTTAACGCAGACAAGCAGTTTTTAGATGCTTCACGACAATTGCGTGCAAATGAGTCCTTATAGGCAAATTTGCTATATTTTACAAAGGTAAGTCTATTTACACTATAACATTCAGGTTTGGATCATTCTCTCATTAGAAAATGCAATCTGCATATTAACCATTATTTTAACGCATACAAGCAGTTTTTACATGCTTCACGACAATTGCGTGCAAATGAGTCCTTATAGGCAAAATTGATTTATTTTACAAAGGTAAGTCTATTTACACTATAACATTCAGGTTTGGATCATTCTCTCATAAGAAAATGCAAACTGCTTATTAACCTTTATTTAAACGCAGACAAGCAGTTTTTACATGCTTTACGACAATTAGGTGCAAATGAGTCCTTATAGGCAAAATTGCTTTATTTCATGAGGGTAAGTCTATTTACACTATAACATTCAGGTTTGGATCATTCTCTCATAAGAAAATGCAAACTGCATATTTACTATCATTTTCACGCAGACAAGCAGTTTTTACATGCTTCACGACAATTGCGTGCAAATGAGTCCTTATAGGCAAAATTGATTTATTTTACAAAGGTAAGTCTATTTACACTATAATATTCAGGTTTGGATCTTTCTCTCATAAGAAAATGCAAACTGCATATTAACCATTATTTTAACGCATACAAGCAGTTTTTACATGCTTTATGACAATTAGGGGCAAATGAGTCCTTATAGGTAAATTGCTTTATTTCATAAAGGTAAGTCTATTTGCACTATAACATTCAGGTTTGGATCATTCTCTCATAAGAAAATCAAACTGCATATTAACCATTATTTAAACGCAGACACACAGTTTTTATATGCTTTACGACAATTATGTGCAAATGAGTCTTTATAGGCAAAATTGCTTTATTTCATGAGGGTAAGTCTATTTACACTATAACATTCAGGTTTGGATCATTCTTTCATAAGAAAATGCAAACTGCATATTAACCATTATTTTAACGCAGACAAGCAGTTTTTACATGCTTTACGACAATTAGGTGCAAATGAGTCTTTATAGGCAAAATTGCTTTATTTCATGAGGGTAAGTCTATTTACACTATAACATTCAGGTTTGGATCATTCTTTCATAAGAAAATGCAAACTGCATATTAACCATTATTTTAACGCAGACAAGCAGTTTTTACATGCTTTATGACAATTAGGTGCAAATGAGTCTTTATAGGCAAAATTGCTTTATTTCATGAGGGTAAGTCTATTTACACTATAACATTCAGGTTTGGATCATTCTCTCATAAGAAAATGCAAACTGCATATTAACCATTATTTTAACGCAGACAAGCAGTTTTTACATGCTTTATGACAATTAGGGACAAATGAGTCCTTATAAGCAAAATTGCTTTATTTCATGAAGGTAAGTCTATTTACACTATAACATTCAGGTTTGGATCATTCTCTCATAAGAAAATGCAAACTGCATATTAACCATTATTTAAACGCAGACACACAGTTTTTACATGCTTTACGACAATTATGTGCAAATGAGTCTTTATAGGCAAAATTGCTTTATTTCATGAGGGTAAGTCTATTTACACTATAACATTCAGGTTTGGATCATTCTTTCATAAGAAAATGCAAACTGCATATTAACCATTATTTTAACGCAGACAAGCAGTTTTTACATGCTTTACGACAATTAGGTGCAAATGAGTCTTTATAGGCAAAATTGCTTTATTTCATGAGGGTAAGTCTATTTACACTATAACATTCAGGTTTGGATCATTCTCTCATAAGAAAATGCAAACTGCATATTAACCATTATTTAGACGCAGACACACAGTTTTTACATGCTTTACGACAATTATGTGCAAATGAGTCTTTATAGGCAAAATTGCTTTATTTCATAGGGGTAAGTCTATTTACACTATAAAATTCAGGTTTGGATCATTCTTTTATAAGAAAATGCAAACTGCATATTAACCATTATTTTAACGCAGACAAGCAGTTTTTACATGCTTTATGACAATTAGGGGCAAATGAGTCCTTATAGGCAAAATTGCTTTATTTCTTGAGGGTAAGTCTATTTACACTATAATATTCAGGTTTGGATCATTCTCTCATAAGAAAATGCAAACTGCATATTTACTATCTTTTTCACGCAGACAAGCAGTTTTTAAATGCTTCACGACAATTTTGTGCAAATGAGTCCTTATAGGCAAAATTGCTTTATTTTACAAAGGTAAGTCTATTTACACTATAACATTCAGGTTTGGATCATTCTCTCATTAGAAAATGCAATCTGCATATTAACCATTATTTTAACGCATACAAGCAGTTTTTACATGCTTCACGACAATTGCGTGCAAATGAGTCCTTATAGGCAAAATTGATTTATTTTACAAAGGTAAGTCTATTTACACTATAACATTCAGGTTTGGATCATTCTCTCATAAGAAAATGCAAACTGCTTATTAACCTTTATTTAAACGCAGACAAGCAGTTTTTACATGCTTTACGACAATTAGGTGCAAATGAGTCCTTATAGGCAAAATTGCTTTATTTCATGAGGGTAAGTCTATTTACACTATAACATTCAGGTTTGGATCATTCTCTCATAAGAAAATGCAAACTGCATATTTACTATCATTTTCACGCAGACAAGCAGTTTTTACATGCTTCACGACAATTGCGTGCAAATGAGTCCTTATAGGCAAAATTGATTTATTTTACAAAGGTAAGTCTATTTACACTATAATATTCAGGTTTGGATCTTTCTCTCATAAGAAAATGCAAACTGCATATTAACCATTATTTTAACGCATACAAGCAGTTTTTACATGCTTTATGACAATTAGGGGCAAATGAGTCCTTATAGGTAAATTGCTTTATTTCATAAAGGTAAGTCTATTTGCACTATAACATTCAGGTTTGGATCATTCTCTCATAAGAAAATCAAACTGCATATTAACCATTATTTAAACGCAGACACACAGTTTTTATATGCTTTACGACAATTATGTGCAAATGAGTCTTTATAGGCAAAATTGCTTTATTTCATGAGGGTAAGTCTATTTACACTATAACATTCAGGTTTGGATCATTCTTTCATAAGAAAATGCAAACTGCATATTAACCATTATTTTAACGCAGACAAGCAGTTTTTACATGCTTTACGACAATTAGGTGCAAATGAGTCTTTATAGGCAAAATTGCTTTATTTCATGAGGGTAAGTCTATTTACACTATAACATTCAGGTTTGGATCATTCTTTCATAAGAAAATGCAAACTGCATATTAACCATTATTTTAACGCAGACAAGCAGTTTTTACATGCTTTATGACAATTAGGTGCAAATGAGTCTTTATAGGCAAAATTGCTTTATTTCATGAGGGTAAGTCTATTTACACTATAACATTCAGGTTTGGATCATTCTCTCATAAGAAAATGCAAACTGCATATTAACCATTATTTTAACGCAGACAAGCAGTTTTTACATGCTTTATGACAATTAGGGACAAATGAGTCCTTATAAGCAAAATTGCTTTATTTCATGAAGGTAAGTCTATTTACACTATAACATTCAGGTTTGGATCATTCTCTCATAAGAAAATGCAAACTGCATATTAACCATTATTTAAACGCAGACACACAGTTTTTACATGCTTTACGACAATTATGTGCAAATGAGTCTTTATAGGCAAAATTGCTTTATTTCATGAGGGTAAGTCTATTTACACTATAACATTCAGGTTTGGATCATTCTTTCATAAGAAAATGCAAACTGCATATTAACCATTATTTTAACGCAGACAAGCAGTTTTTACATGCTTTACGACAATTAGGTGCAAATGAGTCTTTATAGGCAAAATTGCTTTATTTCATGAGGGTAAGTCTATTTACACTATAACATTCAGGTTTGGATCATTCTCTCATAAGAAAATGCAAACTGCATATTAACCATTATTTAGACGCAGACACACAGTTTTTACATGCTTTACGACAATTATGTGCAAATGAGTCTTTATAGGCAAAATTGCTTTATTTCATAGGGGTAAGTCTATTTACACTATAAAATTCAGGTTTGGATCATTCTTTTATAAGAAAATGCAAACTGCATATTAACCATTATTTTAACGCAGACAAGCAGTTTTTACATGCTTTATGACAATTAGGGGCAAATGAGTCCTTATAGGCAAAATTGCTTTATTTCTTGAGGGTAAGTCTATTTACACTATAATATTCAGGTTTGGATCATTCTCTCATAAGAAAATGCAAACTGCATATTTACTATCTTTTTCACGCAGACAAGCAGTTTTTAAATGCTTCACGACAATTTTGTGCAAATGAGTTCTTATAGGCAAAATTGCTTTATTTTACAAAGGTAAGTCTATTCACACTATAACATTCAGGTTTGGATTATTCTCTCATAAGAAAATGCAAACTGCATATTTACTATCATTTTCACGCAGACAAGCAGTTTTTACATGCTTCACGACAATTGCGTGCAAATGAGGCCTTATAGGCAAAATTGATTTATTTTACAAAAGGAAGTCTATTTACACTATAATATTCAGGTTTGGATCATTCTCTCATAAGAAAATGCAAACTGCATATTAACCATTATTTTAACGCATACAAGCAGTTTTTACATGCTTTATGACAATTAGGGGCAAATGAGTCCTTATAGGCAAAATTGCTTTATTTCATGAGGGCAAGTCTATTTACACTATAACATTCAGGTTTGGATCATTCTCTCATAAGAAAATGCAAACTGCATATTAACCATTATTTTAACGCAGACAAGCAGTTTTTACATGCTTTATGACAATTAGGGGCAAAGCAGTCCTTATAAGCAAAATTGCTTTATTTCATGAAGGTAAGTCTATTTACACTATAACATTCAGGTTTGGATCATTCTCTCATAAGAAAATGCAAACTGCATATTAACCATTATTTAAACGCAGACACACAGTTTTTACATGCTTTACGACAATTATGTGCAAATGAGTCTTTATAGGCAAAATTGCTTTATTTCATGAGGGTAAGTCTATTTACACTATAACATTCAGGTTTGGATCATTCTTTCATAAGAAAATGCAAACTGCATATTAACCATTATTTTAACGCAGACAAGCAGTTTTTACATGCTTTACGACAATTAGGTGCAAATGAGTCTTTATAGGCAAAATTGCTTTATTTCATGAGGGTAAGTCTATTTACACTATAACATTCAGGTTTGGATCATTCTCTCATAAGAAAATGCAAACTGCATATTAACCATTATTTAGACGCAGACACACAGTTTTTACATGCTTTACGACAATTATGTGCAAATGAGTCTTTATAGGCAAAATTGCTTTATTTCATAGGGGTAAGTCTATTTACACTATAAAATTCAGGTTTGGATCATTCTTTTATAAGAAAATGCAAACTGCATATTAACCATTATTTTAACGCAGACAAGCAGTTTTTACATGCTTTATGACAATTAGGGGCAAATGAGTCCTTATAGGCAAAATTGCTTTATTTCTTGAGGGTAAGTCTATTTACACTATAATATTCAGGTTTGGATCATTCTCTCATAAGAAAATGCAAACTGCATATTTACTATCTTTTTCACGCAGACAAGCAGTTTTTAAATGCTTCACGACAATTTTGTGCAAATGAGTCCTTATAGGCAAAATTGCTTTATTTTACAAAGGTAAGTCTATTCACACTATAACATTCAGGTTTGGATTATTCTCTCATAAGAAAATGCAAACTGCATATTTACTATCATTTTCACGCAGACAAGCAGTTTTTACATGCTTCACGACAATTGCGTGCAAATGAGGCCTTATAGGCAAAATTGATTTATTTTACAAAAGGAAGTCTATTTACACTATAATATTCAGGTTTGGATCATTCTCTCATAAGAAAATGCAAACTGCATATTAACCATTATTTTAACGCATACAAGCAGTTTTTACATGCTTTATGACAATTAGGGGCAAATGAGTCCTTATAGGCAAAATTGCTTTATTTCATGAGGGCAAGTCTATTTACACTATAACATTCAGGTTTGGATCATTCTCTCATAAGAAAATGCAAACTGCATATTAACCATTATTTTAACGCAGACAAGCAGTTTTACATGCTTTATGACAATTAGGGGCAAAGCAGTCCTTATAAGCAAAATTGCTTTATTTCATGAAGGTAAGTCTATTTACACTATAACATTCAGGTTTGGATCATTCTCTCATAAGAAAATGCAAAGTGCATATTAACCATTATTTAAACGCAGACAAGCAGTTTTTACATGCTTTACGACAATTAGGTGCAAATGAGTCCTTATAGGCAAAATTGCTTTATTTTACAAAGGTTAGTCTATTTACACTATAACATTCAGGTTTGGATCATTCTTTCATAAGAAAATGCAAACTGCATATTAACCATTATTTTAACGCAGACAAGCAGTTTTACATGCTTTATGACAATTAGAGGCAAATGAGTCCTTATAGGCAAAATTGCTTTATTTTACAAAGGTAAGTCTATTTACACTATAACATTCAGGTTTGGATCATTCTCTCATAAGAAAATGCAAACTGCATATTAACCGTTATTTAAACGCAGACAAGCAGTTTTTACATCCTTTACGACAATTAGGTGCAAATGAGTCCTTATAGGCAAAATTGCTTTATTTCTTGAGAGTAAGTCTATTTACACTATACCATTCAGGTTTGGATCATTCTCTCATAAGAAAATGCAAACTGCATATTAACCATTATTTTAACGCAGACAAGCAGTTTTTACATGCTTTATGACAATTAGGTGCAAATGAGTCTTTATAGGCAAAATTGCTTTATTTCATGAGGGTAAGTCTATTTACACTATAACATTCAGGTTTGGATCATTCTCTCATAAGAAAATGCAAACTGCATATTAACCATTATTTTAACGCAGACAAGCAGTTTTTACATGCTTTATGACAATTAGGTGCAAATGAGTCTTTATAGGCAAAATTGCTTTATTTCATGAGGGTAAGTCTATTTACACTATAACATTCAGGTTTGGATCATTCTCTCATAAGAAAATGCAAACTGCATATTAACCATTATTTAAACGCAGACAAGCAGTTTTTACATGCTTTACGACAATTAGGTGCAAATGAGTCCTTATAGGCAAAATTGCTTTATTTTACAAAGGTTAGTCTATTTACACTATAACATTCAGGTTTGGATCATTTTTTCATAAGAAAATGCAAACTGCATATTAACCATTATTTTAACGCAGACAAGCAGTTTTACATGCTTTATGACAATTAGAGGCAAATGAGTCCTTATAGGCAAAATTGCTTTATTTTACAAAGGTAAGTCTATTTACACTATAACATTCAGGTTTGGATCATTCTCTCATAAGAAAATGCAAACTGCATATTAACCGTTATTTAAACGCAGACAAGCAGTTTTTACATGCTTTACGACAATTAGGTGCAAATGAGTCCTTATAGGCAAAATTGCTTTATTTCTTGAGAGTAAGTCTATTTACACTATAACATTCAGGTTTGGATCATTCTCTCATAAGAAAATGCAAACTGCATATTAACCATTATTTTAACGCAGACAAGCAGTTTTTACAATCTTTATGACAATTAGGTGCAAATGAGTCTTTATAGGCAAAATTGCTTTATTTCATGAGGGTAAGTCTATTTACACTATAACATTCAGGTTTGGATCATTCTCTCATAAGAAAATGCAAACTGCATATTAACCATTATTTTAACGCAGACAAGCAGTTTTTACATGCTTTATGACAATTAGGGGCAAATGAGTCCTTATAGGCAAAATTGCTTTATTTCATGAGGGTAAGTCTATTTACACTATAATATTCAGGTTTGGATCATTCTCTCATAAGAAAATACAAACTGCATATTAACCATTATTTTAACGCATACAAGCAGTTTTTACATGCTTTATGACAATTAGGGGCAAATGAGTCTATATAGGCAAAATTGCTTTATTTTACAAAGGTAAGTTTTTTTAAACTATAACATTTAGGTTTAGATCATTCTCTCATAAGAAAATGCAAATTGCATATTAACTATTATTTTAACGCATACAAGCAGTTTTTACAAGCTTTATGACAATTAGGTGCAAATGAGTCCTTACAGGCAAAATTGTTTTATTTCATGATGGTAAGTCTATTTACACTATAACATTCAGGTTTGGATCATTCGTTCTAAAGAAAATATAAACTGCATATTTACTATCATTTTAACGCATACAAGCAGTTTTTACATGCTTTATGACAATTAGGTGCAAATGAGTCTTTATAGGCAAAATTGCTTAATTTCATGAAGGTAAGTCTATTTACACTTTAACATTCCGGTTTGGATCATTCTCTCATAAGAAAATGCAAACTGCATATTAACAATTATTTTAACGCTGACAAGCAGTTTTTACATGCTTCACGACAATTGCGTGCAAATGAGTCCTTATAGGCAAAATTGCTTTATTTTACAAAGGTAAGTCTATTTACACTATAACATTCAGGTTTGGATCATTCTCTCATAAGAAATGCAAACTGCATATTAACCATTATTTTAACGCATACAAGCAGTTTTTACATGCTTTATGACAATTAGGTGCAAATGAGTCTTTATAGGCAAAATTGCTTTATTTCATGAGGGTAAGTCTATTTACACTATAACATTCAGGTTTGGATCATTCTCTCATAAGAAAATGCAAACTGCATATTAACCATTATTTTAACGCAGACAAGCAGTTTTTACATGCTTTATGACAATTAGGGGCAAATCAGTCCTTATAAGCAAAATGCTTTATTTCATGAAGGTTAGTCTATTTACACTATAACATTCAGGTTTGGATCATTCTCTCATAAGAAAATGCAAACTGCATATTAACCATTATTTAAACGCAGACAAGCAGTTTTTACATGCTTTACGACAATTAGGTGCAAATGAGTCCTTATAGGCAAAATTGCTTTATTTTACAAAGGTTAGTCTATTTACACTGTATAATTCAGGTTTGGATCATTCTTTTATAAGAAAATGCAAACTGCATATTAACCATTATTTTAACGCAGACAAGCAGTTTTACATGCTTTATGACAATTAGAGGCAAATGAGTCCTTATAGGCAAAATTGCTTTATTTTACAAAGGTAAGTCTATTTACACTATAACATTCAGGTTTGGATCATTCTCTCATAAGAAAATGCAAACTGCATATTAACCGTTATTTAAACGCAGACAAGCAGTCTTTACATGCTTTACGACAATTAGGTGCAAATGAGTCCTTATAGGCAAAATTGCTTTATTTCTTGAGAGTAAGTCTATTTACACTATAACATTCAGGTTTGGATCATTCGTTCTAAAGAAAATATAAACTGCATATTTACTATCATTTTAACGCATACAAGCAGTTTTTACATGCTTTATGACAATTAGGTGCAAATGAGTCTTTATAGGCAAAATTGCTTTATTTCATGAAGGTGTGTCTATTTACACTACATTCCGGTTTGGATCATTCTCTCATAAGAAAATTCAAACTGCATATTAACAATTATTTTAACGCTGACAAGCAGTTTTTACATGCTTCACGACAATTGCGTGCAAATGAGTCCTTATAGGCAAAATTGCTTTATTTTACAAAGGTAAGTCTATTTACACTATAACATTCAGGTTTGGATCATTCTCTCATAAGAAAATGCAAACTGCATTTAACCATTATTTTAACGCATACAAGCAGTTTTTACATGCTTTATGACAATTAGGGGCAAATGAGTCCTTATAGGCAAAATTGCTTTATTTCATGAAGGGAAGTCTATTTACACTATAACATTCAGGTTTGGATCATTCTCTCATAAGAAAATGCAAACTGCATATTAACCATTATTTAAACGCAGACACACAGTTTTTACATGCTTTACGACAATTATGTGCAAATGAGTCTTTATAGGCAAAATTGCTTTATTTCATGAGGGTAAGTCTATTTACACTATAACATTCAGGTTTGGATCATTCTTTCATTAGAAAATGCAAACTGCATATTAACCATTATTTTAACGCAGACAAGCAGTTTTTACATGCTTTATGACAATTAGGTGCAAATGAGTCTTTATAGGCAAAATTGCTTTATTTCATGAGGGTAAGTCTATTTACACTATAACATTCAGGTTTGGATCATTCTCTCATAAGAAAATGCAAACTGCATATTAACCATTATTTTAACGCAGACAAGCAGTTTTTACATGCTTTATGACAATTAGGGGCAAATGTGTCCTTATAAGCAAAATTGCTTTATTTCATGAAGGTAAGTCTATTTACACTATAACATTCAGGTTTGGATAATTCTCTTATAAGAAAATGCAAACTGCATATTAACCATTATTTAAACGCAGACACACAGTTTTTACATGCTTTACGACAATTATGTGCAAATGAGTCTTTATAGGCAAAATTGCTTTATTTCATGAGGGTAAGTCTATTTGCACTATAACATTCAGGTTTGGATCTTTCTTTCATAAGAAAATGCAGCTTGCATATTAACCATTATTTTAACGCAGACAAGCAGTTTTACATGCTTTATGACAATTAGGGGCAAATGAGTCCTTATAGGCAAAATTGCTTTATTTTACAAAGGTAAGTCTATTTACACTATAACATTCAGGTTTGGATCATTCTCTCATAAGAAAATGCAAACTGCATATTAACCATTATTTAAACGCAGACAAGCAGTTTTTACATGCTTTACGACAATTAGGTGCAAATGAGTCCTTATAGGCAAAATTGCTTTATTTCATGAGAGTAAGTCTATTTACACTATAACATTCAGGTTTGGATCATTCTCTCATAAGAAAATGCAAACTGCATATTAACCATTATTTTAACGCAGACAAGCAGTTTTTACATGCTTTATGACAATTAGGGGCAAATGAGTCCTTATAGGCAAAATTGCTTTATTTCATGAAGGGAAGTCTATTTACACTATAACATTCAGGTTTGGATCATTCTCTCATAAGAAAATGCAAACTGCATATTATCCATTATTTAAACGCAGACACACAGTTTTTACATGCTTTACGACAATTATGTGCAAATGAGTCTTTATAGGCAAAATTGCTTTATTTCATGAGGGTAAGTCTATTTACACTATAACATTCAGGTTTGGATCATTCTTTCATAAGAAAATGCAAACTGCATATTAACCATTATTTCAACGCAGACAAGCAGTTTTTACATGCTTTATGACAATTAGGTGCAAATGAGTCTTTATAGGCAAAATTGCTTTATTTCATGAGGGTAAGTCTATTTACACTATAACATTCAGGTTTGGATCATTCTCTCATAAGAAAATGCAAACTGCATATTAACCATTATTTTAACGCAGACAAGCAGTTTTTACATGCTTTATGACAATTAGGGGCAAATGTGTCCTTATAAGCAAAATTGCTTTATTTCATGAAGGTAAGTCTATTTACACTATAACATTCAGGTTTGGATAATTCTCTTATAAGAAAATGCAAACTGCATATTAACCATTATTTAAACGCAGACAAGCAGTTTTACATGCTTTATGACAATTAGGGGCAAATGAGTCCTTATAGGCAAAATTGCTTTATTTTACAAAGGTAAGTCTATTTACACTATAACATTCAGGTTTGGATCATTCTCTCATAAGAAATGCAAACTGCATATTAACCATTATTTTAACGCATACAAGCAGTTTTTACATGCTTTATGACAATTAGGTGCAAATGAGTCTTTATAGGCAAAATTGCTTTATTTCATGAGGGTAAGTCTATTTACACTATAACATTCAGGTTTGGATCATTCTCTCATAAGAAAATGCAAACTGCATATTAACCATTATTTTAACGCAGACAAGCAGTTTTTACATGCTTTATGACAATTAGGGGCAAATCAGTCCTTATAAGCAAAATTGCTTTATTTCATGAAGGTTAGTCTATTTACACTATAACATTCAGGTTTGGATCATTCTCTCATAAGAAAATGCAAACTGCATATTAACCATTATTTAAACGCAGACAAGCAGTTTTTACATGCTTTACGACAATTAGGTGCAAATGAGTCCTTATAGGCAAAATTGCTTTATTTTACAAAGGTTAGTCTATTTACACTGTATAATTCAGGTTTGGATCATTCTTTTATAAGAAAATGCAAACTGCATATTAACCATTATTTTAACGCAGACAAGCAGTTTTACATGCTTTATGACAATTAGAGGCAAATGAGTCCTTATAGGCAAAATTGCTTTATTTTACAAAGGTAAGTCTATTTACACTATAACATTCAGGTTTGGATCATTCTCTCATAAGAAAATGCAAACTGCATATTAACCGTTATTTAAACGCAGACAAGCAGTCTTTACATGCTTTACGACAATTAGGTGCAAATGAGTCCTTATAGGCAAAATTGCTTTATTTCTTGAGAGTAAGTCTATTTACACTATAACATTCAGGTTTGGATCATTCGTTCTAAAGAAAATATAAACTGCATATTTACTATCATTTTAACGCATACAAGCAGTTTTTACATGCTTTATGACAATTAGGTGCAAATGAGTCTTTATAGGCAAAATTGCTTTATTTCATGAAGGTAAGTCTATTTACACTACATTCCGGTTTGGATCATTCTCTCATAAGAAAATTCAAACTGCATATTAACAATTATTTTAACGCTGACAAGCAGTTTTTACATGCTTCACGACAATTGCGTGCAAATGAGTCCTTATAGGCAAAATTGCTTTATTTTACAAAGGTAAGTCTATTTACACTATAACATTCAGGTTTGGATCATTCTCTCATAAGAAAATGCAAACTGCATATTAACCATTATTTTAACGCATACAAGCAGTTTTTACATGCTTTATGACAATTAGGGGCAAATGAGTACTTATAGGCAAAATTGCTTTATTTCATGAAGGTAAGTCTATTTACACTATAACATTCAGGTTTGGATCTTTCTCTCATAAGAAAATGCAAACTGCATATTAACCATTATTTAAACGCAGACAAGCAGTTTTTAGATGCTTTACGACAATTAGGTGCAAATGAGTCTTTATAGGCAAAATTGCTTTATTTCTCGAGGGTAAGTCTATTTACACTATAACATTCAGGTTTGGATCATTCTCTCATAAGAAAATGCAAACTGCATATTTACTATCATTTTCACGCAGACAAGCAGTTTTTACATGCTTCACGACAATTGCGTGCAAATGAGTCCTTATAGGCAAAATTGCTTTATTTTACAAAGGTAAGTCTATTTACACTATAACATTCAGGTTTGGATCATTCTCTCATAAGAAAATGCAAACTGCATTTAACCATTATTTTAACGCATACAAGCAGTTTTTACATGCTTTATGACAATTAGGGGCAAATGAGTCCTTATAGGCAAAATTGCTTTATTTCATGAAGGGAAGTCTATTTACACTATAACATTCAGGTTTGGATCATTCTCTCATAAGAAAATGCAAACTGCATATTAACCATTATTTAAACGCAGACACACAGTTTTTACATGCTTTACGACAATTATGTGCAAATGAGTCTTTATAGGCAAAATTGCTTTATTTCATGAGGGTAAGTCTATTTACACTATAACATTCAGGTTTGGATCATTCTTTCATTAGAAAATGCAAACTGCATATTAACCATTATTTTAACGCAGACAAGCAGTTTTTACATGCTTTATGACAATTAGGTGCAAATGAGTCTTTATAGGCAAAATTGCTTTATTTCATGAGGGTAAGTCTATTTACACTATAACATTCAGGTTTGGATCATTCTCTCATAAGAAAATGCAAACTGCATATTAACCATTATTTTAACGCAGACAAGCAGTTTTTACATGCTTTATGACAATTAGGGGCAAATGTGTCCTTATAAGCAAAATTGCTTTATTTCATGAAGGTAAGTCTATTTACACTATAACATTCAGGTTTGGATAATTCTCTTATAAGAAAATGCAAACTGCATATTAACCATTATTTAAACGCAGACACACAGTTTTTACATGCTTTACGACAATTATGTGCAAATGAGTCTTTATAGGCAAAATTGCTTTATTTCATGAGGGTAAGTCTATTTGCACTATAACATTCAGGTTTGGATCTTTCTTTCATAAGAAAATGCAGCTTGCATATTAACCATTATTTTAACGCAGACAAGCAGTTTTACATGCTTTATGACAATTAGGGGCAAATGAGTCCTTATAGGCAAAATTGCTTTATTTTACAAAGGTAAGTCTATTTACACTATAACATTCAGGTTTGGATCATTCTCTCATAAGAAAATGCAAACTGCATATTAACCATTATTTAAACGCAGACAAGCAGTTTTTACATGCTTTACGACAATTAGGTGCAAATGAGTCCTTATAGGCAAAATTGCTTTATTTCATGAGAGTAAGTCTATTTACACTATAACATTCAGGTTTGGATCATTCTCTCATAAGAAAATGCAAACTGCATATTAACCATTATTTTAACGCAGACAAGCAGTTTTTACATGCTTTATGACAATTAGGGGCAAATGAGTCCTTATAGGCAAAATTGCTTTATTTCATGAAGGGAAGTCTATTTACACTATAACATTCAGGTTTGGATCATTCTCTCATAAGAAAATGCAAACTGCATATTATCCATTATTTAAACGCAGACACACAGTTTTTACATGCTTTACGACAATTATGTGCAAATGAGTCTTTATAGGCAAAATTGCTTTATTTCATGAGGGTAAGTCTATTTACACTATAACATTCAGGTTTGGATCATTCTTTCATAAGAAAATGCAAACTGCATATTAACCATTATTTCAACGCAGACAAGCAGTTTTTACATGCTTTATGACAATTAGGTGCAAATGAGTCTTTATAGGCAAAATTGCTTTATTTCATGAGGGTAAGTCTATTTACACTATAACATTCAGGTTTGGATCATTCTCACATAAGAAAATGCAAACTGCATATTAACCATTATTTTAACGCAGACAAGCAGTTTTTACATGCTTTATGACAATTAGGGGCAAATGTGTCCTTATAAGCAAAATTGCTTTATTTCATGAAGGTAAGTCTATTTACACTATAACATTCAGGTTTGGATAATTCTCTTATAAGAAAATGCAAACTGCATATTAACCATTATTTAAACGCAGACAAGCAGTTTTACATGCTTTATGACAATTAGGGGCAAATGAGTCCTTATAGGCAAAATTGCTTTATTTTACAAAGGTAAGTCTATTTACACTATAACATTCAGGTTTGGATCATTCTCTCATAAGAAAATGCAAACTGCATATTAACCATTATTTAAACGCAGACAAGCAGTTTTTACATGCTTTACGACAATTAGGTGCAAATGAGTCCTTATAGGCAAAATTGCTTTATTTCATGAGAGTAAGTCTATTTACACTATAACATTCAGGTTTGGATCATTCTCTCATAAGAAAATGCAAACTGCCTATTAACCATTATTTTAACGCAGACAAGCAGTTTTTACATGCTTTATGACAATTAGGTGCAAATGAGTCTTTATAGGCAAAATTGCTTTATTTCATGAGGATAAGTCTATTTACACTATAACATTCAGGTTTGGATCATTCTCTCATAAGAAAATGCAAACTGCATATTAACCATTATTTTAACGCAGACAAGCAGTTTTTACATGCTTTATGACAATTAGGGGCAAATGAGTCCTTATAGGCAAAATTGCTTTATTTCATGAGGGTAAGTCTATTTACACTATAATATTCAGGTTTAGATCATTCTCTCATAAGAAAATACAAACTGCATATTAACCATTATTTTAACGCATACAAGCAGTTTTTACATGCTTTATGACAATTAGGGGCAAATGAGTCTATATAGGCAAAATTGCTTTATTTTACAAAGGTAAGTTTTTTTAAACTATAACATTCAGGTTTAGATCATTCTCTCATAAGAAAATGCAAATTGCATATTAACTATTATTTTAACGCATACAAGCAGTTTTTACAAGCTTTATGACAATTAGGTGCAAATGAGTCCTTACAGGCAAAATTGTTTTATTAAATGATGGTAAGTCTATTTACACTATAACATTCAGGTTTGGATCATTCGTTCTAAAGAAAATATAAACTGCATATTTACTATCATTTTAACGCATACAAGCAGTTTTTACATGCTTTATGACAATTAGGTGCAAATGAGTCTTTATAGGCAAAATTGCTTTATTTCATGAAGGTAAGTCTATTTACACTATAACATTCAGGTTTGGATCATTCTCTCATAAGAAAATGCAAACTGCCTATTAACCATTATTTTAACGCTGACAAGCAGTTTTTACATGCTTCACGACAATTGCGTGCAAATGAGTCCTTATAGGCAAAATTGCTTTATTTTACAAAGGTAAGTCTATTTACACTATAACATTCAGGTTTGGATCATTCTCTCATAAGAAAAACAAAATGCATATTAACCATTACTTTAACGCAGACAAGCAGTTTTTACATGCTTTATGACAATTAGGTGCAAATGAGTCCTTACAGGCAAAATTGTTTTATTTCATGATGGTAAGTCTATTTACACTATAACATTCAGGTTTGGATCATTCGTTCTAAAGAAAATATAAACTGCATATTTACTATCATTTTAACGCATACAAGCAGTTTTTACATGCTTTATGACAATTAGGTGCAAATGAGTCTTTATAGGCAAAATTGCTTTATTTCATGAAGGTAAGTCTATTTACACTTTAACATTCCGGTTTGGATCATTCTCTCATAAGAAAATTCAAACTGCATATTAACAATTATTTTAACGCTGACAAGCAGTTTTTACATGCTTCACGACAATTGCGTGCAAATAAGTCCTTATAGGCAAAATTGCTTTATTTTACAAAGGTAAGTCTATTTACACTATAACTTTCAGGTTTGGATCATTCTCTCATAAGAAAATGCAAACTGCATATTAACCATTATTTTAACGCATACAAGCAGTTTTTACATGCTTTATGACAATTAGGGGCAAATGAGTACTTATAGGCAAAATTGCTTTATTTCATGAAGGTAAGTCTATTTACACTATAACATTCAGGTTTGGATCTTTCTCTCATAAGAAAATGCAAACTGCATATTAACCATTATTTAAACGCAGACAAGCAGTTTTTAGATGCTTTACGACAATTAGGTGCAAATGAGTCTTTATAGGCAAAATTGCTTTATTTCATGAGGGTAAGTCTATTTACACTATAACATTCAGGTTTGGATCATTCTCTCATAAGAAAATGCAAACTGCATATTTACTATCATTTTCACGCAGACAAGCAGTTTTTACATGCTTCACGACAATTGCGAGCAAATGAGTCCTTATAGGCAAAATTGCTTTATTTCATGAAGGTAAGTCTATTTACACTATAACATTCAGGTTTGGATCATTCTTTCATTAGAAAATGCAAACTGCATATTAACCATTATTTTAACGCAGACAAGCAGTTTTTACATGCTTTATGACAATTAGGTGCAAATGAGTCTTTATAGGCAAAATTGCTTTATTTCATGAGGGTAAGTCTATTTACACTATAACATTCAGGTTTGGATCATTCTCTCATAAGAAAATGCAAACTGCATTTAACCATTATTTTAACGCATACAAGCAGTTTTTACATGCTTTATGACAATTAGGGGCAAATGAGTCCTTATAGGCAAAATTGCTTTATTTCATGAAGGGAAGTCTATTTACACTATAACATTCAGGTTTGGATCATTCTCTCATAAGAAAATGCAAACTGCATATTAACCATTATTTAAACGCAGACACACAGTTTTTACATGCTTTATGACAATTAGGGGCAAATGAGTCCTTATAGGCAAAATTGCTTTATTTTACAAAGGTAAGTCTATTTACACTATAACATTCAGGTTTGGATCATTCTCTCATAAGAAAATGCAAACTGCATATTAACCATTATTTAAACGCAGACAAGCAGTTTTTACATGCTTTACGACAATTAGGTGCAAATGAGTCCTTATAGGCAAAATTGCTTTATGTCATGAGAGTAAGTCTATTTACACTATAACATTCAGGTTTGGATCATTCTCTCATAAGAAAATGCAAACTGCATATTAACCATTATTTTAACGCAGACAAGCAGTTTTTACATGCTTTATGACAATTAGGGGCAAATGAGTCCTTATAGGCAAAATTGCTTTATTTCATGAAGGAAAGTCTATTTACACTATAACATTTAGGTTTGGATCATTCTCTCATAAGAAAATGCAAACTGCATATTAACCATTATTTAAACGCAGACACACAGTTTTTACATGCTTTACGACAATTATGTGCAAATGAGTCTTTATAGGCAAAATTGCTTTATTTCATGAGGGTAAGTCTATTTACACTACAACATTCAGGTTTGGATCTTTCTTTCATAAGAAAATGCAGCTTGCATATTAACCATTATTTTAACGCAGACAAGCAGTTTTACATGCTTTATGACAATTAGGGGCAAATGAGTCCTTATAGGCAAAATTGCTTTATTTTACAAAGGTAAGTCTATTTACACTATAACATTCAGGTTTGGATCATTCTCTCATAAGAAAATGCAAACTGCATATTAACCATTATTTAAACGCAGACAAGCAGTTTTTACATGCTTTACGACAATTAGGTGCAAATGAGTCCTTATAAGCAAAATTGCTTTATTTCATGAAGGTAAGTCTATTTACACTATAACATTCAGGTTTGGATAATTCTCTTATAAGAAAATGCAAACTGCATATTAACCATTATTTAAACGCAGACACACAGTTTTTACATGCTTTACGACAATTATGTGCAAATGAGTCTTTATAGGCAAAATTGCTTTATTTCATGAGGGTAAGTCTATTTACACTATAACATTCAGGTTTGGATCATTCTTTCATAAGAAAATGCAAACTGCATATTAACCATTATTTCAACGCAGACAAGCAGTTTTTACATGCTTTATGACAATTAGGTGCAAATGAGTCTTTATAGGCAAAATTGCTTTATTTCATGAGGGTAAGTCTATTTACACTATAACATTCAGGTTTGGATCATTCTCTCATAAGAAAATGCAAACTGCATATTAACCATTATTTTAACGCAGACAAGCAGTTTTTACATGCTTTATGACAATTAGGGGCAAATGTGTCCTTATAAGCAAAATTGCTTTATTTCATGAAGGTAAGTCTATTTACACTATAACATTCAGGTTTGGATAATTCTCTTATAAGAAAATGCAAACTGCATATTAACCATTATTTAAACGCAGACACACAGTTTTTACATGCTTTACGACAATTATGTGCAAATGAGTCTTTATAGGCAAAATTGCTTTATTTCATGAGGGTAAGTCTATTTACACTATAACATTCAGGTTTGGATCTTTCTTTCATAAGAAAATGCAGCTTGCATATTAACCATTATTTTAACGCAGACAAGCAGTTTTACATGCTTTATGACAATTAGGGGCAAATGAGTCCTTATAGGCAAAATTGCTTTATTTTACAAAGGTAAGTCTATTTACACTATAACATTCAGGTTTGGATCATTCTCTCATAAGAAAATGCAAACTGCATATTAACCATTAATTAAACGCAGACACACAGTTTTTACATGCTTTACGACAATTTTGTGCAAATGAGTCTTTATAGGCAAAATTGCTTTATTTCATGAGGGTTAGTCTATTTACACTATAACATTCAGGTTTGGATCATTCTTTCATAAGAAAATGCAAACTGCATATTAACCATTATTTTAACGCAGACAAGCAGTTTTTACATGCTTTACGACAATTAGGTGCAAATGAGTCTTTATAGGCAAAATTGCTTTATTTCATGAGGGTAAGTCTATTTACACTATAACATTCAGGTTTGGATCATTCTCTCATAAGAAAATGCAAACTGCATATTAACCATTATTTAAACGCAGTCACACAGTTTTTACATGCTTTACGACAATTATGTGCAAATGAGTCTTTATAGGCAAAATTGCTTTATTTCATGGGGGTAAGTCTATTTACACTATAAAATTCAGGTTTGGATCATTCTTTCATAAGAAAATGCAAACTGCATATTAACCATTATTTTAACGCAGACAAGCAGTTTTTACATGCTTTATGACAATTAGGGGCAAATGAGTCCTTATAGGCAAAATTGCTTTATTTCATGAGGGTAAGTCTATTTACACTATAATATTCAGGTTTGGATCATTCTCTCATAAGAAAATGCAAACTGCATATTAACCATTATTTAAACGCAGACAAGCAGTTTTTACATGCTTTACGACAATTAGGTGCAAATGAGTCCTTATAGGCAAAATTGCTTTATTTTACAAAGGTTAGTCTATTTACACTATAACATTCAGGTTTGGATCATTCTTTCATAAGAAAATGCAAACTGCATATTAACCATTATTTTAACGCAGACAAGCAGTTTTACATGCTTTATGACAATTAGAGGCAAATGAGTCCTTATAGGCAAAATTGCTTTATTTTACAAAGGTAAGTCTATTTACACTATAACATTCAGGTTTGGATCATTCTCTCATAAGAAAATGCAAACTGCATATTAACCGTTATTTAAACGCAGACAAGCAGTTTTTACATCCTTTACGACAATTAGGTGCAAATGAGTCCTTATAGGCAAAATTGCTTTATTTCTTGAGAGTAAGTCTATTTACACTATAACATTCAGGTTTGGATCATTCTCTCATAAGAAAATGCAAACTGCATATTAACCATTATTTTAACGCAGACAAGCAGTTTTTACATGCTTTATGACAATTAGGTGCAAATGAGTCTTTATAGGCAAAATTGCTTTATTTCATGAGGGTAAGTCTATTTACACTATAACATTCAGGTTTGGATCATTCTCTCATAAGAAAATGCAAACAGCATATTAACCATTATTTTAACGCAGACAAGCAGTTTTTACATGCTTTATGACAATTAGGTGCAAATGAGTCTTTATAGGCAAAATTGCTTTATTTCATGAGGGTAAGTCTATTTACACTATAACATTCAGGTTTGGATCATTCTCTCATAAGAAAATGCAAACTGCATATTAACCATTATTTAAACGCAGACAAGCAGTTTTTACATGCTTTACGACAATTAGGTGCAAATGAGTCCTTATAGGCAAAATTGCTTTATTTTACAAAGGTTAGTCTATTTACACTATAACATTCAGGTTTGGATCATTTTTTCATAAGAAAATGCAAACTGCATATTAACCATTATTTTAACGCAGACAAGCAGTTTTACATGCTTTATGACAATTAGAGGCAAATGAGTCCTTATAGGCAAAATTGCTTTATTTTACAAAGGTAAGTCTATTTACACTATAACATTCAGGTTTGGATCATTCTCTCATAAGAAAATGCAAACTGCATATTAACCGTTATTTAAACGCAGACAAGCAGTTTTTACATGCTTTACGACAATTAGGTGCAAATGAGTCCTTATAGGCAAAATTGCTTTATTTCTTGAGAGTAAGTCTATTTACACTATAACATTCAGGTTTGGATCATTCTCTCATAAGAAAATGCAAACTGCATATTAACCATTATTTTAACGCAGACAAGCAGTTTTTACAATCTTTATGACAATTAGGTGCAAATGAGTCTTTATAGGCAAAATTGCTTTATTTCATGAGGGTAAGTCTATTTACACTATAACATTCAGGTTTGGATCATTCTCTCATAAGAAAATGCAAACTGCATATTAACCATTATTTTAACGCAGACAAGCAGTTTTTACGTGCTTTATGACAATTAGGGGCAAATGAGTCCTTATAGGCAAAATTGCTTTATTTCATGAGGGTAAGTCTATTTACACTATAATATTCAGGTTTGGATCATTCTCTCATAAGAAAATACAAACTGCATATTAACCATTATTTTAACGCATACAAGCAGTTTTTACATGCTTTATGACAATTAGGGGCAAATGAGTCCTTATAGGCAAAATTGCTTTATTTTACAAAGGTAAGTCTATTTACACTATAACATTCAGGTTTGGATCATTCTCTCATAAGAAATGCAAATTGCATATTAACTATTATTTTAACGCATACAAGCAGTTTTTACAAGCTTTATGACAATTAGGTGCAAATGAGTCCTTACAGGCAAAATTGTTTTATTTCATGATGGTAAGTCTATTTACACTATAACATTCAGGTTTGGATCATTCGTTCTAAAGAAAATATAAACTGCATATTTACTATCATTTTAACGCATACAAGCAGTTTTTACATGCTTTATGACAATTAGGTGCAAATGAGTCTTTATAGGCAAAATTGCTTTATTTCATGAAGGTAAGTCTATTTACACTTTAACATTCCGGTTTGGATCATTCTCTCATAAGAAAATGCAAACTGCATATTAACAATTATTTTAACGCTGACAAGCAGTTTTTACATGCTTCACGACAATTGCGTGCAAATGAGTCCTTATAGGCAAAATTGCTTTATTTTACAAAGGTAAGTCTATTTACACTATAACATTCAGGTTTGGATCATTCTCTCATAAGAAATGCAAACTGCATATTAACCATTATTTTAACGCATACAAGCAGTTTTTACATGCTTTATGACAATTAGGGGCAAATGAGTACTTATAGGCAAAATTGCTTTATTACATGAAGGTAAGTCTATTTACACTATAACATTCAGGTTTGGATCATTCTTTCATAAGAAAATGCAAACTGCATATTAACCATTATTTTAACGCAGACAGCAGTTTTTACATGCTTTATGACAATTAGGTGCAAATGAGTCTTTATAGGCAAAATTGCTTTATTTCATGAGGGTAAGTCTATTTACACTATAACATTCAGGTTTGGATCATTCTCTCATAAGAAAATGCAAACTGCATATTAACCATTATTTTAACGCAGACAAGCAGTTTTTACATGCTTTATGACAATTAGGGGCAAATCAGTCCTTATAAGCAAAATTGCTTTATTTCATGAAGGTTAGTCTATTTACACTATAACATTCAGGTTTGGATCATTCTCTCATAAGAAAATGCAAACTGCATATTAACCATTATTTAAACGCAGACAAGCAGTTTTTACATGCTTTACGACAATTAGGTGCAAATGAGTCCTTATAGGCAAAATTGCTTTATTTTACAAAGGTTAGTCTATTTACACTATATAATTCAGGTTTGGATCATTCTTTCATAAGAAAATGCAAACTGCATATTAACCATTATTTTAACGCAGACAAGCAGTTTTACATGCTTTATGACAATTAGAGGCAAATGAGTCCTTATAGGCAAAATTGCTTTATTTTACAAAGGTAAGTCTATTTACACTATAACATTCAGGTTTGGATCATTCTCTCATAAGAAAATGCAAACTGCATATTAACCGTTATTTAAACGCAGACAAGCAGTCTTTACATGCTTTACGACAATTAGGTGCAAATGAGTCCTTATAGGCAAAATTGCTTTATTTCTTGAGAGTAAGTCTATTTACACTATAACATTCAGGTTTGGATCATTCTCTCATAAGAAAATGCAAACTGCATATTAACCACTATTTTAACGCAGACAAGCAGTTTTTACATGCTTTATGACAATTAGGTGCAAATGAGTCTTTATAGGCAAAATTGCTTTATTTCATGAGGGTAAGTCTATTTACACTATAACATTCAGGTTTGGATCATTCTCTCATAAGAAAATGCAAACTGCATATTAACCATTATTTTAACGCAGACAAGCAGTTTTTACATGCTTTATGACAATTAGGGGCAAATCAGTCCTTATAAGCAAAATTGCTTTATTTCATGAAGGTTAGTCTATTTACACTATAACATTCAGGTTTGGATCATTCTCTCATAAGAAAATGCAAACTGCATATTAACCTTTATTTAAACGCAGACAAGCAGTTTTTACATGCTTTACGACAATTAGGTGCAAATGAGTCCTTATAGGCAAAATTGCTTTATTTTACAAAGGTTAGTCTATTTACACTATAACATTCAGGTTTGGATCATTCTTTCATAAGAAAATGCAAACTGCATATTAACCATTATTTTAACGCAGACAAGCAGTTTTACATGATTTATGACAATTAGAGGCAAATGAGTCCTTATAGGCAAAATTGCTTTATTTTACAAAGGTAAGTCTATTTACACTATAACATTCAGGTTTGGATCATTCTCTCATAAGCAAATGCAAATTGCATATTAACTATTATTTTAACGCATACAAGCAGTTTTTACAAGCTTTATGACAATTAGGTGCAAATGAGTCCTTACAGGCAAAATTGTTTTATTTCATGATGGTAAGTCTATTTACACTATAACATTCAGGTTTGGATCATTCGTTCTAAAGAAAATATAAACTGCATATTTACTATCATTTTAACGCATACAAGCAGTTTTTACATGCTTTATGACAATTAGGTGCAAATGAGTCTTTATAGGCAAAATTGCTTTATTTCATGAAGGTAAGTCTATTTACACTACATTCCGGTTTGGATCATTCTCTCATAAGAAAATTCAAACTGCATATTAACAATTATTTTAACGCTGACAAGCAGTTTTTACATGCTTCACGACAATTGCGTGCAAATAAGTCCTTATAGACAAAATTGCTTTATTTTACAAAGGTAAGTCTATTTACACTATAACATTCAGGTTTGGATCATTCTCTCATAAGAAAATGCAAACTGCATATTAACCATTATTTAAACGCATACAAGCAGTTTTTACATGCTTTATGACAATTAGGGGCAAATGAGTACTTATAGGCAAAATTGCTTTATTTCATGAAGGTAAGTCTATTTACACTATAACATTCAGGTTTGGATCTTTCTCTCATAAGAAAATGCAAACTGCATATTAACCATTATTTAAACGCAGACAAGCAGTTTTTAGATGCTTTACGACAATTAGGTGCAAATGAGTCTTTATAGGCAAAATTGCTTTATTTCATGAGGGTAAGTCTATTTACACTATAACATTCAGGTTTGGATCATTCTCTCATAAGAAAATGCAAACTGCATATTTACTATCATTTTCACGCAGACAAGCAGTTTTTACATGCTTCACGACAATTGCGTGCAAATGAGTCCTTATAGGCAAAATTGCTTTATTTTACAAAGGTAAGTCTATTTACACTATAACATTCAGGTTTGGATCATTCTCTCATAAGAAAATGCAAACTGCATTTAACCATTATTTTAACGCATACAAGCAGTTTTTACATGCTTTATGACAATTAGGGGCAAATGAGTCCTTATAGGCAAAATTGCTTTATTTCATGAAGGGAAGTCTATTTACACTATAACATTCAGGTTTGGATCATTCTCTCATAAGAAAATGCAAACTGCATATTAACCATTATTTAAACGCAGACACACAGTTTTTACATGCTTTACGACAATTATGTGCAAATGAGTCTTTATAGGCAAAATTGCTTTATTTCATGAGGGTAAGTCTATTTACACTATAACATTCAGGTTTGGATCATTCTTTCATTAGAAAATGCAAACTGAATATTAACCATTATTTTAACGCAGACAAGCAGTTTTTACATGCTTTATGACAATTAGGGGCAAATGTGTCTTTATAAGCAAAATTGCTTTATTTCATGAAGGTAAGTCTATTTACACTATAACATTCAGGTTTGGATAATTCTCTTATAAGAAAATGCAAACTGCATATTAACCATTATTTAAACGCAGACAAGCAGTTTTTACATGCTTTACGACAATTAGGTGCAAATGAGTCCTTATAGGCAAAATTGCTTTATTTTACAAAGGTTAGTCTATTTACACTATATAATTCAGGTTTGGATCATTCTTTCATAAGAAAATGCAAACTGCATATTAACCATTATTTTAACGCAGACAAGCAGTTTTACATGCTTTATGACAATTAGAGGCAAATGAGTCCTTATAGGCAAAATTGCTTTATTTTACAAAGGTAAGTCTATTTACACTATAACATTCAGGTTTGGATCATTCTCTCATAAGAAAATGCAAACTGCATATTAACCGTTATTTAAACGCAGACAAGCAGTCTTTACATGCTTTACGACAATTAGGTGCAAATGAGTCCTTATAGGCAAACATGCTTTATTTCTTGAGAGTAAGTCTATTTACACTATAACATTCAGGTTTGGATCATTCTCTCATAAGAAAATGCAAACTGCATATTAACCATTATTTTAACGCAGACAAGCAGTTTTTACATGCTTTATGACAATTAGGTGCAAATGAGTCTTTATAGGCAAAATTGCTTTATTTCATGAGGGTAAGTCTATTTACACTATAACATTCAGGTTTGGATCATTCTCTCATAAGAAAATGCAAACTGCATATTAACCATTATTTTAACGCAGACAAGCAGTTTTTACATGCTTTATGACAATTAGGGGCAAATCAGTCCTTATAAGCAAAATTGCTTTATTTCATGAAGGTTAGTCTATTTACACTATAACATTCAGGTTTGGATCATTCTCTCATAAGAAAATGCAAACTGCATATTAACCTTTATTTAAACGCAGACAAGCAGTTTTTACATGCTTTACGACAATTAGGTGCAAATGAGTCCTTATAGGCAAAATTGCTTTATTTTACAAAGGTTAGTCTATTTACACTATAACATTCAGGTTTGGATCATTCTTTCATAAGAAAATGCAAACTGCATATTAACCATTATTTTAACGCAGACAAGCAGTTTTACATGATTTATGACAATTAGAGGCAAATGAGTCCTTATAGGCAAAATTGCTTTATTTTACAAAGGTAAGTCTATTTACACTATAACATTCAGGTTTGGATCATTCTCTCATAAGCAAATGCAAATTGCATAAAAACTATTATTTTAACGCATACAAGCAGTTTTTACAAGCTTTATGACAATTAGGTGCAAATGAGTCCTTACAGGCAAAATTGTTTTATTTCATGATGGTAAGTCTATTTACACTATAACATTAAGGTTTGGATCATTCGTTCTAAAGAAAATATAAACTGCATATTTACTATCATTTTAACGCATACAAGCAGTTTTTACATGCTTTATGACAATTAGGTGCAAATGAGTCTTTATAGGCAAAATTGCTTTATTTCATGAAGGTAAGTCTATTTACACTACATTCCGGTTTGGATCATTCTCTCATAAGAAAATTCAAACTGCATATTAACAATTATTTTAACGCTGACAAGCAGTTTTTACATGCTTCACGACAATTGCGTGCAAATGAGTCCTTATAGGCAAAATTGCTTTATTTTACAAAGGTAAGTCTATTTACACTATAACATTCAGGTTTGGATCATTCTCTCATAAGAAAATGCAAACTGCATATTAACCATTATTTAAACGCATACAAGCAGTTTTTACATGCTTTATGACAATTAGGGGCAAATGAGTACTTATAGGCAAAATTGCTTTATTTCATGAAGGTAAGTCTATTTACACTATAACATTCAGGTTTGGATCTTTCTCTCATAAGAAAATGCAAACTGCATATTAACCATTATTTAAACGCAGACAAGCAGTTTTTAGATGCTTTACGACAATTAGGTGCAAATGAGTCTTTATAGGCAAAATTGCTTTATTTCATGAGGGTAAGTCTATTTACACTATAACATTCAGGTTTGGATCATTCTCTCATAAGAAAATGCAAACTGCATATTTACTATCATTTTCACGCAGACAAGCAGTTTTTACATGCTTCACGACAATTGCGTGCAAATGAGTCCTTATAGGCAAAATTGCTTTATTTTACAAAGGTAAGTCTATTTACACTATAACATTCAGGTTTGGATCATTCTCTCATAAGAAAATGCAAACTGCATTTAACCATTATTTTAACGCATACAAGCAGTTTTTACATGCTTTATGACAATTAGGGGCAAATGAGTCCTTATAGGCAAAATTGCTTTATTTCATGAAGGGAAGTCTATTTACACTATAACATTCAGGTTTGGATCATTCTCTCATAAGAAAATGCAAACTGCATATTAACCATTATTTAAACGCAGACACACAGTTTTTACATGCTTTACGACAATTATGTGCAAATGAGTCTTTATAGGCAAAATTGCTTTATTTCATGAGGGTAAGTCTATTTACACTATAACATTCAGGTTTGGATCATTCTTTCATTAGAAAATGCAAACTGAATATTAACCATTATTTTAACGCAGACAAGCAGTTTTTACATGCTTTATGACAATTAGGGGCAAATGTGTCTTTATAAGCAAAATTGCTTTATTTCATGAAGGTAAGTCTATTTACACTATAACATTCAGGTTTGGATAATTCTCTTATAAGAAAATGCAAACTGCATATTAACCATTATTTAAACGCAGACACACAGTTTTTACATGCTTTACGACAATTATGTGCAAATGAGTCTTTATAGGCAAAATTGCTTTATTTCATGAGGGTAAGTCTATTTGCACTATAACATTCAGGTTTGGATCTTTCTTTCATAAGAAAATGCAGCTTGCATATTAACCATTATTTTAACGCAGACAAGCAGTTTTACATGCTTTATGACAATTAGGGGCAAATGAGTCCTTATAGGCAAAATTGCTTTATTTTACAAAGGTAAGTCTATTTACACTATAACATTCAGGTTTGGATCATTCTCTCATAAGAAAATGCAAACTGCATATTAACCATTATTTAAACGCAGACAAGCAGTTTTTACATGCTTTACGACAATTAGGTGCAAATGAGTCCTTATAGGCAAAATTGCTTTATTTCATGAGAGTAAGTCTATTTACACTATAACATTCAGGTTTGGATCATTCTCTCATAAGAAAATGCAAACTGCATATTAACCAATATTTTAACGCAGACAAGCAGTTTTTACATGCTTTATGACAATTAGGGGCAAATGAGTCCTTATAGGCAAAATTGCTTTATTTCATGAAGGGAAGTCTATTTACACTATAACATTCAGGTTTGGATCATTCTCTCATAAGAAAATGCAAACTGCATATTATCCATTATTTAAACGCAGACACACAGTTTTTACATGCTTTACGACAATTATGTGCAAATGAGTCTTTATAGGCAAAATTGCTTTATTTCATGAGGGTAAGTCTATTTACACTATAACATTCAGGTTTAAATCATTCTTTCATAAGAAAATGCAAACTGCATATTAACCATTATTTCAACGCAGACAAGCAGTTTTTACATGCTTTATGACAATTAGGTGCAAATGAGTCTTTATAGGCAAAATTGCTTTATTTCATGAGGGTAAGTCTATTTACACTATAACATTCAGGTTTGGATCATTCTCTCATAAGAAAATGCAAACTGCATATTAACCATTATTTTAACGCAGACAAGCAGTTTTTACATGCTTTATGACAATTAGGGGCAAATGTGTCCTTATAAGCAAAATTGCTTTATTTCATGAAGGTAAGTCTATTTACACTATAACATTCAGGTTTGGATAATTCTCTTATAAGAAAATGCAAACTGCATATTAACCATTATTTAAACGCAGACAAGCAGTTTTACATGCTTTATGACAATTAGGGGCAAATGAGTCCTTATAGGCAAAATTGCTTTATTTTACAAAGGTAAGTCTATTTACACTATAACATTCAGGTTTGGATCATTCTCTCATAAGAAAATGCAAACTGCATATTAACCATTATTTAAACGCAGACACACAGTTTTTACATGCTTTACGACAATTAGGTGCAAATGAGTCCTTATAGGCAAAATTGCTTTATTTCATGAGAGTAAGTCTATTTACACTATAACATTCAGGTTTGGATCATTCTCTCATAAGAAAATGCAAACTGCCTATTAACCATTATTTTAACGCAGACAAGCAGTTTTTACATGCTTTATGACAATTAGGTGCAAATGAGTCTTTATAGGCAAAATTGCTTTATTTCATGAGGATAAGTCTATTTACACTATAACATTCAGGTTTGGATCATTCTCTCATAAGAAAATGCAAACTGCATATTAACCATTATTTTAACGCAGACAAGCAGTTTTTACATGCTTTATGACAATTAGGGGCAAATGAGTCCTTATAGGCAAAATTGCTTTATTTCATGAGGGTAAGTCTATTTACACTATAATATTCAGGTTTAGATCATTCTCTCATAAGAAAATACAAACTGCATATTAACCATTATTTTAACGCATACAAGCAGTTTTTACATGCTTTATGACAATTAGGGGCAAATGAGTCTATATAGGCAAAATTGCTTTATTTTACAAAGGTAAGTTTTTTTAAACTATAACATTCAGGTTTAGATCATTCTCTCATAATAAAATGCAAATTGCATATTAACTATTATTTTAACGCATACAAGCAGTTTTTACAAGCTTTATGACAATTAGGTGCAAATGAGTCCTTACAGGCAAAATTGTTTTATTTCATGATGGTAAGTCTATTTACACTATAACATTCAGGTTTGGATCATTCGTTCTAAAGAAAATATAAACTGCATATTTACTATCATTTTAACGCATACAAGCAGTTTTTACATGCTTTATGACAATTAGGTGCAAATGAGTCTTTATAGACAAAATTGCTTTATTTCATGAAGGTAAGTCTATTTACACTATAACATTCAGGTTTGGATCATTCTCTCATAAGAAAATGCAAACTGCCTATTAACCATTATTTTAACGCTGACAAGCAGTTTTTACATGCTTCACGACAATTGCGTGCAAATGAGTCCTTATAGGCAAAATTGCTTTATTTTACAAAGGTTAGTCTATTTACACTATAACATTCAGGTTTGGATCATTCTCTCATAAGAAAAACAAACTGCATATTAACCATTATTTTAACGCAGACAAGCAGTTTTTACATGCTTTATGACAATTAGGTGCAAATGAGTCTTTATAGGCAAAATTGCTTTATTTCATGAGGGTAAGTCTATTTACACTATAACATTCAGGTTTGGATCTTTCTCTCATAAGAAAATGCAAACTGCATATTAACCATTATTTAAACGCAGACAAGCAGTTTTTAGATGCTTTACGACAATTAGGTGCAAATGAGTCTTTATAGGCAAAATTGCTTTATTTCATGAGGGTAAGTCTATTTACACTATAACATTCAGGTTTGGATCATTCTCTCATAAGAAAATGCAAACTGCATATTTACTATCATTTTCACGCAGACAAGCAGTTTTTACATGCTTCACGACAATTGCGTGCAAATGAGTCCTTATAGGCAAAATTGCTTTATTTCATGAAGGTAAGTCTATTTACACTATAACATTCAGGTTTGGATCATTCTTTCATTAGAAAATGCAAACTGCATATTAACCATTATTTTAACGCAGACAAGCAGTTTTTACATGCTTTATGACAATTAGGTGCAAATGAGTCTTTATAGGCAAAATTGCTTTATTTCATGAGGGTAAGTCTATTTACACTACAACATTCAGGTTTGGATCTTTCTTTCATAAGAAAATGCAGCTTGCATATTAACCATTATTTTAACGCAGACAAGCAGTTTTACATGCTTTATGACAATTAGGGGCAAATGAGTCCTTATAAGCAAAATTGCTTTATTTCATGAAGGTAAGTCTATTTACACTATAACATTCAGGTTTGGATAATTCTCTTATAAGAAAATGCAAACTGCATATTAACCATTATTTAAACGCAGACAAGCAGTTTTACATGCTTTATGACAATTAGGGGCAAATGAGTCCTTATAGGCAAAATTGCTTTATTTTACAAAGGTAAGTCTATTTACACTATAACATTCAGGTTTGGATCATTCTCTCATAAGAAAATGCAAACTGCATATTAACCATTATTTAAACGCAGACAAGCAGTTTTTACATGCTTTACGACAATTAGGTGCAAATGAGTCCTTATAGGCAAAATTGCTTTATTTCATGAGAGTAAGTCTATTTACACTATAACATTCAGGTTTGGATCATTCTCTCATAAGAAAATGCAAACTGCCTATTAACCATTATTTTAACGCAGACAAGCAGTTTTTACATGCTTTATGACAATTAGGTGCAAATGAGTCTTTATAGGCAAAATTGCTTTATTTCATGAGGATAAGTCTATTTACACTATAACATTCAGGTTTGGATCATTCTCTCATAAGAAAATGCAAACTGCATATTAACCATTATTTTAACGCAGACAAGCAGTTTTTACATGCTTTATGACAATTAGGGGCAAATGAGTCCTTATAGGCAAAATTGCTTTATTTCATGAGGGTAAGTCTATTTACACTATAATATTCAGGTTTAGATCATTCTCTCATAAGAAAATACAAACTGCATATTAACCATTATTTTAACGCAGACAAGCAGTTTTTACATGCTTTATGACAATTAGGGGCAAATGAGTCCTTATAGGCAAAATTGCTTTATTTCATGAAGGGAAGTCTATTTACACTATAACATTCAGGTTTGGATCATTCTCTCATAAGAAAATGCAAACTGCATATTATCCATTATTTAAACGCAGACACACAGTTTTTACATGCTTTACGA
Organism: Xanthostigma xanthostigma; assembly: GCA_963575645.1. Classification (NCBI taxonomy): domain Eukaryota; kingdom Metazoa; phylum Arthropoda; class Insecta; order Raphidioptera; family Raphidiidae; genus Xanthostigma; species Xanthostigma xanthostigma. The sequence continues at coordinate 16,115,476 of OY754468.1, read as the reverse complement.
CAATTATGTGCAAATGAGTCTTTATAGGCAAAATTGCTTTATTTCATGAGGGTAAGTCTATTTACACTATAACATTCAGGTTTAAATCATTCTTTCATAAGAAAATGCAAACTGCATATTAACCATTATTTCAACGCAGACAAGCAGTTTTTACATGCTTTATGACAATTAGGTGCAAATGAGTCTTTATAGGCAAAATTGCTTTATTTCATGAGGGTAAGTCTATTTACACTATAACATTCAGGTTTGGATCATTCTCTCATAAGAAAATGCAAACTGCATATTAACCATTATTTTAACGCAGACAAGCAGTTTTTACATGCTTTATGACAATTAGGGGCAAATGTGTCCTTATAAGCAAAATTGCTTTATTTCATGAAGGTAAGTCTATTTACACTATAACATTCAGGTTTGGATAATTCTCTTATAAGAAAATGCAAACTGCATATTAACCATTATTTAAACGCAGACAAGCAGTTTTACATGCTTTATGACAATTAGGGGCAAATGAGTCCTTATAGGCAAAATTGCTTTATTTTACAAAGGTAAGTCTATTTACACTATAACATTCAGGTTTGGATCATTCTCTCATAAGAAAATGCAAACTGCATATTAACCATTATTTAAACGCAGACAAGCAGTTTTTACATGCTTTACGACAATTAGGTGCAAATGAGTCCTTATAGGCAAAATTGCTTTATTTCATGAGAGTAAGTCTATTTACACTATAACATTCAGGTTTGGATCATTCTCTCATAAGAAAATGCAAACTGCCTATTAACCATTATTTTAACGCAGACAAGCAGTTTTTACATGCTTTATGACAATTAGGTGCAAATGAGTCTTTATAGGCAAAATTGCTTTATTTCATGAGGATAAGTCTATTTACACTATAACATTCAGGTTTGGATCATTCTCTCATAAGAAAATGCAAACTGCATATTAACCATTATTTTAACGCAGACAAGCAGTTTTTACATGCTTTATGACAATTAGGGGCAAATGAGTCCTTATAGGCAAAATTGCTTTATTTCATGAGGGTAAGTCTATTTACACTATAATATTCAGGTTTAGATCATTCTCTCATAAGAAAATACAAACTGCATATTAACCATTATTTTAACGCATACAAGCAGTTTTTACATGCTTTATGACAATTAGGGGCAAATGAGTCTATATAGGCAAAATTGCTTTATTTTACAAAGGTAAGTTTTTTTAAACTATAACATTCAGGTTTAGATCATTCTCTCATAATAAAATGCAAATTGCATATTAACTATTATTTTAACGCATACAAGCAGTTTTTACAAGCTTTATGACAATTAGGTGCAAATGAGTCCTTACAGGCAAAATTGTTTTATTTCATGAAGGTAAGTCTATTTACACTATAACATTCAGGTTTGGATCATTCTCTCATAAGAAAATGCAAACTGCCTATTAACCATTATTTTAACGCTGACAAGCAGTTTTTACATGCTTCACGACAATTGCGTGCAAATGAGTCCTTATAGGCAAAATTGCTTTATTTTACAAAGGTTAGTCTATTTACACTATAACATTCAGGTTTGGATCATTCTCTCATAAGAAAAACAAACTGCATATTAACCATTATTTTAACGCAGACAAGCAGTTTTTACATGCTTTATGACAATTAGGTGCAAATGAGTCTTTATAGGCAAAATTGCTTTATTTCATGAAGGTAAGTCTATTTACACTATAACATTCAGGTTTGGATCATTCTCTCATAAGAAAATGCAAACTGCCTATTAACCATTATTTTAACGCTGACAAGCAGTTTTTACATGCTTCACGACAATTGCGTGCAAATGAGTCCTTATAGGCAAAATTGCTTTATTTTACAAAGGTTAGTCTATTTACACTATAACATTCAGGTTTGGATCATTCTCTCATAAGAAAAACAAACTGCATATTAACCATTATTTTAACGCAGACAAGCAGTTTTTACATGCTTTATGACAATTAGGTGCAAATGAGTCTTTATAGGCAAAATTGCTTTATTTCATGAGGGTAAGTCTATTTACACTATAACATTCAGGTTTGGATCTTTCTCTCATAAGAAAATGCAAACTGCATATTAACCATTATTTAAACGCAGACAAGCAGTTTTTAGATGCTTTACGACAATTAGGTGCAAATGAGTCTTTATAGGCAAAATTGCTTTATTTCATGAGGGTAAGTCTATTTACACTATAACATTCAGGTTTGGATCATTCTCTCATAAGAAAATGCAAACTGCATATTTACTATCATTTTCACGCAGACAAGCAGTTTTTACATGCTTCACGACAATTGCGTGCAAATGAGTCCTTATAGGCAAAATTGCTTTATTTCATGAAGGTAAGTCTATTTACACTATAACATTCAGGTTTGGATCATTCTTTCATTAGAAAATGCAAACTGCATATTAACCATTATTTTAACGCAGACAAGCAGTTTTTACATGCTTTATGACAATTAGGTGCAAATGAGTCTTTATAGGCAAAATTGCTTTATTTCATGAGGGTAAGTCTATTTACACTACAACATTCAGGTTTGGATCTTTCTTTCATAAGAAAATGCAGCTTGCATATTAACCATTATTTTAACGCAGACAAGCAGTTTTACATGCTTTATGACAATTAGGGGCAAATGAGTCTTTATAGGCAAAATTGCTTTATTTCATGAGGGTAAGTCTATTTACACTATAACATTCAGGTTTGGATCTTTCTCTCATAAGAAAATGCAAACTGCATATTAACCATTATTTAAACGCAGACAAGCAGTTTTTAGATGCTTTACGACAATTAGGTGCAAATGAGTCTTTATAGGCAAAATTGCTTTATTTCATGAAGGTAAGTCTATTTACACTATAACATTCAGGTTTGGATCATTCTTTCATAAGAAAATGCAAACTGCATATTAACCATTATTTAAACGCAGACAAGCAGTTTTTAGATGCTTTACGACAATTAGGTGCAAATGAGTCTTTATAGGCAAAATTGCTTTATTTCATGAGGGTAAGTCTATTTACACTATAACATTCAGGTTTGGATAATTCTCTTATAAGAAAATGCAAACTGCATATTAACCATTATTTAAACGCAGACAAGCAGTTTTACATGCTTTATGACAATTAGGGGCAAATGAGTCCTTATAGGCAAAATTGCTTTATTTTACAAAGGTAAGTCTATTTACACTATAACATTCAGGTTTGGATCATTCTCTCATAAGAAAATGCAAACTGCATATTAACCATTATTTAAACGCAGACAAGCAGTTTTTACATGCTTTACGACAATTAGGTGCAAATGAGTCCTTATAGGCAAAATTGCTTTATTTCATGAGAGTAAGTCTATTTACACTATAACATTCAGGTTTGGATCATTCTCTCATAAGAAAATGCAAACTGCCTATTAACCATTATTTTAACGCAGACAAGCAGTTTTTACATGCTTTATGACAATTAGGTGCAAATGAGTCTTTATAGGCAAAATTGCTTTATTTCATGAGGATAAGTCTATTTACACTATAACATTCAGGTTTGGATCATTCTCTCATAAGAAAATGCAAACTGCATATTAACCATTATTTTAACGCAGACAAGCAGTTTTTACATGCTTTATGACAATTAGGGGCAAATGAGTCCTTATAGGCAAAATTGCTTTATTTCATGAGGGTAAGTCTATTTACACTATAATATTCAGGTTTAGATCATTCTCTCATAAGAAAATACAAACTGCATATTAACCATTATTTTAACGCATACAAGCAGTTTTTACATGCTTTATGACAATTAGGGGCAAATGAGTCTATATAGGCAAAATTGCTTTATTTTACAAAGGTAAGTTTTTTTAAACTATAACATTCAGGTTTAGATCATTCTCTCATAATAAAATGCAAATTGCATATTAACTATTATTTTAACGCATACAAGCAGTTTTTACAAGCTTTATGACAATTAGGTGCAAATGAGTCCTTACAGGCAAAATTGTTTTATTTCATGATGGTAAGTCTATTTACACTATAACATTCAGGTTTGGATCATTCGTTCTAAAGAAAATATAAACTGCATATTTACTATCATTTTAACGCATACAAGCAGTTTTTACATGCTTTATGACAATTAGGTGCAAATGAGTCTTTATAGGCAAAATTGCTTTATTTCATGAAGGTAAGTCTATTTACACTATAACATTCAGGTTTGGATCATTCTCTCATAAGAAAATGCAAACTGCCTATTAACCATTATTTTAACGCTGACAAGCAGTTTTTACATGCTTCACGACAATTGCGTGCAAATGAGTCCTTATAGGCAAAATTGCTTTATTTTACAAAGGTAAGTCTATTTACACTATAACATTCAGGTTTGGATCATTCTCTCATAAGAAAATGCAAACTGCATATTAACCATTATTTTAACGCATACAAGCAGTTTTTACATGCTTTATGACAATTAGGGGCAAATGAGTACTTATAGGCAAAATTGCTTTATTTCATGAAGGTAAGTCTATTTACACTATAACATTCAGGTTTGGATCTTTCTCTCATAAGAAAATGCAAACTGCATATTAACCATTATTTAAACGCAGACAAGCAGTTTTTAGATGCTTTACGACAATTAGGTGCAAATGAGTCTTTATAGGCAAAATTGCTTTATTTCATGAGGGTAAGTCTATTTACACTATAACATTCAGGTTTGGATCATTCTCTCATAAGAAAATGCAAACTGCATATTTACTATCATTTTCACGCAGACAAGCAGTTTTTACATGCTTCACGACAATTGCGTGCAAATGAGTCCTTATAGGCAAAATTGCTTTATTTCATGAAGGTAAGTCTATTTACACTATAACATTCAGGTTTGGATCATTCTTTCATTAGAAAATGCAAACTGCATATTAACCATTATTTTAACGCAGACAAGCAGTTTTTACATGCTTTATGACAATTAGGTGCAAATGAGTCTTTATAGGCAAAATTGCTTTATTTCATGAGGGTAAGTCTATTTACACTACAACATTCAGGTTTGGATCTTTCTTTCATAGGAAAATGCAGCTTGCATATTAACCATTATTTTAACGCAGACAAGCAGTTTTTACATGCTTTACGACAATTAGGTGCAAATGAGTCCTTATAGGCAAAATTGCTTTATGTCATGAGAGTAAGTCTATTTACACTATAACATTCAGGTTTGGATCATTCTCTCATAAGAAAATGCAAACTGCATATTAACCATTATTTTAACGCAGACAAGCAGTTTTTACATGCTTTATGACAATTAGGGGCAAATGAGTCCTTATAGGCAAAATTGCTTTATTTCATGAAGGAAAGTCTATTTACACTATAACATTTAGGTTTGGATCATTCTCTCATAAGAAAATGCAAACTGCATATTAACCATTATTTAAACGCAGACACACAGTTTTTACATGCTTTACGACAATTATGTGCAAATGAGTCTTTATAGGCAAAATTGCTTTATTTCATGAGGGTAAGTCTATTTACACTATAACATTCAGGTTTGGATCATTCTTTCATAAGAAAATGCAAACTGCATATTAACCATTATTTCAACGCAGACAAGCAGTTTTTACATGCTTTATGACAATTAGGTGCAAATGAGTCTTTATAGGCAAAATTGCTTTATTTCATGAGGGTAAGTCTATTTACACTATAACATTCAGGTTTGGATCATTCTCTCATAAGAAAATGCAAACTGCATATTAACCATTATTTTAACGCAGACAAGCAGTTTTTACATGCTTTATGACAATTAGGGGCAAATGTGTCCTTATAAGCAAAATTGCTTTATTTCATGAAGGTAAGTCTATTTACACTATAACATTCAGGTTTGGATAATTCTCTTATAAGAAAATGCAAACTGCATATTAACCATTATTTAAACGCAGACACACAGTTTTTACATGCTTTACGACAATTATGTGCAAATGAGTCTTTATAGGCAAAATTGCTTTATTTCATGAGGGTAAGTCTATTTACACTATAACATTCAGGTTTGGATCTTTCTTTCATAAGAAAATGCAGCTTGCATATTAACCATTATTTTAACGCAGACAAGCAGTTTTACATGCTTTATGACAATTAGGGGCAAATGAGTCCTTATAGGCAAAATTGCTTTATTTTACAAAGGTAAGTCTATTTACACTATAACATTCAGGTTTGGATCATTCTCTCATAAGAAAATGCAAACTGCATATTAACCATTATTTAAACGCAGACACACAGTTTTTACATGCTTTACGACAATTATGTGCAAATGAGTCTTTATAGGCAAAATTGCTTTATTTCATGAGGGTAAGTCTATTTACACTATAACATTCAGGTTTGGATCATTCTTTCATAAGAAAATGCAAACTGCATATTAACCATTATTTTAACGCAGACAAGCAGTTTTTACATGCTTTACGACAATTAGGTGCAAATAAGTCTTTATAGGCAAAATTGCTTTATTTCATGAGGGTAAGTCTATTTACACTATAACATTCAGGTTTGGATCATTCTCTCATAAGAAAATGCAAACTGCATATTAACCATTATTTAAACGCAGTCACACAGTTTTTACATGCTTTACGACAATTATGTGCAAATGAGTCTTTATAGGCAAAATTGCTTTATTTCATGGGGGTAAGTCTATTTACACTATAAAATTCAGGTTTGGATCATTCTTTCATAAGAAAATGCAAACTGCATATTAACCATTATTTTAACGCAGACAAGCAGTTTTTACATGCTTTATGACAATTAGGGGCAAATGAGTCCTTATAGGCAAAATTGCTTTATTTCATGAGGGTAAGTCTATTTACACTATAATATTCAGGTTTGGATCATTCTCTCATAAGAAAATGCAAACTGCATATTTACTATCTTTTTCACGCAGACAAGCAGTTTTTAAATGCTTCACGACAATTTTGTGCAAATGAGTCCTTATAGGCAAAATTGCTTTATTTTACAAAGGTAAGTCTATTCACACTATAACATTCAGGTTTGGATTATTTTCTCATAAGAAAATGCAAACTGCATATTTACTATCATTTTCACGCAGACAAGCAGTTTTTACATGCTTCACGACAATTGCGTGCAAATGAGGCCTTATAGGCAAAATTGATTTATTTTACAAAAGGAAGTCTATTTACACTATAATATTCAGGTTTGGATCATTCTCTCATAAGAAAATGCAAACTGCATATTAACCATTATTTTAACGCATACAAGCAGTTTTTACATGCTTTATGACAATTAGGGGCAAATGAGTCCTTATAGGCAAAATTGCTTTATTTCATGAGGGCAAGTCTATTTACACTATAACATTCAGGTTTGGATCATTCTCTCATAAGAAAATGCAAACTGCATATTAACCATTATTTTAACGCAGACAAGCAGTTTTTACATGCTTTATGACAATTAGGGGCAAATCAGTCCTTATAAGCAAAATTGCTTTATTTCATGAAGGTTAGTCTATTTACACTATAACACTCAGGTTTGGATCATTCTCTCATAAGAAAATGCAAACTGCATATTAACCATTATTTAAACGCAGACAAGCAGTTTTTACATGCTTTACGACAATTAGGTGCAAATGAGTCCTTATAGGCAAAATTGCTTTATTTTACAAAGGTTAGTCTATTTACACTATAACATTCAGGTTTGGATCATTCTTTCATAAGAAAATGCAAACTGCATATTAACCATTATTTTAACGCAGACAAGCAGTTTTACATGCTTTATGACAATTAGAGGCAAATGAGTCCTTATAGGCAAAATTGCTTTATTTTACAAAGGTAAGTCTATTTACACTATAACATTCAGGTTTGGATCATTCTCTCATAAGAAAATGCAAACTGCATATTAACCGTTATTTAAACGCAGACAAGCAGTTTTTACATCCTTTACGACAATTAGGTGCAAATGAGTCCTTATAGGCAAAATTGCTTTATTTCTTGAGAGTAAGTCTATTTACACTATAACATTCAGGTTTGGATCATTCTCTCATAAGAAAATGCAAACTGCATATTAACCATTATTTTAACGCAGACAAGCAGTTTTTACATGCTTTATGACAATTAGGTGCAAATGAGTCTTTATAGGCAAAATTGCTTAATTTATGAGGGTAAGTCTATTTACACTATAACATTCAGGTTTGGATCATTCTCTCATAAGAAAATGCAAACTGCATATTAACCATTATTTTAACGCAGACAAGCAGTTTTTACATGCTTTATGACAATTAGGTGCAAATGAGTCTTTATAGGCAAAATTGCTTTATTTCATGAGGGTAAGTCTATTTACACTATAACATTCAGGTTTGGATCATTCTCTCATAAGAAAATGCAAACTGCCTATTAACCATTATTTTAACGCTGACAAGCAGTTTTTACATGCTTCACGACAATTGCGTGCAAATGAGTCCTTATAGGCAAAATTGCTTTATTTTACAAAGGTTAGTCTATTTACACTATAACATTCAGGTTTGGATCATTCTCTCATAAGAAAAACAAACTGCATATTAACCATTATTTTAACGCAGACAAGCAGTTTTTACATGCTTTATGACAATTAGGTGCAAATGAGTCTTTATAGGCAAAATTGCTTTATTTCATGAGGGTAAGTCTATTTACACTATAACATTCAGGTTTGGATCATTCTCTCATAAGAAAATGCAAACTGCATATTAACCGTTATTTAAACGCAGACAAGCAGTTTTTACATGCTTTACGACAATTAGGTGCAAATGAGTCCTTATAGGCAAAATTGCTTTATTTCTTGAAAGTAAGTCTATTTACACTATAACATTCAGGTTTGGATCATTCTCTCATAAGAAAATGCAAACTGCATATTAACCATTATTTTAACGCAGACAAGCAGTTTTTACAATCTTTATGACAATTAGGTGCAAATGAGTCTTTATAGGCAAAATTGCTTTATTTCATGAGGGTAAGTCTATTTACACTATAACATTCAGGTTTGGATCATTCTCTCATAAGAAAATGCAAACTGCATATTAACCATTATTTTAACGCAGACAAGCAGTTTTTACATGCTTTATGACAATTAGGGGCAAATGAGTCCTTATAGGCAAAATTGCTTTATTTCATGAGGGTAAGTCTATTTACACTATAATATTCAGGTTTGGATCATTCTCTCATAAGAAAATACAAACTGCATATTAACCATTATTTTAACGCAGACAGCAGTTTTTACATGCTTTATGACAATTAGGGGCAAATGAGTCCTTATAGGCAAAATTGCTTTATTTTACAAAGGTAAGTCTATTTACACTATAACATTCAGGTTTGGATCATTCTCTCATAAGAAATGCAAATTGCATATTAACTATTATTTTAACGCAGACAAGCAGTTTTTACATGCTTTATGACAATTAGGGGCAAATCAGTCCTTATAAGCAAAATTGCTTTATTTCAGGAAGGTTAGTCTATTTACACTATAACATTCAGGTTTGGATCATTCTCTCATAAGAAAATGCAAACTGCATATTAACCATTATTTAAACGCAGACAAGCAGTTTTTACATGCTTCACGACAATTGCGTGCAAATGAGTCCTTATAGGCAAAATTGCTTTATTTTACAAAGGTAAGTCTATTTACACTATAACATTCAGGTTTGGATCATTCTCTCATAAGAAATGCAAACTGCATATTAACCATTATTTTAACGCATACAAGCAGTTTTTACATGCTTTATGACAATTAGGGGCAAATGAGTACTTATAGGCAAAATTGCTTTATTACATGAAGGTAAGTCTATTTACACTATAACATTCAGGTTTGGATCATTCTTTCATAAGAAAATGCAAACTGCATATTAACCATTATTTTAACGCAGACAGCAGTTTTTACATGCTTTATGACAATTAGGTGCAAATGAGTCTTTATAGGCAAAATTGCTTTATTTCATGAGGGTAAGTCTATTTACACTATAACATTCAGGTTTGGATCATTCTCTCATAAGAAAATGCAAACTGCATATTAACCATTATTTTAACGCAGACAAGCAGTTTTTACATGCTTTATGACAATTAGGGGCAAATCAGTCCTTATAAGCAAAATTGCTTTATTTCATGAAGGTTAGTCTATTTACACTATAACATTCAGGTTTGGATCATTCTCTCATTAGAAAATGCAAACTGCATATTAACCATTATTTAAACGCAGACAAGCAGTTTTTACATGCTTTACGACAATTAGGTGCAAATGAGTCCTTATAGGCAAAATTGCTTTATTTTACAAAGGTTAGTCTATTTACACTATATAATTCAGGTTTGGATCATTCTTTCATAAGAAAATGCAAACTGCATATTAACCATTATTTTAACGCAGACAAGCAGTTTTACATGCTTTATGACAATTAGAGGCAAATGAGTCCTTATAGGCAAAATTGCTTTATTTTACAAAGGTAAGTCTATTTACACTATAACATTCAGGTTTGGATCATTCACTCATAAGAAAATGCAAACTGCATATTAACCGTTATTTAAACGCAGACAAGCAGTCTTTACATGCTTTACGACAATTAGGTGCAAATGGGTCCTTATAGGCAAAATTGCTTTATTTCTTGAGAGTAAGTCTATTTACACTATAACATTCAGGTTTGGATCATTCTCTCATAAGAAAATGCAAACTGCATATTAACCATTATTTTAACGCAGACAAGCAGTTTTTACATGCTTTATGACAATTAGGTGCAAATGAGTCTTTATAGGCAAAATTGCTTTATTTCATGAGGGTAAGTCTATTTACACTATAACATTCAGGTTTGGATCATTCTCTCATAAGAAAATGCAAACTGCATATTAACCATTATTTTAACGCAGACAAGCAGTTTTTACATGCTTTATGACAATTAGGGGCAAATCAGTCCTTATAAGCAAAATTGCTTTATTTCATGAAGGTTAGTCTATTTACACTATAACATTCAGGTTTGGATCATTCTCTCATAAGAAAATGCAAACTGCATATTAACCATTATTTAAACGCAGACAAGCAGTTTTTACATGCTTTACGACAATTAGGTGCAAATGAGTCCTTATAGGCAAAATTGCTTTATTTTACAAAGGTTAGTCTATTTACACTATAACATTCAGGTTTGGATCATTCTTTCATAAGAAAATGCAAACTGCATATTAACCATTATTTTAACGCAGACAAGCAGTTTTACATGATTTATGACAATTAGAGGCAAATGAGTCCTTATAGGCAAAATTGCTTTATTTTACAAAGGTAAGTCTATTTACACTATAACATTCAGGTTTGGATCATTCTCTCATAAGAAAATGCAAATTGCATATTAACTATTATTTTAACGCATACAAGCAGTTTTTACAAGCTTTATGACAATTAGGTGCAAATGAGTCCTTACAGGCAAAATTGTTTTATTTCATGATGGTAAGTCTATTTACACTATAACATTCAGGTTTGGATCATTCGTTCTAAAGAAAATATAAACTGCATATTTACTATCATTTTAACGCATACAAGCAGTTTTTACATGCTTTATGACAATTAGGTGCAAATGAGTCTTTATAGGCAAAATTGCTTTATTTCATGAAGGTAAGTCTATTTACACTACATTCCGGTTTGGATCATTCTCTCATAAGAAAATTCAAACTGCATATTAACAATTATTTTAACGCTGACAAGCAGTTTTTACATGCTTCACGACAATTGCGTGCAAATGAGTCCTTATAGGCAAAATTGCTTTATTTTACAAAGGTAAGTCTATTTACACTATAACATTCAGGTTTGGATCATTCTCTCATAAGAAAATGCAAACTGCATATTAACCATTATTTAAACGCATACAAGCAGTTTTTACATGCTTTATGACAATTAGGGGCAAATGAGTCTTTATAGGCAAAATTGCTTTATTTCATGAAGGTAAGTCTATTTACACTATAACATTCAGGTTTGGATCTTTCTCTCATAAGAAAATGCAAACTGCATATTAACCATTATTTAAACGCAGACAAGCAGTTTTTAGATGCTTTACGACAATTAGGTGCAAATGAGTCTTTATAGGCAAAATTGCTTTATTTCATGAGGGTAAGTCTATTTACACTATAACATTCAGGTTTGGATCATTCTCTCATAAGAAAATGCAAACTGCATATTTACTATCATTTTCACGCAGACAAGCAGTTTTTACATGCTTCACGACAATTGCGTGCAAATGAGTCCTTATAGGCAAAATTGCTTTATTTTACAAAGGTAAGTCTATTTACACTATAACATTCAGGTTTGGATCATTCTCTCATAAGAAAATGCAAACTGCATTTAACCATTATTTTAACGCATACAAGCAGTTTTTACATGCTTTATGACAATTAGGGGCAAATGAGTCCTTATAGGCAAAATTGCTTTATTTCATGAAGGGAAGTCTATTTACACTATAACATTCAGGTTTGGATCATTCTCTCATAAGAAAATGCAAACTGCATATTAACCATTATTTAAACGCAGACACACAGTTTTTACATGCTTTACGACAATTATGTGCAAATGAGTCTTTATAGGCAAAATTGCTTTATTTCATGAGGGTAAGTCTATTTACACTATAACATTCAGGTTTGGATCATTCTTTCATTAGAAAATGCAAACTGAATATTAACCATTATTTTAACGCAGACAAGCAGTTTTTACATGCTTTATGACAATTAGGGGCAAATGAGTCCTTATAGGCAAAATTGCTTTATTTCATGAAGGGAAGTCTATTTACACTATAACATTCAGGTTTGGATCATTCTCTCATAAGAAAATGCAAACTGCATATTAACCATTATTTAAACGCAGACAAGCAGTTTTTACATGCTTTACGACAATTAGGTGCAAATGAGTCCTTATAGGCAAAATTGCTTTATTTCATGAGAGTAAGTCTATTTACACTATAACATTCAGGTTTGGATCATTCTCTCATAAGAAAATGCAAACTGCATATTAACCAATATTTTAACGCAGACAAGCAGTTTTTACATGCTTTATGACAATTAGGGGCAAATGAGTCCTTATAGGCAAAATTGCTTTATTTCATGAAGGGAAGTCTATTTACACTATAACATTCAGGTTTGGATCATTCTCTCATAAGAAAATGCAAACTGCATATTATCCATTATTTAAACGCAGACACACAGTTTTTACATGCTTTACGACAATTATGTGCAAATGAGTCTTTATAGGCAAAATTGCTTTATTTCATGAGGGTAAGTCTATTTACACTATAACATTCAGGTTTAAATCATTCTTTCATAAGAAAATGCAAACTGCATATTAACCATTATTTCAACGCAGACAAGCAGTTTTTACATGCTTTATGACAATTAGGTGCAAATGAGTCTTTATAGGCAAAATTGCTTTATTTCATGAGGGTAAGTCTATTTACACTATAACATTCAGGTTTGGATCATTCTCTCATAAGAAAATGCAAACTGCATATTAACCATTATTTTAACGCAGACAAGCAGTTTTTACATGCTTTATGACAATTAGGGGCAAATGTGTCCTTATAAGCAAAATTGCTTTATTTCATGAAGGTAAGTCTATTTACACTATAACATTCAGGTTTGGATAATTCTCTTATAAGAAAATGCAAACTGCATATTAACCATTATTTAAACGCAGACAAGCAGTTTTACATGCTTTATGACAATTAGGGGCAAATGAGTCCTTATAGGCAAAATTGCTTTATTTTACAAAGGTAAGTCTATTTACACTATAACATTCAGGTTTGGATCATTCTCTCATAAGAAAATGCAAACTGCATATTAACCATTATTTAAACGCAGACAAGCAGTTTTTACATGCTTTACGACAATTAGGTGCAAACGAGTCCTTATAGGCAAAATTGCTTTATTTCATGAGAGTAAGTCTATTTACACTATAACATTCAGGTTTGGATCATTCTCTCATAAGAAAATGCAAACTGCATATTAACCAATATTTTAACGCAGACAAGCAGTTTTTACATGCTTTATGACAATTAGGGGCAAATGAGTCCTTATAGGCAAAATTGCTTTATTTCATGAAGGGAAGTCTATTTACACTATAACATTCAGGTTTGGATCATTCTCTCATAAGAAAATGCAAACTGCATATTATCCATTATTTAAACGCAGACACACAGTTTTTACATGCTTTACGACAATTATGTGCAAATGAGTCTTTATAGGCAAAATTGCTTTATTTCATGAGGGTAAGTCTATTTACACTATAACATTCAGGTTTAAATCATTCTTTCATAAGAAAATGCAAACTGCATATTAACCATTATTTCAACGCAGACAAGCAGTTTTTACATGCTTTATGACAATTAGGTGCAAATGAGTCTTTATAGGCAAAATTGCTTTATTTCATGAGGGTAAGTCTATTTACACTATAACATTCAGGTTTGGATCATTCTCTCATAAGAAAATGCAAACTGCATATTAACCATTATTTTAACGCAGACAAGCAGTTTTTACATGCTTTATGACAATTAGGGGCAAATGTGTCCTTATAAGCAAAATTGCTTTATTTCATGAAGGTAAGTCTATTTACACTATAACATTCAGGTTTGGATAATTCTCTTATAAGAAAATGCAAACTGCATATTAACCATTATTTAAACGCAGACATGCAGTTTTACATGCTTTATGACAATTAGGGGCAAATGAGTCCTTATAGGCAAAATTGCTTTATTTTACAAAGGTAAGTCTATTTACACTATAACATTCAGGTTTGGATCATTCTCTCATAAGAAAATGCAAACTGCATATTAACCATTATTTAAACGCAGACAAGCAGTTTTTACATGCTTTACGACAATTAGGTGCAAATGAGTCCTTATAGGCAAAATTGCTTTATTTCATGAGAGTAAGTCTATTTACACTATAACATTCAGGTTTGGATCATTCTCTCATAAGAAAATGCAAACTGCTTATTAACCATTATTTTAACGCAGACAAGCAGTTTTTACATGCTTTATGACAATTAGGTGCAAATGAGTCTTTATAGGCAAAATTGCTTTATTTCATGAGGATAAGTCTATTTACACTATAACATTCAGGTTTGGATCATTCTCTCATAAGAAAATGCAAACTGCATATTAACCATTATTTTAACGCAGACAAGCAGTTTTTACATGCTTTATGACAATTAGGGGCAAATGAGTCCTTATAGGCAAAATTGCTTTATTTCATGAGGGTAAGTCTATTTACACTATAATATTCAGGTTTAGATCATTCTCTCATAAGAAAATACAAACTGCATATTAACCATTATTTTAACGCATACAAGCAGTTTTTACATGCTTTATGACAATTAGGGGCAAATGAGTCTATATAGGCAAAATTGCTTTATTTTACAAAGGTAAGTTTTTTTAAACTATAACATTCAGGTTTAGATCATTCTCTCATAAGAAAATGCAAATTGCATATTAACTATTATTTTAACGCATACAAGCAGTTTTTACAAGCTTTATGACAATTAGGTGCAAATGAGTCCTTACAGGCAAAATTGTTTTATTTCATGATGGTAAGTCTATTTACACTATAACATTCAGGTTTGGATCATTCGTTCTAAAGAAAATATAAACTGCATATTTACTATCATTTTAACGCATACAAGCAGTTTTTACATGCTTTATGACAATTAGGTGCAAATGAGTCTTTATAGGCAAAATTGCTTTATTTCATGAAGGTAAGTCTATTTACACTATAACATTCAGGTTTGGATCATTCTCTCATAAGAAAATGCAAACTGCCTATTAACCATTATTTTAACGCTGACAAGCAGTTTTTACATGCTTCACGACAATTGCGTGCAAATGAGTCCTTATAGGCAAAATTGCTTTATTTTACAAAGGTTAGTCTATTTACACTATAACATTCAGGTTTGGATCATTCTCTCATAAGAAAAACAAACTGCATATTAACCATTATTTTAACGCAGACAAGCAGTTTTTACATGCTTTATGACAATTAGGTGCAAATGAGTCTTTATAGGCAAAATTGCTTTATTTCATGAGGGTAAGTCTATTTACACTATAACATTCAGGTTTGGATCATTCTCTCATAAGAAAATGCAAACTGCATATTAACCATTATTTTAACGCAGACAAGCAGTTTTTACATGCTTTATGACAATTAGGGGCAAATGAGTCTATATAGGCAAAATTGCTTTATTTTACAAAGGTAAGTTTTTTTAAACTATAACATTCAGGTTTAGATCATTCTCTCATAAGAAAATGCAAATTGCATATTAACTATTATTTTAACGCATACAAGCAGTTTTTACAAACTTTATGACAATTAGGTGCAAATGAGTCCTTACAGGCAAAATTGTTTTATTTCATGATGGTAAGTCTATTTACACTATAACATTCAGGTTTGGATCATTCGTTCTAAAGAAAATATAAACTGCATATTTACTATCATTTTAACGCATACAAGCAGTTTTTACATGCTTTATGACAATTAGGTGCAAATGAGTCTTTATAGGCAAAATTGCTTTATTTCATGAAGGTAAGTCTATTTACACTTTAACATTCCGGTTTGGATCATTCTCTCATAAGAAAATTCAAACTGCATATTAACAATTATTTTAACGCTGACAAGCAGTTTTTACATGCTTCACGACAATTGCGTGCAAATGAGTCCTTATAGGCAAAATTGCTTTATTTTACAAAGGTAAGTCTATTTACACTATAACATTCAGGTTTGGATCATTCTCTCATAAGAAAATGCAAACTGCATATTAACCATTATTTTAACGCATACAAGCAGTTTTTACATGCTTTATGACAATTAGGGGCAAATGAGTACTTATAGGCAAAATTGCTTTATTTCATGAAGGTAAGTCTATTTACACTATAACATTCAGGTTTGGATCTTTCTCTCATAAGAAAATGCAAACTGCATATTAACCATTATTTAAACGCAGACAAGCAGTTTTTAGATGCTTTACGACAATTAGGTGCAAATGAGTCTTTATAGGCAAAATTGCTTTATTTCATGAGGGTAAGTCTATTTACACTATAACATTCAGGTTTGGATCATTCTCTCATAAGAAAATGCAAACTGCATATTTACTATCATTTTCACGCAGACAAGCAGTTTTTACATGCTTCACGACAATTGCGTGCAAATGAGTCCTTATAGGCAAAATTGCTTTATTTCATGAAGGTAAGTCTATTTACACTATAACATTCAGGTTTGGATCATTCTTTCATTAGAAAATGCAAACTGCATATTAACCATTATTTTAACGCAGACAAGCAGTTTTTACATGCTTTATGACAATTAGGTGCAAATGAGTCTTTATAGGCAAAATTGCTTTATTTCATGAGGGTAAGTCTATTTACACTATAACATTCAGGTTTGGATCATTCTCTCATAAGAAAATGCAAACTGCATTTAACCATTATTTTAACGCATACAAGCAGTTTTTACATGCTTTATGACAATTAGGGGCAAATGAGTCCTTATAGGCAAAATTGCTTTATTTCATGAAGGGAAGTCTATTTACACTATAACATTCAGGTTTGGATCATTCTCTCATAAGAAAATGCAAACTGCATATTAACCATTATTTAAACGCAGACACACAGTTTTTACATGCTTTACGACAATTATGTGCAAATGAGTCTTTATAGGCAAAATTGCTTTATTTCATGAGGGTAAGTCTATTTACACTATAACATTCAGGTTTGGATCATTCTTTCATTAGAAAATGCAAACTGCATATTAACCATTATTTTAACGCAGACAAGCAGTTTTTACATGCTTTATGACAATTAGGTGCAAATGAGTCTTTATAGGCAAAATTGCTTTATTTCATGAGGGTAAGTCTATTTACACTATAACATTCAGGTTTGGATCATTCTCTCATAAGAAAATGCAAACTGCATATTAACCATTATTTTAACGCAGACAAGCAGTTTTTACATGCTTTATGACAATTGGGGGCAAATGTGTCCTTATAAGCAAAATTGCTTTATTTCATGAAGGTAAGTCTATTTACACTATAACATTCAGGTTTGGATAATTCTCTTATAAGAAAATGCAAACTGCATATTAACCATTATTTAAACGCAGACACACAGTTTTTACATGCTTTACGACAATTATGTGCAAATGAGTCTTTATAGGCAAAATTGCTTTATTTCATGAGGGTAAGTCTATTTACACTACAACATTCAGGTTTGGATCTTTCTTTCATAAGAAAATGCAGCTTGCATATTAACCATTATTTTAACGCAGACAAGCAGTTTTACATGCTTTATGACAATTAGGGGCAAATGAGTCCTTATAGGCAAAATTGCTTTATTTTACAAAGGTAAGTCTATTTACACTATAACATTCAGGTTTGGATCATTCTCTCATAAGAAAATGCAAACTGCATATTAACCATTATTTAAACGCAGACAAGCAGTTTATACATGCTTTACGACAATTAGGTGCAAATGAGTCCTTATAGGCAAAATTGCTTTATTTCATGAGAGTAAGTCTATTTACACTATAACATTCAGGTTTGGATCATTCTCTCATAAGAAAATGCAAACTGCATATTAACCATTATTTTAACGCAGACAAGCAGTTTTTACATGCTTTATGACAATTAGGGGCAAATGAGTCCTTACAGGCAAAATTGCTTTATTTCATGAAGGGAAGTCTATTTACACTATAACATTTAGGTTTGGATCATTCTCTCATAAGAAAATGCAAACTGCATATTAACCATTATTTAAACGCAGACACACAGTTTTTACATGCTTTACGACAATTATGTGCAAATGAGTCTTTATAGGCAAAATTGCTTTATTTCATGAGGGTAAGTCTATTTACACTATAACATTCAGGTTTGGATCATTCTTTCATAAGAAAATGCAAACTGCATATTAACCATTATTTCAACGCAGACAAGCAGTTTTTACATGCTTTATGACAATTAGGTGCAAATGAGTCTTTATAGGCAAAATTGCTTTATTTCATGAGGGTAAGTCTATTTACACTATAACATTCAGGTTTGGATCATTCTCTCATAAGAAAATGCAAACTGCATATTAACCATTATTTTAACGCAGACAAGCAGTTTTTACATGCTTTATGACAATTAGGGGCAAATGTGTCCTTATAAGCAAAATTGCTTTATTTCATGAAGGTAAGTCTATTTACACTATAACATTCAGGTTTGGATAATTCTCTTATAAGAAAATGCAAACTGCATATTAACCATTATTTAAACGCAGACACACAGTTTTTACATGGTTTACGACAATTATGTGCAAATGAGTCTTTATAGGCAAAATTGCTTTATTTCATGAGGGTAAGTCTATTTACACTATAACATTCAGGTTTGGATCTTTCTTTCATAAGAAAATGCAGCTTGCATATTAACCATTATTTTAACGCAGACAAGCAGTTTTACATGCTTTATGACAATTAGGGGCAAATGAGTCCTTATAGGCAAAATTGCTTTATTTTACAAAGGTAAGTCTATTTACACTATAACATTCAGGTTTGGATCATTCTCTCATAAGAAAATGCAAACTGCATATTAACCATTATTTAAACGCAGACAAGCAGTTTTTACATGCTTTACGACAATTAGGTGCAAATGAGTCCTTATAGGCAAAACTGCTTTATTTCATGAGAGTAAGTCTATTTACACTATAACATTCAGGTTTGGATCATTCTCTCATAAGAAAATGCAAACTGCATATTAACCATTATTTTAACGCAGACAAGCAGTTTTTACATGCTTTATGACAATTAGGGGCAAATGAGTCCTTATAGGCAAAATTGCTTTATTTCATGAAGGGAAGTCTATTTACACTATAACATTCAGGTTTGGATCATTCTCTCATAAGAAAATGCAAACTGCATATTAACCATTATTTAAACGCAGACACACAGTTTTTACATGCTTTACGACAATTATGTGCAAATGAGTCTTTATAGGCAAAATTGCTTTATTTCATGAGGGTAAGTCTATTTACACTATAACATTCAGGTTTGGATCATTCTTTCATAAGAAAATGCAAACTGCATATTAACCATTATTTCAACGCAGACAAGCAGTTTTTACATGCTTTATGACAATTAGGTGCAAATGAGTCTTTATAGGCAAAATTGCTTTATTTCATGAGGGTAAGTCTATTTACACTATAACATTCAGGTTTGGATCATTCTCTCATAAGAAAATGCAAACTGCATATTAACCATTATTTTAACGCAGACAAGCAGTTTTTACATGCTTTATGACAATTAGGGGCAAATGTGTCCTTATAAGCAAAATTGCTTTATTTCATGAAGGTAAGTCTATTTACACTATAACATTCAGGTTTGGATAATTCTCTTATAAGAAAATGCAAACTGCATATTAACCATTATTTAAACGCAGACACACAGTTTTTACATGCTTTACGACAATTATGTGCAAATGAGTCTTTATAGGCAAAATTGCTTTATTTCATGAGGGTAAGTCTATTTACACTATAACATTCAGGTTTGGATCTTTCTTTCATAAGAAAATGCAGCTTGCATATTAACCATTATTTTAACGCAGACAAGCAGTTTTACATGCTTTATGACAATTAGGGGCAAATGAGTCCTTATAGGCAAAATTGCTTTATTTTACAAAGGTAAGTCTATTTACACTATAACATTCAGGTTTGGATCATTCTCTCATAAGAAAATGCAAACTGCATATTAACCATTATTTAAACGCAGACAAGCAGTTTTTACATGCTTTACGACAATTAGGTGCAAATGAGTCCTTATAGGCAAAACTGCTTTATTTCATGAGAGTAAGTCTATTTACACTATAACATTCAGGTTTGGATCATTCTCTCATAAGAAAATGCAAACTGCATATTAACCATTATTTTAACGCAGACAAGCAGTTTTTACATGCTTTATGACAATTAGGGGTAAATGAGTCCTTATAGGCAAAATTGCTTTATTTCATGAAGGGAAGTCTATTTACACTATAACATTCAGGTTTGGATAATTCTCTTATAAGAAAATGCAAACTGCATATTAACCATTATTCAAACGCAGACAAGCAGTTTTACATGCTTTATGACAATTAGGGGCAAATGAGTCCTTATAGGTAAATTGCTTTATTTCATGAAGGTAAGTCTATTTACACTATAACATTCAGGTTTGGATTATTCTCTCATAAGAAAATGCAAACTGCATATTTACTATCATTTTCACGCAGACAAGCAGTTTTTACATGCTTCACGACAATTGCGTGCAAATGAGGCCTTATAGGCAAAATTGATTTATTTTACAAAAGGAAGTCTATTTACACTATAATATTCAGGTTTGGATCATTCTCTCATAAGAAAATGCAAACTGCATATTAACCATTATTTTAACGCATACAAGCAGTTTTTACATGCTTTATGACAATTAGGGGCAAATGAGTCCTTATAGGTAAATTGCTTTATTTCATGAAGGTAAGTCTATTTACACTATAACATTCAGGTTTGGATCATTCTCTCATAAGAAAATGCAAACTGCATATTAACCATTATTTAAACGCAGACACACAGTTTTTACATGCTTTACGACAATTATGTGCAAATGAGTCTTTATAGGCAAAATTGCTTTATTTCATGAGGGTAAGTCTATTTACACTATAACATTCAGGTTTGGATCATTCTCTCATAAGAAAATGCAATTTGCATATTAACCATTATTTAAACGCAGACAAGCAGTTTTTACATGCTTTACGACAATTAGGTGCAAATGAGTCCTTATAGGCAAAATTGCTTTATTTTACAAAGGTTAGTCTATTTACACTATAACATTCAGGTTTGGATCATTCTCTCATAAGAAAATGCAAACTGCATATTAACCATAATTTTAAAGCATACAAGCAGTTTTTACATGCTTTATGACAATTAGGTGCAAATAAGTCCTTATAGGCAAAATTGCTTTATTTCATGAGGGTAAGTCTATTTACACTATAACATTCAGGTTTGGATCATTCTCTCATAAGAAAATGCAAACTGAATATTGACTATCATTTATACGCAGACAAGCAGTTTTTACATGGTTTACGACAATTAGGTGCAAATAAGTCCATAAAGGCAAAATTGTTTCATTTCACAAAGGTAAGTCTACTTTCACTATAACATTCAGGTTTGGATCATTCTCTCATAAGAAAATGCAAACTGCATATTAACCATTATTTTATCGCAGACAAGCAGTTTTTACATGCTTCACGACAATTGCATGCAAATGAGTCCTTATAGGCAAAATTGCTTTATTTTACAAAGGTAAGTCTATTTACACTATAACATTCAGGTTTAGATCATTCTCTCATAAGAAAATGCAATCTGCATATTAACCATTATTTTAACGCATACAAGCAGTTTTTACATGCATTATGACAATTAGGGGCAAATGAGTCCTTATAGGCAAAATTGCTTTATTTCATAAAGGTAAGTCTATTTACACTATAACATTCAGGTTTGGATCATTCTCTCATTAGAAAATGCAAACTGCATATTAACCATTATTTAAACGCAGACAAGCAGTTTTTACATGCTTTACGACAATTAGGTGCAAATAAGTCTTTATAAGCAAAATTGCTTTATTTGACAAAGGTAAGTTTACTTACACTATAACATTCAGGTTTGGATCATTCTCTCTCAAGAAAATGCAAACTGCATATTAACTATTATTTTCGCGCATACAAGCAATTTTTACATGCTTTATGACAATTAGGTGCAAATGAGTCCTTATAGGCAAAATTGCTTTATTTCATGACGGTAAGTCTATTTACACTATAAACATTCAGGTTTGGATCATTCTCTCATAAGAAAATGCAAACTGAATATTGACTATCATTTTCACCCAGACAAGCAGTTTTTACATGCTTCACGACAATTGCGTGCAAATGAGTCCTTATAGGCAAAATTGCTTTATTTTTAAAGGTAAGTCTATTTACACTATAACATTCAGGTTTGGATCATTCTCTCATAAGAAAATGCAAACTGCATATTAACCATTATTTTAACGCATACAAGCAGTTTTTACATGCTTTATGACAATTAATGGCAAATGAGTCCTTATAGGCAAAATTGCTTTACTTCATGAAGGTAAGTCTATTTACACTATAACATTCAGGTTTAGATCATTCTCTCATTAGAAAATGCAATCTGCATATTAACCATTATTTTAACGCATACAAGCAGTTTTTACATGCTTCACGACAATTGCGTGCAAATAAGTCCTTATAGGCAAAATTGCTTTATTTTATAAAGGTAAGTCTATTTACACTATAACATTTAGGTTTGGATCATTCTCTCATAAGAAAATGCAAACTGCATATTAACCATTATTTTAACGCAGACAAGCAGTTTTTAGATGCTTCACGACAATTGCGTGCAAATGAGTCCTTATAGGCAAATTTGCTATATTTTACAAAGGTAAGTCTATTTACACTATAACATTCAGGTTTGGATCATTCTCTCATTAGAAAATGCAATCTGCATATTAACCATTATTTTAACGCATACAAGCAGTTTTTACATGCTTCACGACAATTGCGTGCAAATGAGTCCTTATAGGCAAAATTGCTTTATTTTATAAAGGTAAGTCTATTTACACTATAACATTTAGGTTTGGATCATTCTCTCATAAGAAAATGCAAACTGCATATTAACCATTATTTTAACGCAGACAAGCAGTTTTTAGATGCTTCACGACAATTGCGTGCAAATGAGTCCTTATAGGCAAAATTGATTCATTTTACAAAGGTAAGTCTATTTACACTATAACATTGAGGTTTGGATCATTCTCTCATAAGAAAATGCAAACTGCTTATTAACCTTTATTTAAACGCAGACAAGCAGTTTTTACATGCTTTACGACAATTAGGTGCAAATGAGTCCTTATAGGCAAAATTGCTTTATTTCATGAGGGTAAGTCTATTTACACTATAACATTCAGGTTTGGATCATTCTCTCATAAGAAAATGCAAACTGCATATTTACTATCATTTTCACGCAGACAAGCAGTTTTTACATGCTTCACGACAATTGCGTGCAAATGAGTCCTTATAGGCAAAATTGATTTATTTTACACAGGTAAGTCTATTTACACTATAATATTCAGGTTTGGATCTTTCTCTCATAAGAAAATGCAAACTGCATATTAACCATTATTTTAACGCATACAAGCAGTTTTTACATGCTTTATGACAATTAGGGGCAAATGAGTCCTTATAAGCAAAATTGCTTTATTTCATGAAGGTAAGTCTATTTACACTATAACATTCAGGTTTGGATCATTCTCTCATAAGAAAATGCAAACTGCATATTAACCATTATTTAAACGCAGACACACAGTTTTTACATGCTTTACGACAATTATGTGCAAATGAGTCTTTATAGGCAAAATTGCTTTATTTCATGAGGGTAAGTCTATTTACACTATAACATTCAGGTTTGGATCATTCTTTCATAAGAAAATGCAAACTGCATATTAACCATTATTTTAACGCAGACAAGCAGTTTTTACATGCTTTACGACAATTAGGTGCAAATGAGTCTTTATAGGCAAAATTGCTTTATTTCATGAGGGTAAGTCTATTTACACTATAACATTCAGGTTTGGATCATTCTCTCATAAGAAAATGCAAACTGCATATTAACCATTATTTAAACGCAGACACACAGTTTTTACATGCTTTACGACAATTATGTGCAAATGAGTCTTTATAGGCAAAATTGCTTTATTTCATGGGGGTAAGTCTATTTACACTATAACATTCAGGTTTAGATCATTCTTTCATAAGAAAATGCAAACTGCATATTAACCATTATTTTAACGCAGACAAGCAGTTTTTTCATGCTTTACGACAATTAGGTGCAAATGAGTCTTTATAGGCAAAATTGCTTTATTTCATGAGGGTAAGTTTATTTACACTATAACATTCAGGTTTGGATCATTCTCTCATAAGAAAATGCAAACTGCATATTAACCATTATTTAAACGCAGACACACAGTTTTTACATGCTTTACGACAATTATGTGCAAATGAGTCTTTATAGGCAAAATTGCTTTATTTCATGAGGGTAAGTCTATTTACACTATAACATTCAGGTTTGGATCATTCTTTCATAAGAAAATGCAAACTGCATATTAACCATTATTTTAACGCAGACAAGCAGTTTTTACATGCTTTATGACAATTAGGGGCAAATGAGTCCTTATAGGCAAAATTGCTTTATTTCATGAGGGTAAGTCTATTTACACTATAATATTCAGGTTTGGATCATTCTCTCATAAGAAAATGCAAACTGCATATTTACTATCTTTTTCACGCAGACAAGCAGTTTTTTAAATGCTTCACGACAATTTTGTGCAAATGAGTCCTTATAGGCAAAATTGCTTTATTTTACAAAGGTAAGTCTATTCACACTATAACATTCAGGTTTGGATTATTCTCTCATAAGAAAATGCAAACTGCATATTTACTATCATTTTCACGCAGACAAGCAGTTTTTACATGCTTCACGACAATTGCGTGCAAATGAAGCCTTATAGGCAAAATTGATTTATTTTACAAAAGGAAGTCTATTTACACTATAATATTCAGGTTTGGATCATTCTCTCATAAGAAAATGCAAACTGCATATTAACCATTATTTTAACGCATACAAGCAGTTTTTACATGCTTTATGACAATTAGGGGCAAATGAGTCCTTATAGGCAAAATTGCTTTATTTCATGAGGGCAAGTCTATTTACACTATAACATTCAGGTTTGGATCATTCTCTCATAAGAAAATGCAAACTGCATATTAACCATTATTTTAACGCAGACAAGCAGTTTTTACATGCTTTATGACAATTAGGGGCAAATCAGTCCTTATAAGCAAAATTGCTTTATTTCATGAAGGTTAGTCTATTTACACTATAACATTCAGGTTTGGATCATTCTCTCATAAGAAAATGCAAACTGCATATTAACCATTATTTAAACGCAGACAAGCAGTTTTTACATGCTTTACGACAATTAGGTGCAAATGAGTCCTTATAGGCAAAATTGCTTTATTTTACAAAGGTTAGTCTATTTACACCATAACATTCAGGTTTGGATCATTCTTTCATAAGAAAATGCAAACTGCATATTAACCATTATTTTAACGCAGACAAGCAGTTTTACATGCTTTATGACAATTAGAGGCAAATGAGTCCTTATAGGCAAAATTGCTTTATTTTACAAAGGTAAGTCTATTTACACTATAACATTCAGGTTTGGATCATTCTCTCATAAGAAAATGCAAACTGCATATTAACCGTTATTTAAACGCAGACAAGCAGTTTTTACATGCTTTACGACAATTAGGTGCAAATGAGTCCTTATAGGCAAAATTGCTTTATTTCTTGAGAGTAAGTCTATTTACACTATAACATTCAGGTTTGGATCATTCTCTCATAAGAAAATGCAAACTGCATATTAACCATTATTTTAACGCAGACAAGCAGTTTTTACATGCTTTATGACAATTAGGTGCAAATGAGTCTTTATAGGCAAAATTGCTTTATTTCATGAGGGTAAGTCTATTTACACTATAACATTCAGGTTTGGATCATTCTCTCATAAGAAAATGCAAACTGCATATTAACCATTATTTTAACGCAGACAAGCAGTTTTTACATGCTTTATGACAATTAGGGGCAAATGAGTCCTTATAAGTAAATTGCTTTATTTCATGAAGGTAAGTCTATTTACACTATAACATTCAGGTTTGGATCATTCTCTTATAAGAAAATCAAACTGCATATTAACCATTATTTAAACGCAGACACACAGTTTTTACATGCTTTACGACAATTATGTGCAAACGAGTCTTTATAGGCAAAATTGCTTTATTTCATGAGGGTAAGTCTATTTACACTATAACATTCAGGTTTGGATCATTCTTTCATAAGAAAATGCAAACTGCATATTAACCATTATTTTAACGCAGACAAGCAGTTTTTACATGCTTTACGACAATTAGGTGCAAATGAGTCTTTATAGGCAAAATTGCTTTATTTCATGAGGGTAAGTTTATTTACACTATAACATTCAGGTTTGGATCATTCTCTCATAAGAAAATGCAAACTGCATATTAACCATTATTTAAACGCAGACACACAGTTTTTACATGCTTTACGACAATTAGGGTAGATGTACCGTTTGTGGCCACTGTACCATTTATGGCCACTTTGAGATTTATATTGATATATTAAGCATTTCATTCGTACTATAGCAATATAAAGTATGTTTCTAGAGTTTTAGATATGTTGGCAGCACTGTGAATACTATCCTATACTTGTCAAATGTATAGTTTCAATAATTATTGAAATAACATCTGGACCCGTAGTGTATCTCAGCAATTTTTAATTACTCTTAGTACGAATCTTAAGAAAGACTCTGGTAAGTAATCATTGATATTGACTAGAAATCTTAATATTTCTGAAATGTTTAATTTATATATACTATTTAGACAACTTAATAATTTATAAAAAAAAATTAATTTACCAATAATCACCTAAAATATGTGTAAATTGGCCCATGGCTACTACTGGCACATCAAAAATATACAAGCACTATTTTTGGCCACACCATGGCCACAAGTAGTGCATACGTTATCCAGTTTTAGTCATCATATTTATTTATTTAATATATTGCATTGTTCACGCGTTTATTCAATTATTAATGTTTAAGCAATTATGAAAGTATTTTAAAATTAATTGGAGTACACTAGTTAGTACATATAAACTAATTTTTTTCATTATTTTATTATTTATAGGTTAACGTTAATATGTCATCGAAAGTAAAAAAGATGACTATTGAAAAAGTCAGCAAACTCCACAATTAGTAAACAAAAAAAAAAAAAAATAGTAGTCGTCGTAAGACGCGTGAAAATTAATGTGAAACATACATTTTAGCAATATTCTAGTAACTAAATTTCGCCCTGTAACTAAATTTTGCTCCGTCAACTAAAAAAGTAAAAGTTTAATATATATAACATATATTTTAAATAGTTATTGCATTTTGTTCAAGTGTATATAAAATAAACGAATATATCAATTATTAATTAAGTAAATATCTATAATACTCCCTCCAGAAAAAAACAGTTACTTAATATGACCAAAAGTGGTACAACCAATGGCCAAAAATAGTGCACTGTGGCCACAACTGGTGAAACAGGTATTATAAAACAATTTTATTTTTTTTTAATAATAAATGAAGTTTAAAAGGTTTTTGCTTATAATAATTCGAATACTAATACATCAAAGATTTGATTAATTGACTCCTTCTTATTAAATATTTTGTTTTAATTGATTTAATTCATCATCACAGACACGAAATTGCTTAAAGTGGTCACAAACGGTACATCTACCCTATGTGCAAATGAGTCTTTATAGGCAAAATTGCTTTATTTCATGAGGGTAAGTCTATATACACTATAACATTCACGTTTGGATCATTCTTTCATAAGAAAATGCAAACTGCATATTAACCATTATTTAAACGCAGACACACAGTTTTTACATGCTTTACGACAATTATGTGCAAATGAGTCTTTATAGGCAAAATTGCTTTATTTCATGAGGGTAAGTCTATTTACACTATAACATTTAGGTTTGGATCATTCTCTCATAAAAAATGCAAACTGCATATTAACCATTATTTTAACGCAGACAAGCAGTTTTTACATGCTTTATGACAATTAGGGGCAAATGAGTCCTTATAGGCAAAATTGCTTTATTTCATGTGGGTAAGTCTATTTACACTATAACATTCAGGTTTGGATCATTCTCTCATAAGAAAATGCAAACTGCATATTAAACATTATTTAAACGCAGACAAGCAGTTTTTACATGCTTTACGACAATTAGGTGCAAATGAGTCCTTATAGGCAAAATTGCTTTATTTCATGAGAGTAAGTCTATTTATACTATAACATTCAGGTTTGGATCATTCTTTCATAAGAAAATGCAAACTGCATATTAACCATTATTTTAACGCAGACAAGCAGTTTTTACATGCTTTATGACAATTAGGTGCAAATGAGTCTTTATAGGCAAAATTGCTTTATTTCATGAGGGTAAGTCTATTTACACTATAACATTTAGGTTTGGATCATTCTGTCATAAAAAATGCAAACTGCATATTAACCATTATTTTAACGCAGACAAGCAGTTTTTACATGCTTTATGACAATTAGGGGCAAATGAGTCCTTATAGGCAAAATTGCTTTATTTCATGTGGGTAAGTCTATTTACACTATAATATTCAGGTTTGGATCATTCTCTCATAAGAAAATTCAAACTGCATATTTACTATCTTTTTCACGCAGACAAGCAGTTTTTAAATGCTTTACGACAATTTTGTGCAAATGAGTCCTTATAGGCAAAATTGCTTTATTTTACAAAGGTAAGTCTATTCACACTATAACATTCAGGTTTGGATTATTCTCTCATAAGAAAATGCAAACTGCATATTTACTATCATTTTCACGCAGACAAGCAGTTTTTACATGCTTCACGACAATTGCGTGCAAATGAGGCCTTATAGGCAAAATTGATTTATTTTACAAGAGGAAGTCTATTTACACTATAATATTCAGGTTTGGATCATTCTCTCATAAGAAAATGCAAACTGCATATTAACCATTATTTTAACGCATACAAGCAGTTTTTACATGCTTTATGACAATTAGGGGCAAATGAGTCCTTATAGGAAAATTGCTTTATTTCATGAAGGTAAGTCTATTTACACTATAACATTCAGGTTTGGATCATTCTCTCATAAGAAAATGCAAACTGCATATTAACCATTATTTAAACGCAGACACACAGTTTTTACATGCTTTACGACAATTATGTGCAAATGAGTCTTTATAGGCAAAATTGCTTTATTTCATGAGGGTAAGTCTATTTACACTATAACATTCAGGTTTGGATCATTCTCTCATAAGAAAATGCAATTTGCATATTAACCATTATTTAAACGCAGACAAGCAGTTTTTACATGCTTTACGACAATTAGGTGCAAATGAGTCCTTATAGGCAAAATTGCTTTATTTTACAAAGGTTAGTCTATTTACACTATAACATTCAGGTTTGGATCATTCTCTCATAAGAAAATGCAAACTGCATATTAACCATAATTTTAAAGCATACAAGCAGTTTTTACATGCTTTATGACAATTAGGTGCAAATGAGTCCTTATAGGCAAAATTGCTTTATTTCATGAGGGTAAGTCTATTTACACTATAACATTCAGGTTTGGATCATTCTCTCATAAGAAAATGCAAACTGAATATTGACTATCATTTATACGCAGACAAGCAGTTTTTACATGGTTTACGACAATTAGGTGCAAATAAGTCCATAAAGGCAAAATTGTTTCATTTCACAAAGGTAAGTCTACTTTCACTATAACATTCAGGTTTGGATCATTCTCTCATAAGAAAATGCAAACTGCATATTAACCATTATTTTATCGCAGACAAGCAGTTTTTACATGCTTCACGACAATTGCGTGCAAATGAGTCCTTATAGGCAAAATTGCTTTATTTTACAAAGGTAAGTCTATTTACACTATAACATTCAGGTTTAGATCATTCTCTCATAAGAAAATGCAATCTGCATATTAACCATTATTTTAACGCATACAAGCAGTTTAGTTTTTACATGCTTTACGACAATTAGGTGCAAATAAGTCTTTATAAGCAAAATTGCTTTATTTCACAAAGGTAAGTTTACTTACACTATAACATTCAGGTTTGGATCATTCTCTCTCAAGAAAATGCAAACTGCATATTAACTATTATTTTCGCGCATACAAGCAATTTTTACATGCTTTATGACAATTAGGTGCAAATGAGTCCTTATAGGCAAAATTGCTTTATTTCATGACGGTAAGTCTATTTACACTATAACATTCAGGTTTGGATCATTCTCTCATAAGAAAATGCAAACTGAATATTGACTATCATTTTCACCCAGACAAGCAGTTTTTACATGCTTCACGACAATTGCGTGCAAATGAGTCCTTATAGGCAAAATTGCTTTATTTCATGAGGGTAAGTCTATTTACTAAATAAAATTATTGACCAATTTTTCAGACAATATATTAACAAACAATATAAAAAAATTAATACATTAACGTTTCGATCCGGATTTGGATCTTCTTCAGAACGGATCTAAAAATATAAAAAAATAATTAATAATTAGTTTCTATTTACTTTGAATGGAATTCGTGATAGATATTTTTAAAATATAAATATTGAAAAAATAATTATTTTTTCAATATTTATATTTTAAAAATATCTATCACGAATTCCATTCAAAGTAAATAGAAACTAATTATTAATTATTTTTTTATATTTTTAGATCCGTTCTGAAGAAGATCCAAATCCGGATCGAAACGTTAATGTATTAATTTTTTTATATTGTTTGTTAATATATTGTCTGAAAAATTGGTCGATAATTTTATTTATTGAAGAGTTCTAATCAGACGTTAATCAAAGATTTTAAGTCTATTTACACTATAACATTCAGGTTTGGATCTTTCTCTCATAAGAAAATGCAAACTGCATATTAACCATTATTTTAACGCATACAAGCAGTTTTTACATGCTTTATGACAATTAGGGGCAAATGAGTCCTTATAAGCAAAATTGCTTTATTTCATGAAGGTAAGTCTATTTACACTATAACATTCAGGTTTGGATCATTCTCTCATAAGAAAACGCAAACTGCATATTAACCATTATTTAAACGCAGACACACAGTTTTTACATGCTTTACGACAATTATGTGCAAATGAGTCTTTATAGGCAAAATTGCTTTTTTTCATGAGGGTAAGTCTATTTACACTATAACATTCAGGTTTGGATCATTCTTTCATAAGAAAATGCAAACTGCATATTAACCATTATTTTAACGCAGACAAGCAGTTTTTACATGCTTTACGACAATTAGGTGCAAATGAGTCTTTATAGGCAAAATTGCTTTATTTCATGAGGGTAAGTCTATTTACACTATAACATTCAGGTTTGGATCATTCTCTCATAAGAAAATGCAAACTGCATATTAACCATTATTTAAACGCAGACACACAGTTTTTACATGCTTTACGACAATTATGTGCAAATGAGTCTTTATAGGCAAAATTGCTTTATTTCATGGGGGTAAGTCTATTTACACTATAACATTCAGGTTTGGATCATTCTTTCATAAGAAAATGCAAACTGCATATTAACCATTATTTTAACGCAGACAAGCAGTTTTTTCATGCTTTACGACAATTAGGTGCAAATGAGTCTTTATAGGCAAAATTGCTTTATTTCATGAGGGTAAGTTTATTTACACTATAACATTCAGGTTTGGATCATTCTCTCATAAGAAAATGCAAACTGCATATTAACCATTATTTAAACGCAGACACACAGTTTTTACATGCTTTACGACATTTATGTGCAAATGAGTCTTTATAGGCAAAATTGCTTTATTTCATGAGGGTAAGTCTATTTACACTATTAAATTCAGGTTTGGATCATTCTTTCATAAGAAAATGCAAACTGCATATTAACCATTATTTTAACGCAGACAAGCAGTTTTTACATGCTTTATGACAATTAGGGGCAAATGAGTCCTTATAGGCAAAATTGCTTTATTTCATGAGGGTAAGTCTATTTACACTATAATATTCAGGTTTGGATCATTCTCTCATAAGAAAATGCAAACTGCATATTTACTATCTTTTTCACGCAGACAAGCAGTTTTTTAAATGCTTCACGACAATTTTGTGCAAATGAGTCCTTATAGGCAAAATTGCTTTATTTTACAAAGGTAAGTCTATTCACACTATAACATTCAGGTTTGGATTATTCTCTCATAAGAAAATGCAAACTGCATATTTACTATCATTTTCACGCAGACAAGCAGTTTTTACATGCTTCACGACAATTGCGTGCAAATGAGGCCTTATAGGCAAAATTGATTTATTTTACAAAAGGAAGTCTATTTACACTATAATATTCAGGTTTGGATCATTCTCTCATAAGAAAATGCAAACTGCATATTAACCATTATTTTAACGCATACAACCAGTTTTTACATGCTTTATGACAATTAGGGGCAAATGAGTCCTTATAGGCAAAATTGCTTTATTTCATGAGGGCAAGTCTATTTACACTATAACATTCAGGTTTGGATCATTCTCTCATAAGAAAATGCAAACTGCATATTAACCATTATTTTAACGCAGACAAGCAGTTTTTACATGCTTTATGACAATTAGGGGCAAATCAGTCCTTATAAGCAAAATTGCTTTATTTCATGAAGGTTAGTCTATTTACACTATAACATTCAGGTTTGGATCATTCTCTCATAAGAAAATGCAAACTGCATATTAACCATTATTTAAACGCAGACAAGCAGTTTTTACATGCTTTACGACAATTAGGTGCAAATGAGTCCTTATAGGCAAAATTGCTTTATTTTACAAAGGTTAGTCTATTTACACCATAACATTCAGGTTTGGATCATTCTTTCATAAGAAAATGCAAACTGCATATTAACCATTATTTTAACGCAGACAAGCAGTTTTACATGCTTTATGACAATTAGAGGCAAATGAGTCCTTATAGGCAAAATTGCTTTATTTTACAAAGGTAAGTCTATTTACACTATAACATTCAGGTTTGGATCATTCTCTCATAAGAAAATGCAAACTGCATATTAACCGTTATTTAAACGCAGACAAGCAGTTTTTACATGCTTTACGACAATTAGGTGCAAATGAGTCCTTATAGGTAAAATTGCTTTATTTTACAAAGGTTAGTCTATTTACACTATAACATTCAGGTTTGGATCATTTTTTCATAAGAAAATGCAAACTGCATATTAACCATTATTTTAACGCAGACAAGCAGTTTTACATGCTTTATGACAATTAGAGGCAAATGAGTCCTTATAGGCAAAATTGCTTTATTTTACAAAGGTAAGTCTATTTACACTATAACATTCAGGTTTGGATCATTCTCTCATAAGAAAATGCAAACTGCATATTAACCGTTATTTAAACGCAGACAAGCAGTTTTACATGCTTTATGACAATTAGAGGCAAATGAGTCCTTATAGGCAAAATTGCTTTATTTTACAAAGGTAAGTCTATTTACACTATAACATTCAGGTTTGGATCATTCTCTCATAAGAAAATGCAAACTGCATATTAACCATTATTTTAACGCAGACAAGCAGTTTTTACATGCTTTATGACAATTAGGGGCAAATGAGTCCTTATAGGCAAAATTGCTTTATTTCATGAGGGTAAGTCTATTTACACTATAATATTCAGGTTTGGATCATTCTCTCATAAGAAAATACAAACTGCATATTAACCATTATTTTAACGCATACAAGCAGTTTTTACATGCTTTATGACAATTAGGGGCAAATGAGTCTATATAGGCAAAATTGCTTTAATTTACAAAGGTAAGTTTTTTTAAACTATAACATTCAGGTTTAGATCATTCTCTCATAAGAAAATGCAAATTGCATATTAACTATTATTTTAACGCATACAAGCAGTTTTTACAAGCTTTATGACAATTAGGTGCAAATGAGTCCTTACAGGCAAAATTGTTTTATTTCATGATGGTAAGTCTATTTACACTATAACATTCAGGTTTGGATCATTCGTTCTAAAGAAAATATAAACTGCATATTTACTATCATTTTAACGCATACAAGCAGTTTTTACATGCTTTATGACAATTAGGTGCAAATGAGTCTTTATAGGCAAAATTGCTTTATTTCATGAAGGTAAGTCTATTTACACTTTAACATTCCGGTTTGGATCATTCTCTCATAAGAAAATGCAAACTGCATATTAACAATTATTTTAACGCTGACAAGCAATTTTTACATGCTTCACGACAATTGCGTGCAAATGAGTCCTTATAGGCAAAATTGCTTTATTTTACAAAGGTAAGTCTATTTACACTATAACATTCAGGTTTGGATCATTCTCTCATAAGAAATGCAAACTGCATATTAACCATTATTTTAACGCATACAAGCAGTTTTTACATGCTTTATGACAATTAGGGGCAAATGAGTACTTATAGGCAAAATTGCTTTATTTCATGAAGGTAAGTCTATTTACACTATAACATTCAGGTTTGGATCATTCTTTCATAAGAAAATGCAAACTGCATATTAACCATTATTTTAACGCAGACAAGCAGTTTTTACATGCTTTATGACAATTAGGTGCAAATGAGTCTTTATAGGCAAAATTGCTTTATTTAATGAGGGTAAGTCTATTTACACTATAACATTCAGGTTTGGATCATTCTCTCATAAGAAAATGCAAACTGCATATTAACCATTATTTTAACGCAGACAAGCAGTTTTTACATGCTTTATGACAATTAGGGGCAAATCAGTCCTTATAAGCAAAATTGCTTTATTTCATGAAGGTTAGTCTATTTACACTATAACATTCAGGTTTGGATCATTCTCTCATAAGAAAATGCAAACTGCATATTAACCATTATTTAAACGCAGACAAGCAGTTTTTACATGCTTTACGACAATTAGGTGCAAATGAGTCCTTATAGGCAAAATTGCTTTATTTTACAAAGGTTAGTCTATTTACACTATAACATTCAGGTTTGGATCATTCTTTCATAAGAAAATGCAAACTGCATATTAACCATTATTTTAACGCAGACAAGCAGTTTTACATGCTTTATGACAATTAGAGGCAAATGAGTCCTTATAGGCAAAATTGCTTTATTTTACAAAGGTAAGTCTATTTACACTATAACAATCAGGTTTGGATCATTCTCTCATAAGAAAATGCAAACTGCATATTAACCGTTATTTAAACGCAGACAAGCAGTTTTTACATGCTTTACGACAATTAGGTGCAAATGAGTCCTTATAGGCAAAATTGCTTTATTTCTTGAGAGTAAGTCTATTTACACTATAACATTCAGGTTTGGATCATTCTCTCATAAGAAAATGCAAACTGCATATTAACCATTATTTTAACGCAGACAAGCAGTTTTTACATGCTTTATGACAATTAGGTGCAAATGAGTCTTTATAGGCAAAATTGCTTTATTTCATGAGGGTAAGTCTATTTACACTATAACATTCAGGTTTGGATCATTCTCTCATAAGAAAATGCAAACTGCATATTAACCATTATTTTAACGCAGACAAGCAGTTTTTACATGCTTTATGACAATTAGGGGCAAATCAGTCCTTATAAGCAAAATTGCTTTATTTCATGAAGGTTAGTCTATTTACACTATAACATTCAGGTTTGGATCATTCTCTCATAAGAAAATGCAAACTGCATATTAACCATTATTTAAACGCAGACAAGCAGTTTTTACATGCTTTACGACAATTAGGTGCAAATGAGTCCTTATAGGCAAAATTGCTTTATTTTACAAAGGTTAGTCTATTTACACTATAACATTCAGGTTTGGATCATTCTTTCATAAGAAAATGCAAACTGCATATTAACCATTATTTTAACGCATACAAGCAGTTTTTACAAGCTTTATGACAATTAGGTGCAAATGAGTCCTTACAGGCAAAATTGTTTTATTTCATGATGGTAAGTCTATTTACACTATAACATTCAGGTTTGGATCATTCGTTCTAAAGAAAATATAAACTGCATATTTACTATCATTTTAACGCATACAAGCAGTTTTTACATGCTTTATGACAATTAGGTGCAAATGAGTCTTTATAGGCAAAATTGCTTTATTTCATGAAGGTAAGTCTATTTACACATTAACATTCCGGTTTGGATCATTCCCTCATAAGAAAATGCAAACTGCATATTAACAATTATTTTAACGCTGACAAGCAGTTTTTACATGCTTCACGACAATTGCGTGCAAATGAGTCCTTATAGGCAAAATTGCTTTATTTTACAAAGGTAAGTCTATTTACACTATAACATTCAGGTTTGGATCATTCTCTCCTAAGAAATGCAAACTGCATATTAACCATTATTTTAACGCAGACAAGCAGTTTTTACATGCTTTATGACAATTAGGTGCAAATGAGTCTTTATAGGCAAAATTGCTTTATTTCATGAGGGTAAGTCTATTTACACTATAACATTCAGGTTTGGATCATTCTCTCATAAGAAAATGCAAACTGCATATTAACCATTATTTTAACGCAGACAAGCAGTTTTTACATGCTTTATGACAATTAGGGGCAAATGAGTCCTTATAGGCAAAATTGCTTTATTTCATGAGGGTAAGTCTATTTACACTATAATATTCAGGTTTGGATCATTCTCTCATAAGAAAATACAAACTGCATATTAACCATTATTTTAACGCATACAAGCAGTTTTTACATGCTTTATGACAATTAGGGGCAAATGAGTCTATATAGGCAAAATTGCTTTATTTTACAAAGGTAAGTTTTTTTAAACTATAACATTTCAGGTTTAGATCATTCTCTCATAAGAAAATGCAAATTGCATATTAACTATTATTTTAACGCATACAAGCAGTTTTTACAAACTTTATGACAATTAGGTGCAAATGAGTCCTTACAGGCAAAATTGTTTTATTTCATGATGGTAAGTCTATTTACACTATAACATTCAGGTTTGGATCATTCGTTCTAAAGAAAAAATAAACTGCATATTTACTATCATTTTAACGCATACAAGCAGTTTTTACATGCTTTATGACAATTAGGTGCAAATGAGTCTTTATAGGCAAAATTGCTTTATTTCATGAAGGTAAGTCTATTTACACTTTAACATTCCGGTTTGGATCATTCTCTCATAAGAAAATTCAAACTGCATATTAACAATTATTTTAACGCTGACAAGCAGTTTTTACCTGCTTCACGACAATTGCGTGCAAATGAGTCCTTATAGGCAAAATTGCTTAATTTTACAAAGGTAAGTCTATTTACACTATAACATTCAGGTTTGGATCATTCTCTCATAAGAAAATGCAAACTGCATATTAACCATTATTTTAACGCATACAAGCAGTTTTTACATGCTTTATGACAATTAGGGGCAAATGAGTACTTATAGGCAAAATTGCTTTATTTCATGAAGGTAAGTCTATTTACACTATAACATTCAGGTTTGGATCTTTCTCTCATAAGAAAATGCAAACTGCATATTAACCATTATTTAAACGCAGACAAGCAGTTTTTAGATGCTTTAC
Source organism: Xanthostigma xanthostigma (assembly GCA_963575645.1). Lineage (NCBI taxonomy): Eukaryota > Metazoa > Arthropoda > Insecta > Raphidioptera > Raphidiidae > Xanthostigma > Xanthostigma xanthostigma. The sequence goes on along the minus strand of OY754468.1, from coordinate 16,077,202 downwards.
GACAATTAGGTGCAAATGAGTCTTTATAGGCAAAATTGCTTTATTTCATGAGGGTAAGTCTATTTACACTATAACATTCAGGTTTGGATCATTCTCTCATAAGAAAATGCAAACTGCATATTTACTATCATTTTCACGCAGACAAGCAGTTTTTACATGCTTCATGACAATTGCGTGCAAATGAGTCCTTATAGGCAAAATTGCTTTATTTTACAAAGGTAAGTCTATTTACACTATAACATTCAGTTTTGGATCATTCTCTCATAAGAAAATGCAAACTGCATTTAACCATTATTTTAACGCATACAAGCAGTTTTTACATGCTTTATGACAATTAGGGGCAAATGAGTCCTTATAGGCAAAATTGCTTTATTTCATGAAGGGAAGTCTATTTACACTATAACATTCAGGTTTGGATCATTCTCTCATAAGAAAATGCAAACTGCATATTAACCATTATTTAAACGCAGACACACAGTTTTTACATGCTTTACGACAATTATGTGCAAATGAGTCTTTATAGGCAAAATTGCTTTATTTCATGAGGGTAAGTCTATTTACACTATAACATTCAGGTTTGGATCATTCTTTCATTAGAAAATGCAAACTACATATTAACCATTATTTTAACGCAGACAAGCAGTTTTTACATGCTTTATGACAATTAGGTGCAAATGAGTCTTTATAGGCAAAATTGCTTTATTTCATGAGGGTAAGTCTATTTACACTATAACATTCAGGTTTGGATCTTTCTTTCATAAGAAAATGCAGCTTGCATATTAACCATTATTTTAACGCAGACAAGCAGTTTTACATGCTTTATGACAATTAGAAGCAAATGAGTCCTTATAGGCAAAATTGCTTTATTTCATGAGGGTAAGTCTATTTACACTATAACATTCAGGTTTGGATCATTCTTTCATTAGAAAATGCAAACTACATATTAACCATTATTTTAACGCAGACAAGCAGTTTTTACATGCTTTATGACAATTAGGTGCAAATGAGTCTTTATAGGCAAAATTGCTTTATTTCATGAGGGTAAGTCTATTTACACTATAACATTCAGGTTTGGATCATTCTCTCATAAGAAAATGCAAACTGCATATTAACCATTATTTTAACGCAGACAAGCAGTTTTTACATGCTTTATGACAATTAGGGGCAAATGAGTCCTTATAGGCAAAATTGCTTTATTTCATGAAGGGAAGTCTATTTACACTATAACATTCAGGTTTGGATCATTCTCTTATAAGAAAATGCAAACTGCATATTAACCATTATTTAAACGCAGACACACAGTTTTTACATGCTTTACGACAATTATGTGCAAATGAGTCTTTATAGGCAAAATTGCTTTATTTCATGAGGGTAAGTCTATTTACACTATAACATTCAGGTTTGGATCTTTCTTTCATAAGAAAATGCAGCTTGCATATTAACCATTATTTTAACGCAGACAAGCAGTTTTACATGCTTTATGACAATTAGGGGCAAATGAGTCCTTATAGGCAAAATTGCTTTATTTTACAAAGGTAAGTCTATTTACACTATAACATTCAGGTTTGGATCATTCTCTCATAAGAAAATGCAAACTGCATATTAACCATTATTTAAACGCAGACAAGCAGTTTTTACATGCTTTACGACAATTAGGTGCAAATGAGTCCTTATAGGCAAAATTGCTTTATTTCATGAGAGTAAGTCTATTTACACTATAACATTCAGGTTTGGATCATTCTCTCATAAGAAAATGCAAACTGAATATTAACCATTATTTTAACGCAGACAAGCAGTTTTTACATGCTTTATGACAATTAGGGGCAAATGAGTCCTTATAGGCAAAATTGCTTTATTTTACAAAGGTAAGTCTATTTACACTATAACATTCAGGTTTGGATCATTCTCTCATAAGAAAATGCAAACTGCATATTAACTATTATTTAAACGCAGACAAGCAGTTTTTACATGCTTTACGACAATTAGGTGCAAATGAGTCCTTATAGGCAAAATTGCTTTATTTCATGAGAGTAAGTCTATTTACACTATAACATTCAGGTTTGGATCATTCTCTCATAAGAAAATGCAAACTGCATATTAACCATTATTTTAACGCAGACAAGCAGTTTTTACATGCTTTATGACAATTAGGGGCAAATGAGTCCTTATAGTCAAAATTGCTTTATTTCGTGAAGGGAAGTCTATTTACACTATAACATTCAGGTTTGGATCATTCTCTCATAAGAAAATGCAAACTGCATATTAACCATTATTTAAACGCAGACACACAGTTTTTACATGCTTTACGACAATTATGTGCAAATGAGTCTTTATAGGCAAAATTGCTTTATTTCATGAGGGTAAGTCTATTTACACTATAACATTCAGGTTTGGATCATTCTTTCATTAGAAAATGCAAACTACATATTAACCATTATTTTAACGCAGACAAGCAGTTTTTACATGCTTTATGACAATTAGGTGCAAATGAGTCTTTATAGGCAAAATTGCTTTATTTCATGAGGGTAAGTCTATTTACACTATAACATTCAGGTTTGGATCTTTCTTTCATAAGAAAATGCAGCTTGCATATTAACCATTATTTTAACGCAGACAAGCAGTTTTACATGCTTTATGACAATTAGAAGCAAATGAGTCCTTATAGGCAAAATTGCTTTATTTCATGAGGGTAAGTCTATTTACACTATAACATGCAGGTTTGGATCATTCTTTCATTAGAAAATGCAAACTACATATTAACCATTATTTTAACGCAGACAAGCAGTTTTTACATGCTTTATGACAATTAGGTGCAAATGAGTCTTTATAGGCAAAATTGCTTTATTTCATGAGGGTAAGTCTATTTACACTATAACATTCAGGTTTGGATCATTCTCTCATAAGAAAATGCAAACTGCATATTAACCATTATTTTAACGCAGACAAGCAGTTTTTACATGCTTTATGACAATTAGGGGCAAATGTGTCCTTATAAGCAAAATTGCTTTATTTCATGAAGGTAAGTCTATTTACACTATAACATTCAGGTTTGGATCATTCTCTCATAAGAAAATGCAAACTGCATATTAACCATTATTTTAACGCAGACAAGCAGTTTTTACATGCTTTATGACAATTAGGGGCAAATGAGTCTATATAGGCAAAATTGCTTTATTTTACAAAGGTAAGTCTATTCACACTATAACATTCAGGTTTGGATTATTCTCTCATAAGAAAATGCAAACTGCATATTTACTACCATTTTCACGCAGATAAACAGTTTTTACATGCTTCACGACAATTGCGTGCAAATGAGGCCTTATAGGCAAAATTGATTTATTTTACAAAAGGAAGTCTATTTACACTATAATATTCAGGTTTGGATCATTCTCTCATAAGAAAATGCAAACTGCATATTAACCATTATTTTAACGCATACAAGCAGTTTTTACATGCTTTATGACAATTAGGGGCAAATGAGTCCTTATAGGTAAATTGCTTTATTTCATGAAGGTAAGTCTATTTACACTATAACATTCAGGTTTGGATCATTCTCTCATAAGAAAATGCAAACTGCATATTAACCATAATTTTAAAGCATACAAGCAGTTTTTACATGCTTTATGACAATTAGGTGCAAATGAGTCCTTATAGGCAAAATTGCTTTATTTCATGAGGGTAAGTCTATTTACACTATAACATTCAGGTTTGGATCATTCTCTCATAAGAAAATGCAAACTACATATTAACCATTATTTTAACGCAGACAAGCAGTTTTTACATGCTTTATGACAATTAGGTGCAAATGAGTCTTTATAGGCAAAATTGATTTATTTCATGAGGGTAAGTCTATTTACACTATAACATTCAGGTTTGGATCATTCTCTCATAAGAAAATGCAAACTGCATATTAACCATTATTTTAACGCAGACAAGCAGTTTTTACATGCTTTATGACAATTAGGGGCAAATGTGTCTTTATAAGCAAAATTGCTTTATTTCATGAAGGTAAGTCTATTTACACTATAACATTCAAGTTTGGATCTTTCTCTCATAAGAAAATGCAAACTGCATATTAACCATTATTTAAACGCAGACACACAGTTTTTACATGCTTTACGACAATTATGTGCAAATGAGTCTTTATAGGCAAAATTGCTTTATTTCATGAGGGTAAGTCTATTTACACTATAACATTCAGGTTTGGATCTTTCTTTCATAAGAAAATGCAGCTTGCATATTAACCATTATTTTAACGCAGACAAGCAGTTTTACATGCTTTATGACAATTAGGGGCAAATGAGTCCTTATAGGCGAAATTGCTTTATTTTGCAAAGGTAAGTCTATTTACACTATAACATTCAGGTTTGAATCATTCTCCCATAAGAAAATGCAAACTGCATATTAACCATTATTTAAACGCAGACAAGCAGTTTTTACATGCTTTACGACAATTAGGTGCAAATGAGTCCTTATAGGCAAAATTGCTTTATTTCATGAGAGTAAGTCTATTTACACTATAACATTCAGGTTTGGATCATTCTCTCATAAGAAAATGCAAACTGCATATTAACCATTATTTTAACGCAGACAAGCAGTTTTTACATGCTTTATGACAATTAGGGGCAAATGAGTCCTTATAGGCAAAATTGCTTTATTTCATGAAGGGAAGTCTATTTACACTATAACATTCAGGTTTGGATCATTCTCTCATAAGAAAATGCAAACTGCATATTAACCATTATTTAAACGCAGACACACAGTTTTTACATGCTTTACGACAATTATGTGCAAATGAGTCTTTATAGGCAAAATTGCTTTATTTCATGAGGGTAAGTCTATTTACACTATAACATTCAGGTTTGGATCATTCTTTCATAAGAAAATGCAAACTGCATATTAACCATTATTTCAACGCAGACAAGCAGTTTTTACATGCTTTATGACAATTAGGTGCAAATGAGTCTTTATAGGCAAAATTGCTTTATTTCATGAGGGTAAGTCTATTTACACTATAACATTCAGGTTTGGATCATTCTCTCATAAGAAAATGCAAACTGCATATTAACCATTATTTTAACGCCGACAAGCAGTTTTGACATGCTTTATGACAATTAGGGGCAAATGTGTCCTTATAAGCAAAATTGCTTTATTTCATGAAGGTAAGTCTATTTACACTATAACATTCAGGTTTGGATAATTCTCTTATAAGAAAATGCAAACTGCATATTAACCATTATTTAAACGCAGACAAGCAGTTTTACATGCTTTATGACAATTAGGGGCAAATGAGTCCTTATAGGCAAAATTGCTTTATTTTACAAAGGTAAGTCTATTTACACTATAACATTCAGGTTTGGATCATTCTCTCATAAGAAAATGCAAACTGCATATTAACCATTATTTAAACGCAGACAAGCAGTTTTTACATGCTTTACGACAATTAGGTGCAAATGAGTCCTTATAGGCAAAATTGCTTTATTTCATGAGAGTAAGTCTATTTACACTATAACATTCAGGTTTGGATCATTCTCTCATAAGAAAATGCAAACTGCCTATTAACCATTATTTTAACGCAGACAAGCAGTTTTTACATGCTTTATGACAACTAGGTGCAAATGAGTCTTTATAGGCAAAATTGCTTTATTTCATGAGGATAAGTCTATTTACACTATAACATTCAGGTTTGGATCATTCTCTCATAAGAAAACTGCAAACTGCATATTAACCATTATTTTAACGCAGACAAGCAGTTTTTACATGCTTTATGACAATTAGGGGCAAATGAGTCCTTATAGGCAAAATTGCTTTATTTCATGAGGGTAAGTCTATTTACACTATAATATTCAGGTTTGGATCATTCTCTCATAAGAAAATACAAACTGCATAATAACCATTATTTTAACGCATACAAGCAGTTTTTACATGCTTTATGACAATTAGGGGCAAATGAGTCTATATAGGCAAAATTGCTTTATTTTACAAAGGTAAGTCTATTCACACTATAACATTCAGGTTTGGATTATTCTCTCATAAGAAAATGCAAACTGCATATTTACTACCATTTTCACGCAGATAAACAGTTTTTACATGCTTCACGACAATTGCGTGCAAATGAGGCCTTATAGGCAAAATTGATTTATTTTACAAAAGGAAGTCTATTTACACTATAATATTCAGGTTTGGATCATTCTCTCATAAGAAAATGCAAACTGCATATTAACCATTATTTTAACGCATACAAGCAGTTTTTACATGCTTTATGACAATTAGGGGCAAATGAGTCCTTATAGGTAAATTGCTTTATTTCATGAAGGTAAGTCTATTTACACTATAACATTCAGGTTTGGATCATTCTCTCATAAGAAAATGCAAACTGCATATTAACCATAATTTTAAAGCATACAAGCAGTTTTTACATGCTTTATGACAATTAGGTGCAAATGAGTCCTTATAGGCAAAATTGCTTTATTTCATGAGGGTAAGTCTATTTACACTATAACATTCAGGTTTGGATCATTCTCTCATAAGAAAATGCAAACTGAATATTGACTATCATTTATACGCAGACAAGCAGTTTTTACATGGTTTACGACAATTAGGTGCAAATAAGTCCATAAAGGCAAAATTGTTTCATTTCACAAAGGTAAGTCTACTTTCACTATAACATTCAGGTTTGGATCATTCTCTCATAAGAAAATGCAAACTGCATATTAACCATTATTTTATCGCAGACAAGCAGTTTTTACATGCTCCACGACAATTGCGTGCAAATGAGTCCTTATAGGCAAAATTGCTTTATTTCATAAAGGTAAGTCTATTTACACTATAACATTCAGGTTTGGATCATTCTCTCATAAGAAAATGCAAACTGCATATTAACCATTATTTAAACGCAGACAAGCAGTTTTTACATGCTTTACGACAATTAGGTGCAAATAAGTCTTTATAAGCAAAATTGCTTTATTTCACAAAGGTAAGTTTACTTACACTATAACATTCAGGTTTGGATCATTCTCTCTCAAGAAAATGCAAACTGCATATTAACTATTATTTTCGCGCATACAAGCAGTTTTTACATGCTTTATGACAATTAGGTGCAAATGAGTCCTTATAGGCAAAATTGCTTTATTTCATGACGGTAAGTCTATTTACACTATAACATTCAGGTTTGGATCATTCTCTCATAAGAAAATGCAAACTGAATATTAACTATCATTTTCACCCAGACAAGCAGTTTTTACATGCTTCACGACAATTGCGTGCAAATGAGTCCTTATAGGCAAAATTGCTTTATTTTTAAAGGTAAGTCTATTTACACTATAACATTCAGGTTTGGATCATTCTCTCATAAGAAAATGCAAACTGCATATTAACCATTATTTTAACGCATACAAGCAGTTTTTACATGCTTAATGACAATTAATGGCAAATGAGTCCTTATAGGCAAAATTGCTTTACTTCATGAAGGTAAGTCTATTTACACTATAACATTCAGGTTTAGATCATTCTCTCATTAGAAAATGCAATCTGCATATTAACCATTATTTTAACGCATACAAGCAGTTTTTACATGCTTCACGACAATTGCGTGCAAATGAGTCCTTATAGGCAAATTTGCTATATTTTACAAAGGTAAGTCTATTTACACTATAACATTCAGGTTTGGATCATTCTCTCATTAGAAAATGCAATCTGCATATTAACCATTATTTTAACGCATACAAGCAGTTTTTACATGCTTCACGACAATTGCGTGCAAATGAGTCCTTATAGGCAAAATTGCTTTATTTTATAAAGGTAAGTCTATTTACACTATAACATTTAGGTTTGGATCATTCTCTCATAAGAAAATGCAAACTGCATATTAACCATTATTTTAACGCAGACAAGCAGTTTTTAGATGCTTCACGACAATTGCGTGCAAATGAGTCCTTATAGGCAAAATTGATTTATTTTACAAAGGTAAGTCTATTTACACTATAACATTGAGGTTTGGATCATTCTCTCATAAGAAAATGCAAACTGCTTATTAACCTTTATTTAAACGCAGACAAGCAGTTTTTACATGCTTTACGACAATTAGGTGCAAATGAGTCCTTATAGGCAAAATTGCTTTATTTCATGAGGGTAAGTCTATTTACACTATAACATTCAGGTTTGGATCTTTCTCTCATAAGAAAATGCAAACTGCATATTAACCATTATTTAAACGCAGACAAGCAGTTTTTAGATGCTTTACGACAATTAGGTGCAAATGAGTCTTTATAGGCAAAATTGCTTTATTTCATGAGGGTAAGTCTATTTACACTATAACATTCCGGTTTGGATCATTCTCTCATAAGAAAATTCAAACTGCATATTAACAATTATTTTAACGCTGACAAGCAGTTTTTACCTGCTTCACGACAATTGCGTGCAAATGAGTCCTTATAGGCAAAATTGCTTAATTTTACAAAGGTAAGTCTATTTACACTATAACATTCAGGTTTGGATCATTCTCTCATAAGAAAATGCAAACTGCATATTAACCATTATTTTAACGCATACAAGCAGTTTTTACATGCTTTATGACAATTAGGGGCAAATGAGTACTTATAGGCAAAATTGCTTTATTTCATGAAGGTAAGTCTATTTACACTATAACATTCAGGTTTGGATCTTTCTCTCATAAGAAAATGCAAACTGCATATTAACCATTATTTAAACGCAGACAAGCAGTTTTTAGATGCTTTACGACAATTAGGTGCAAATGAGTCTTTATAGGCAAAATTGCTTTATTTCATGAGGGTAAGTCTATTTACACTATAACATTCAGGTTTGGATCATTCTCTCATAAGAAAATGCAAACTGCATATTTACTATCATTTTCACGCAGACAAGCAGTTTTTACATGCTTCATGACAATTGCGTGCAAATGAGTCCTTATAGGCAAAATTGCTTTATTTTACAAAGGTAAGTCTATTTACACTATAACATTCAGGTTTGGATCATTCTCTCATAAGAAAATGCAAACTGCATTTAACCATTATTTTAACGCATACAAGCAGTTTTTACATGCTTTATGACAATTAGGGGCAAATGAGTCCTTATAGGCAAAATTGCTTTATTTCATGAAGGGAAGTCTATTTACACTATAACATTCAGGTTTGGATCATTCTCTCATAAGAAAATGCAAACTGCATATTAACCATTATTTAAACGCAGACACACAGTTTTTACATGCTTTACGACAATTATGTGCAAATGAGTCTTTATAGGCAAAATTGCTTTATTTCATGAGGGTAAGTCTATTTACACTATAACATTCAGGTTTGGATCATTCTTTCATTAGAAAATGCAAACTACATATTAACCATTATTTTAACGCAGACAAGCAGTTTTTACATGCTTTATGACAATTAGGTGCAAATGAGTCTTTATAGGCAAAATTGCTTTATTTCATGAGGGTAAGTCTATTTACACTATAACATTCAGGTTTGGATCTTTCTTTCATAAGAAAATGCAGCTTGCATATTAACCATTATTTTAACGCAGACAAGCAGTTTTACATGCTTTATGACAATTAGAAGCAAATGAGTCCTTATAGGCAAAATTGCTTTATTTCATGAGGGTAAGTCTATTTACACTATAACATTCAGGTTTGGATCATTCTTTCATTAGAAAATGCAAACTACATATTAACCATTATTTTAACGCAGACAAGCAGTTTTTACATGCTTTATGACAATTAGGTGCAAATGAGTCTTTATAGGCAAAATTGCTTTATTTCATGAGGGTAAGTCTATTTACACTATAACATTCAGGTTTGGATCATTCTCTCATAAGAAAATGCAAACTGCATATTAACCATTATTTTAACGCAGACAAGCAGTTTTTACATGCTTTATGACAATTAGGGGCAAATGAGTCCTTATAGGCAAAATTGCTTTATTTCATGAAGGGAAGTCTATTTACACTATAACATTCAGGTTTGGATCATTCTCTTATAAGAAAATGCAAACTGCATATTAACCATTATTTAAACGCAGACACACAGTTTTTACATGCTTTACGACAATTATGTGCAAATGAGTCTTTATAGGCAAAATTGCTTTATTTCATGAGGGTAAGTCTATTTACACTATAACATTCAGGTTTGGATCTTTCTTTCATAAGAAAATGCAGCTTGCATATTAACCATTATTTTAACGCAGACAAGCAGTTTTACATGCTTTATGACAATTAGGGGCAAATGAGTCCTTATAGGCAAAATTGCTTTATTTTACAAAGGTAAGTCTATTTACACTATAACATTCAGGTTTGGATCATTCTCTCATAAGAAAATGCAAACTGCATATTAACCATTATTTAAACGCAGACAAGCAGTTTTTACATGCTTTACGACAATTAGGTGCAAATGAGTCCTTATAGGCAAAATTGCTTTATTTCATGAGAGTAAGTCTATTTACACTATAACATTCAGGTTTGGATCATTCTCTCATAAGAAAATGCAAACTGAATATTAACCATTATTTTAACGCAGACAAGCAGTTTTTACATGCTTTATGACAATTAGGGGCAAATGAGTCCTTATAGGCAAAATTGCTTTATTTTACAAAGGTAAGTCTATTTACACTATAACATTCAGGTTTGGATCATTCTCTCATAAGAAAATGCAAACTGCATATTAACTATTATTTAAACGCAGACAAGCAGTTTTTACATGCTTTACGACAATTAGGTGCAAATGAGTCCTTATAGGCAAAATTGCTTTATTTCATGAGAGTAAGTCTATTTACACTATAACATTCAGGTTTGGATCATTCTCTCATAAGAAAATGCAAACTGCATATTAACCATTATTTTAACGCAGACAAGCAGTTTTTACATGCTTTATGACAATTAGGGGCAAATGAGTCCTTATAGTCAAAATTGCTTTATTTCATGAAGGGAAGTCTATTTACACTATAACATTCAGGTTTGGATCATTCTCTCATAAGAAAATGCAAACTGCATATTAACCATTATTTAAACGCAGACACACAGTTTTTACATGCTTTACGACAATTATGTGCAAATGAGTCTTTATAGGCAAAATTGCTTTATTTCATGAGGGTAAGTCTATTTACACTATAACATTCAGGTTTGGATCATTCTTTCATTAGAAAATGCAAACTACATATTAACCATTATTTTAACGCAGACAAGCAGTTTTTACATGCTTTATGACAATTAGGTGCAAATGAGTCTTTATAGGCAAAATTGCTTTATTTCATGAGGGTAAGTCTATTTACACTATAACATTCAGGTTTGGATCTTTCTTTCATAAGAAAATGCAGCTTGCATATTAACCATTATTTTAACGCAGACAAGCAGTTTTACATGCTTTATGACAATTAGAAGCAAATGAGTCCTTATAGGCAAAATTGCTTTATTTCATGAGGGTAAGTCTATTTACACTATAACATGCAGGTTTGGATCATTCTTTCATTAGAAAATGCAAACTACATATTAACCATTATTTTAACGCAGACAAGCAGTTTTTACATGCTTTATGACAATTAGGTGCAAATGAGTCTTTATAGGCAAAATTGCTTTATTTCATGAGGGTAAGTCTATTTACACTATAACATTCAGGTTTGGATCATTCTCTCATAAGAAAATGCAAACTGCATATTAACCATTATTTTAACGCAGACAAGCAGTTTTTACATGCTTTATGACAATTAGGGGCAAATGTGTCCTTATAAGCAAAATTGCTTTATTTCATGAAGGTAAGTCTATTTACACTATAACATTCAGGTTTGGATCATTCTCTCATAAGAAAATGCAAACTGCATATTAACCATTATTTTAACGCAGACAAGCAGTTTTTACATGCTTTATGACAATTAGGGGCAAATGAGTCTATATAGGCAAAATTGCTTTATTTTACAAAGGTAAGTCTATTTACACTATAATATTCAGGTTTGGATCATTCTCTCATAAGAAAATGCAAACTGCATATTAACCATTATTTTAACGCATACAAGCAGTTTTTACATGCTTTATGACAATTAGGGGCAAATGAGTCCTTATAGGTAAATTGCTTTATTTCATGAAGGTAAGTCTATTTACACTATAACATTCAGGTTTGGATCATTCTCTCATAAGAAAATGCAAACTGCATATTAACCATAATTTTAAAGCATACAAGCAGTTTTTACATGCTTTATGACAATTAGGTGCAAATGAGTCCTTATAGGCAAAATTGCTTTATTTCATGAGGGTAAGTCTATTTACACTATAACATTCAGGTTTGGATCATTCTCTCATAAGAAAATGCAAACTACATATTAACCATTATTTTAACGCAGACAAGCAGTTTTTACATGCTTTATGACAATTAGGTGCAAATGAGTCTTTATAGGCAAAATTGATTTATTTCATGAGGGTAAGTCTATTTACACTATAACATTCAGGTTTGGATCATTCTCTCATAAGAAAATGCAAACTGCATATTAACCATTATTTTAACGCAGACAAGCAGTTTTTACATGCTTTATGACAATTAGGGGCAAATGTGTCTTTATAAGCAAAATTGCTTTATTTCATGAAGGTAAGTCTATTTACACTATAACATTCAAGTTTGGATCTTTCTCTCATAAGAAAATGCAAACTGCATATTAACCATTATTTAAACGCAGACACACAGTTTTTACATGCTTTACGACAATTATGTGCAAATGAGTCTTTATAGGCAAAATTGCTTTATTTCATGAGGGTAAGTCTATTTACACTATAACATTCAGGTTTGGATCTTTCTTTCATAAGAAAATGCAGCTTGCATATTAACCATTATTTTAACGCAGACAAGCAGTTTTACATGCTTTATGACAATTAGGGGCAAATGAGTCCTTATAGGCGAAATTGCTTTATTTTGCAAAGGTAAGTCTATTTACACTATAACATTCAGGTTTGAATCATTCTCCCATAAGAAAATGCAAACTGCATATTAACCATTATTTAAACGCAGACAAGCAGTTTTTACATGCTTTACGACAATTAGGTGCAAATGAGTCCTTATAGGCAAAATTGCTTTATTTCATGAGAGTAAGTCTATTTACACTATAACATTCAGGTTTGGATCATTCTCTCATAAGAAAATGCAAACTGCATATTAACCATTATTTTAACGCAGACAAGCAGTTTTTACATGCTTTATGACAATTAGGGGCAAATGAGTCCTTATAGGCAAAATTGCTTTATTTCATGAAGGGAAGTCTATTTACACTATAACATTCAGGTTTGGATCATTCTCTCATAAGAAAATGCAAACTGCATATTAACCATTATTTAAACGCAGACACACAGTTTTTACATGCTTTACGACAATTATGTGCAAATGAGTCTTTATAGGCAAAATTGCTTTATTTCATGAGGGTAAGTCTATTTACACTATAACATTCAGGTTTGGATCATTCTTTCATAAGAAAATGCAAACTGCATATTAACCATTATTTCAACGCAGACAAGCAGTTTTTACATGCTTTATGACAATTAGGTGCAAATGAGTCTTTATAGGCAAAATTGCTTTATTTCATGAGGGTAAGTCTATTTACACTATAACATTCAGGTTTGGATCATTCTCTCATAAGAAAATGCAAACTGCATATTAACCATTATTTTAACGCCGACAAGCAGTTTTGACATGCTTTATGACAATTAGGGGCAAATGTGTCCTTATAAGCAAAATTGCTTTATTTCATGAAGGTAAGTCTATTTACACTATAACATTCAGGTTTGGATAATTCTCTTATAAGAAAATGCAAACTGCATATTAACCATTATTTAAACGCAGACAAGCAGTTTTACATGCTTTATGACAATTAGGGGCAAATGAGTCCTTATAGGCAAAATTGCTTTATTTTACAAAGGTAAGTCTATTTACACTATAACATTCAGGTTTGGATCATTCTCTCATAAGAAAATGCAAACTGCATATTAACCATTATTTAAACGCAGACAAGCAGTTTTTACATGCTTTACGACAATTAGGTGCAAATGAGTCCTTATAGGCAAAATTGCTTTATTTCATGAGAGTAAGTCTATTTACACTATAACATTCAGGTTTGGATCATTCTCTCATAAGAAAATGCAAACTGCCTATTAACCATTATTTTAACGCAGACAAGCAGTTTTTACATGCTTTATGACAACTAGGTGCAAATGAGTCTTTATAGGCAAAATTGCTTTATTTCATGAGGATAAGTCTATTTACACTATAACATTCAGGTTTGGATCATTCTCTCATAAGAAAACTGCAAACTGCATATTAACCATTATTTTAACGCAGACAAGCAGTTTTTACATGCTTTATGACAATTAGGGGCAAATGAGTCCTTATAGGCAAAATTGCTTTATTTCATGAGGGTAAGTCTATTTACACTATAATATTCAGGTTTGGATCATTCTCTCATAAGAAAATACAAACTGCATAATAACCATTATTTTAACGCATACAAGCAGTTTTTACATGCTTTATGACAATTAGGGGCAAATGAGTCTATATAGGCAAAATTGCTTTATTTTACAAAGGTAAGTCTATTCACACTATAACATTCAGGTTTGGATTATTCTCTCATAAGAAAATGCAAACTGCATATTTACTACCATTTTCACGCAGATAAACAGTTTTTACATGCTTCACGACAATTGCGTGCAAATGAGGCCTTATAGGCAAAATTGATTTATTTTACAAAAGGAAGTCTATTTACACTATAATATTCAGGTTTGGATCATTCTCTCATAAGAAAATGCAAACTGCATATTAACCATTATTTTAACGCATACAAGCAGTTTTTACATGCTTTATGACAATTAGGGGCAAATGAGTCCTTATAGGTAAATTGCTTTATTTCATGAAGGTAAGTCTATTTACACTATAACATTCAGGTTTGGATCATTCTCTCATAAGAAAATGCAAACTGCATATTAACCATAATTTTAAAGCATACAAGCAGTTTTTACATGCTTTATGACAATTAGGTGCAAATGAGTCCTTATAGGCAAAATTGCTTTATTTCATGAGGGTAAGTCTATTTACACTATAACATTCAGGTTTGGATCATTCTCTCATAAGAAAATGCAAACTGAATATTGACTATCATTTATACGCAGACAAGCAGTTTTTACATGGTTTACGACAATTAGGTGCAAATAAGTCCATAAAGGCAAAATTGTTTCATTTCACAAAGGTAAGTCTACTTTCACTATAACATTCAGGTTTGGATCATTCTCTCATAAGAAAATGCAAACTGCATATTAACCATTATTTTATCGCAGACAAGCAGTTTTTACATGCTCCACGACAATTGCGTGCAAATGAGTCCTTATAGGCAAAATTGCTTTATTTCATAAAGGTAAGTCTATTTACACTATAACATTCAGGTTTGGATCATTCTCTCATAAGAAAATGCAAACTGCATATTAACCATTATTTAAACGCAGACAAGCAGTTTTTACATGCTTTACGACAATTAGGTGCAAATAAGTCTTTATAAGCAAAATTGCTTTATTTCACAAAGGTAAGTTTACTTACACTATAACATTCAGGTTTGGATCATTCTCTCTCAAGAAAATGCAAACTGCATATTAACTATTATTTTCGCGCATACAAGCAGTTTTTACATGCTTTATGACAATTAGGTGCAAATGAGTCCTTATAGGCAAAATTGCTTTATTTCATGACGGTAAGTCTATTTACACTATAACATTCAGGTTTGGATCATTCTCTCATAAGAAAATGCAAACTGAATATTAACTATCATTTTCACCCAGACAAGCAGTTTTTACATGCTTCACGACAATTGCGTGCAAATGAGTCCTTATAGGCAAAATTGCTTTATTTTTAAAGGTAAGTCTATTTACACTATAACATTCAGGTTTGGATCATTCTCTCATAAGAAAATGCAAACTGCATATTAACCATTATTTTAACGCATACAAGCAGTTTTTACATGCTTAATGACAATTAATGGCAAATGAGTCCTTATAGGCAAAATTGCTTTACTTCATGAAGGTAAGTCTATTTACACTATAACATTCAGGTTTAGATCATTCTCTCATTAGAAAATGCAATCTGCATATTAACCATTATTTTAACGCATACAAGCAGTTTTTACATGCTTCACGACAATTGCGTGCAAATGAGTCCTTATAGGCAAATTTGCTATATTTTACAAAGGTAAGTCTATTTACACTATAACATTCAGGTTTGGATCATTCTCTCATTAGAAAATGCAATCTGCATATTAACCATTATTTTAACGCATACAAGCAGTTTTTACATGCTTCACGACAATTGCGTGCAAATGAGTCCTTATAGGCAAAATTGCTTTATTTTATAAAGGTAAGTCTATTTACACTATAACATTTAGGTTTGGATCATTCTCTCATAAGAAAATGCAAACTGCATATTAACCATTATTTTAACGCAGACAAGCAGTTTTTAGATGCTTCACGACAATTGCGTGCAAATGAGTCCTTATAGGCAAAATTGATTTATTTTACAAAGGTAAGTCTATTTACACTATAACATTGAGGTTTGGATCATTCTCTCATAAGAAAATGCAAACTGCTTATTAACCTTTATTTAAACGCAGACAAGCAGTTTTTACATGCTTTACGACAATTAGGTGCAAATGAGTCCTTATAGGCAAAATTGCTTTATTTCATGAGGGTAAGTCTATTTACACTATAACATTCAGGTTTGGATCTTTCTTTCATAAGAAAATGCAGCTTGCATATTAACCATTATTTTAACGCAGACAAGCAGTTTTACATGCTTTATGACAATTAAAAGCAAATGAGTCCTTATAGGCAAAATTGCTTTATTTCATGAGGGTAAGTCTATTTACACTATAACATTCAGGTTTGGAACATTCTTTCATTAGAAAATGCAAACTACATATTAACCATTATTTAAACGCAGACACACAGTTTTTACATGCTTTACGACAATTATGTGCAAATGAGTCTTTATAGGCAAAATTGCTTTATTTCATGAGGGTAAGTCTATTTACACTATAACATTCAGGTTTGGATCATTCTTTCATAAGAAAATGCAAACTGCATATTAACCATTATTTTAACTCAGACAAGCAGTTTTTACATGCTTTACGACAATTAGGTGCAAATGAGTCTTTATAGGCAAAATTGCTTTATTTCATGAGGGTAAGTCTATTTACACTATAACATTCAGGTTTGGATCATTCTCTCATAAGAAAATGCAAACTGCATATTAACCATTATTTTAACGCAGACAAGCAGTTTTTACATGCTTCACGACAATTGCGTGCAAATGAGTCCTTATAGGCAAAATTGATTTATTTTACACAGGTTAGTCTATTTACACTATAATATTCAGGTTTGGATCTTTCTCTCATAAGAAAATGCAAACTGCATATTAACCATTATTTTAACGCATACAAGCAGTTTTTACATGCTTTATGACAATTAGGGGCAAATGAGTCCTTATAAGCAAAATTGCTTTATTTCATGAAGGTAAGTCTATTTACACTATAACATTCAGGTTTGGATCATTCTCTCATAAGAAAATGCAAACTGCATATTAACCATTATTTAAACGCAGACACACAGTTTTTACATGCTTTACGACAATTATGTGCAAATGAGTCTTTATAGGCAAAATTGCTTTATTTCATGAGGGTAAGTCTATTTACACTATAACATTCAGGTTTGGATCATTCTTTCATAAGAAAATGCAAACTGCATATTAACCATTATTTTAACTCAGACAAGCAGTTTTTACATGCTTTACGACAATTAGGTGCAAATGAGTCTTTATAGGCAAAATTGCTTTATTTCATGAGGGTAAGTCTATTTACACTATAACATTCAGGTTTGGATCATTCTCTCATAAGAAAATGCAAACTGCATATTAACCATTATTTAAACGCAGACACACAGTTTTTACATGCTCTACGACAATTATGTGCAAATGAGTCTTTATAGGCAAAATTGCTTTATTTCATGGGGGTAAGTCTATTTACACTATAACATTCAGGTTTGGATCATTCTTTCATAAGAAAATGCAAACTGCATATTAACCATTATTTTAACGCAGACAAGCAGTTTTTTCATGCTTTACGACAATTAGGTGCAAATGAGTCTTTATAGGCAAAATTGCTTTATTTCATGAGGGTAAGTCTATTTACACTATAACATTCAGGTTTGGATCATTCTTTCATAAGAAAATGCAAACTGCATATTAACCATTACTTTAACGCAGACAAGCAGTTTTTACATGCTTTATGACAATTAGGGGCAAATGAGTCCTTATAGGCAAAATTGCTTTATTTCATGAGGGTAAGTCTATTTACACTATAATATTCAGGTTTGGATCATTCTCTCATAAGAAAATGCAAACTGCATATTTACTATCTTTTTCACGCAGACAAGCAGTTTTTAAATGCTTCACGACAATTTTGTGCAAATGAGTCCTTATAGGCAAAATTGCTTTATTTTACAAAGGTAAGTCTATTCACACTATAACATTCAGGTTTGGATTATTCTCTCATAAGAAAATGCAAACTGCATATTTACTATCATTTTCACGCAGACAAGCAGTTATTACATGCTTCACGACAATTGCGTGCAAATGAGGCCTTATAGGCAAAATTGATTTATTTTACAAAAGGAAGTCTATTTACACTATAATATTCAGGTTTGGATCATTCTCTCATAAGAAAATGCAAACTGCATATTAACCATTATTTTAACGCATACAAGCAGTTTTTACATGCTTTATGACAATTAGGGGCAAATGAGTCCTTATAGGCAAAATTGCTTTATTTCATGAGGGCAAGTCTATTTACACTATAACATTCAGGTTTGGATCATTCTCTCATAAGAAAATGCAAACTGCATATTAACCATTATTTTAACGCAGACAAGCAGTTTTTACATGCTTTATGACAATTAGGGGCAAATCAGTCCTTATAAGCAAAATTGCTTTATTTCATGAAGGTTAGTCTATTTACACTATAACATTCAGGTTTGGATCATTCTCTCATAAGAAAATGCAAACTGCATATTAACCATTATTTAAACGCAGACAAGCAGTTTTTACATGCTTTACGACAATTAGGTGCAAATGAGTCCTTATAGGCAAAATTGCTTTATTTTACAAAGGTTAGTCTATTTACACCATAACATTCAGGTTTGGATCATTCTTTCATAAGAAAATGCAAACTGCATATTAACCATTATTAAACGCTTTTATTAGTTTGGGTTGTAACTAACTAACTATGTATGTATGTATGCATGTAACGGAATCTTTGAGCATAATTTTCACCAATTTCCCGAAGTCTGATTAATTTGAAACTTTGCATACGTATCAAGGACCGATGACAATGCAATAATTTGATAACAGTTTCCCATTATCCTTATTAGGACCCCCAGGATTAATAAATTCTTTTATAGATCCTCAAACTAAAAAGTGAAAAATAAAATATAGTTTAAAAAAAAAAACTAAAAAACACGCTTTATATCGAACTAAAAAGTAAAAAAAATTTTTTTAAAATAAGCTTAAAAAGCGTGGGGCGCTTTGTTCCACATTTTCGTACATCGAGCGCCCAACGCTTTTTAAGCTTATTTTAAAAAAATTATTTTTTACTTTTTAGTTCGATATAAAGCGTGTTTTTTAGTTTTTTTTAAACTATATTTTTTTAACGCAGACAAGCAGTTTTACATGCTTTATGACAATTAGAGGCAAATGAGTCCTTATAGGCAAAATTGCTTTATTTTACAAAGGTAAGTCTATTTACACTATAACATTCAGGTTTGGATCATTCTCTCATAAGAAAATGCAAACTGCATATTAACCGTTATTTAAACGCAGACAAGCAGTTTTTACATGCTTTACGACAATTAGGTGCAAATGAGTCCTTATAGGCAAAATTGCTTTATTTCTTGAGAGTAAGTCTATTTACACTATAACATTCAGGTTTGGATCATTCTCTCATAAGAAAATGCAAACTGCATATTAACCAATTTTTTAACGCAGACAAGCAGTTTTTACATGCTTTATGACAATTAGGTGCAAATGAGTCTTTATAGGCAAAATTGCTTTATTTCATGAGGGTAAGTCTATTTACACTATAACATTCAGGTTTGGATAATTCTCTCATAAGAAAATGCAAACTGCATATTAACCATTATTTTAACGCAGACAAGCAGTTTTTACATGCTTTATGACAATTAGGGGCAAATCAGTCCTTATAAGCAAAATTGCTTTATTTCATGAAGGTTAGTCTATTTACACTATAACATTCAGGTTTGGATCATTCTCTCATAAGAAAATGCAAACTGCATATTAACCATTATTTAAACGCAGACAAGCAGTTTTTACATGCTTTACGACAATTAGGTGCAAATGAGTCCTTATAGGCAAAATTGCTTTACTTTACAAAGGTTAGTCTATTTACACTATAACATTCAGGTTTGGATCATTTTTTCATAAGAAAATGCAAACTGCATATTAACCATTATTTTAACGCAGACAAGCAGTTTTACATGCTTTATGACAATTAGAGGCAAATGAGTCCTTATAGGCAAAATTGCTTTATTTTACAAAGGTAAGTCTATTTACACTATAACATTCAGGTTTGGATCATTCTCTCATAAGAAAATGCAAACTGCATATTAACCGTTATTTAAACGCAGACAAGCAGTTTTTACATGCTTTACGACAATTAGGTGCAAATGAGTCCTTATAGGCAAAATTGCTTTATTTCTTGAGAGTAAGTCTATTTACACTATTACATTCAGGTTTGGATCATTCTCTCATAAGAAAATGCAAACTGCATATTAACCATTATTTTAACGCAGACAAGCAGTTTTTACATGCTTTATGACAATTAGGTGCAAATGAGTCCTTTATAGGCAAAATTGCTTTATTTCATGAGGGTAAGTCTATTTACACTATAACATTCAGGTTTGGATCATTCTCTCATAAGAAAATGCAAACTGCATATTAACCATTATTTTAACGCAGACAAGCAGTTTTTACATGCTTTATGACAATTAGGGGCAAATGAGTCCTTATAGGCAAAATTGCTTTATTTCATGAGGGTAAGTCTATTTACACTATAATATTCAGGTTTGGATCATTCTCTCATAAGAAAATACAAACTGCATATTAACCATTATTTTAACGCATACAAGCAGTTTTTACATGCTTTGTGACAATTAGGGGCAAATGAGTCTATATAGGCAAAATTGCTTTATTTTACAAAGGTAAGTTTTTTTAAACTATAACATTCAGGTTTAGATCATTCTCTCATAAGAAAATGCAAATTGCATATTAACTATTATTTTAACGCATACAAGCAGTTTTTACAAGCTTTATGACAATTAGGTGCAAATGAGTCCTTACAGGCAAAATTGTTTTATTTCATGATGGTAAGTCTATTTACACTATAACATTCAGGTTTGGATCATTCGTTCTAAAGAAAATATAAACTGCATATTTACTATCATTTTAACGCATACAAGCAGTTTTTACATGCTTTATGACAATTAGGTGCAAATGAGTCTTTATAGGCAAAATTGCTTTATTTCATGAAGGTAAGTCTATTTACACTTTAACATTCCGGTTTGGATCATTCTCTCATAAGAAAATGCAAACTGCATATTAACAATTATTTTAACGCTGACAAGCAGTTTTTACATGCTTCACGACAATTGCGTGCAAATGAGTCCTTATAGGCAAAATTGCTTTATTTTACAAAGGTAAGTCTATTTACACTATAACATTCAGGTTTGGATCATTCTCTCATAAGAAATGCAAACTGCATATTAACCATTATTTTAACGCATACAAGCAGTTTTTACATGCTTTATGACAATTAGGGGCAAATGAGTACTTATAGGCAAAATTGCTTTATTTCATGAAGGTAAGTCTATTTACACTATAACATTCAGGTTTGGATCATTCTTTCATAAGAAAATGCAAACTGCATATTAACCATTTTTTTAACGCATACAAGCAGTTTTTACATGCTTTATGACAATTAGGGGCAAATGAGTCCTTATAGGCAAAATTGCTTTATTTCATGAGGGCAAGTCTATTTACACTATAACATTCAGGTTTGGATCATTCTCTCATAAGAAAATGCAAACTGCATATTAACCATTATTTTAACGCAGACAAGCAGTTTTTACATGCTTTATGACAATTAGGGGCAAATCAGTCCTTATAAGCAAAATTGCTTTATTTCATGAAGGTTAGTCTATTTACACTATAACATTCAGGTTTGGATCATTCTCTCATAAGAAAATGCAAACTGCATATTAACTATTATTTAAACGCAGACAAGCAGTTTTTACATGCTTTACGACAATTAGGTGCAAATGAGTCCTTATAGGCAAAATTGCTTTATTTCATGAGAGTAAGTCTATTTACACTATAACATTCAGGTTTGGATCATTCTCTCATAAGAAAATGCAAACTGCATATTAACCATTATTTTAACGCAGACAAGCAGTTTTTACATGCTTTATGACAATTAGGGGCAAATGAGTCCTTATAGTCAAAATTGCTTTATTTCATGAAGGGAAGTCTATTTACACTATAACATTCAGGTTTGGATCATTCTCTCATAAGAAAATGCAAACTGCATATTAACCATTATTTAAACGCAGACACACAGTTTTTACATGCTTTACGACAATTATGTGCAAATGAGTCTTTATAGGCAAAATTGCTTTATTTCATGAGGGTAAGTCTATTTACACTATAACATTCAGGTTTGGATCATTCTTTCATTAGAAAATGCAAACTACATATTAACCATTATTTTAACGCAGACAAGCAGTTTTTACATGCTTTATGACAATTAGGTGCAAATGAGTCTTTATAGGCAAAATTGCTTTATTTCATGAGGGTAAGTCTATTTACACTATAACATTCAGGTTTGGATCATTCTCTCATAAGAAAATGCAAACTGCATATTAACCATTATTTAAACGCAGACAAGCAGTTTTTACATGCTTTACGACAATTAGGTGCAAATGAGTCCTTATAGGCAAAATTGCTTTATTTTACAAAGGTTAGTCTATTTACACTATAACATTCAGGTTTGGATCATTCTTTCATAAGAAAATGCAAACTGCATATTAACCATTATTTTAACGCAGACAAGCAGTTTTACATGCTTTATGACAATTAGAGGCAAATGAGTCCTTATAGGCAAAATTGCTTTATTTTACAAAGGTAAGTCTATTTACACTATAACATTCAGGTTTGGATCATTCTCTCATAAGAAAATGCAAACTGCATATTAACCGTTATTTAAACGCAGACAAGCAGTTTTTACATGCTTTACGACAATTAGGTGCAAATGAGTCCTTATAGGCAAAATTGCTTTATTTCTTGAGAGTAAGTCTATTTACACTATAACATTCAGGTTTGGATCATTCTCTCATAAGAAAATGCAAACTGCATATTAACTATTATTTTAACGCAGACAAGCAGTTTTTACATGCTTTATGACAATTAGGTGCAAATGAGTCTTTATAGGCAAAATTGCTTTATTTCATGAGGGTAAGTCTATTTACACTATAACATTCAGGTTTAGATCATTCTCTCATAAGAAAATGCAAACTGCATATTAACCATTATTTTAACGCAGACAAGCAGTTTTTACATGCTTTATGACAATTAGGGGCAAATGAGTCCTTATAGGCAAAATTGCTTTATTTCATGAGGGTAAGTCTATTTACACTATAATATTCAGGTTTGGATCATTCTCTCATAAGAAAATACAAACTGCATATTAACCATTATTTTAACGCATACAAGCAGTTTTTACATGCTTTATGACAATTAGGGGCAAATGAGTCTATATAGGCAAAATTGCTTTATTTTACAAAGGTAAGTTTTTTTAAACTATAACATTCAGGTTTAGATCATTCTCTCATAAGAAAATGCAAATTGCATATTAACTATTATTTTAACGCATACAAGCAGTTTTTACAAGCTTTATGACAATTAGGTGCAAATGAGTCCTTACAGGCAAAATTGTTTTATTTCATGATGGTAAGTCTATTTACACTATAACATTCAGGTTTGGATCATTCGTTCTAAAGAAAATATAAACTGCATATTTACTATCATTTTAACGCATACAAGCAGTTTTTACATGCTTTATGACAATTAGGTGCAAATGAGTCTTTATAGGCAAAATCGCTTTATTTCATGAAGGTAAGTCTATTTACACTTTAACATTCCGGTTTGGATCATTCTCTCATAAGAAAATGCAAACTGCATATTAACAATTATTTTAACGCTGACAAGCAGTTTTTACATGCTTCACGACAATTGCGTGCAAATGAGTCCTTATAGGCAAAATTGCTTTATTTCATGAAGGGAAGTCTATTTACACTATAACATTCAGGTTTGGATCATTCTCTCATAAGAAAATGCAAACTGCATATTAACCATTATTTAAACGCAGACACACAGTTTTTACATGCTTTACGACAATTATGTGCAAATGAGTCTTTATAGGCAAAATTGCTTTATTTCATGAGGGTAAGTCTATTTACACTATAACATTCAGGTTTGGATCATTCTTTCATTAGAAAATGCAAACTACATATTAACCATTATTTTAACGCAGACAAGCAGTTTTTACATGCTTTATGACAATTAGGTGCAAATGAGTCTTTATAGGCAAAATTGCTTTATTTCATGAGGGTAAGTCTATTTACACTATAACATTCAGGTTTGGATCATTCTCTCATAAGAAAATGCAAACTGCATATTAACCATTATTTAAACGCAGACAAGCAGTTTTTACATGCTTTACGACAATTAGGTGCAAATGAGTCCTTATAGGCAAAATTGCTTTATTTTACAAAGGTTAGTCTATTTACACTATAACATTCAGGTTTGGATCATTCTTTCATAAGAAAATGCAAACTGCATATTAACCATTATTTTAACGCAGACAAGCAGTTTTACATGCTTTATGACAATTAGAGGCAAATGAGTCCTTATAGGCAAAATTGCTTTATTTTACAAAGGTAAGTCTATTTACACTATAACATTCAGGTTTGGATCATTCTCTCATAAGAAAATGCAAACTGCATATTAACCGTTATTTAAACGCAGACAAGCAGTTTTTACATGCTTTACGACAATTAGGTGCAAATGAGTCCTTATAGGCAAAATTGCTTTATTTCTTGAGAGTAAGTCTATTTACACTATAACATTCAGGTTTGGATCATTCTCTCATAAGAAAATGCAAACTGCATATTAACTATTATTTTAACGCAGACAAGCAGTTTTTACATGCTTTATGACAATTAGGTGCAAATGAGTCTTTATAGGCAAAATTGCTTTATTTCATGAGGGTAAGTCTATTTACACTATAACATTCAGGTTTAGATCATTCTCTCATAAGAAAATGCAAACTGCATATTAACCATTATTTTAACGCAGACAAGCAGTTTTTACATGCTTTATGACAATTAGGGGCAAATGAGTCCTTATAGGCAAAATTGCTTTATTTCATGAGGGTAAGTCTATTTACACTATAATATTCAGGTTTGGATCATTCTCTCATAAGAAAATACAAACTGCATATTAACCATTATTTTAACGCATACAAGCAGTTTTTACATGCTTTATGACAATTAGGGGCAAATGAGTCTATATAGGCAAAATTGCTTTATTTTACAAAGGTAAGTTTTTTTAAACTATAACATTCAGGTTTAGATCATTCTCTCATAAGAAAATGCAAATTGCATATTAACTATTATTTTAACGCATACAAGCAGTTTTTACAAGCTTTATGACAATTAGGTGCAAATGAGTCCTTACAGGCAAAATTGTTTTATTTCATGATGGTAAGTCTATTTACACTATAACATTCAAGTTTGGATCTTTCTCTCATAAGAAAATGCAAACTGCATATTAACCATTATTTAAACGCAGACACACAGTTTTTACATGCTTTACGACAATTATGTGCAAATGAGTCTTTATAGGCAAAATTGCTTTATTTCATGAGGGTAAGTCTATTTACACTATAACATTCAGGTTTGGATCTTTCTTTCATAAGAAAATGCAGCTTGCATATTAACCATTATTTTAACGCAGACAAGCAGTTTTACATGCTTTATGACAATTAGGGGCAAATGAGTCCTTATAGGCGAAATTGCTTTATTTTGCAAAGGTAAGTCTATTTACACTATAACATTCAGGTTTGAATCATTCTCCCATAAGAAAATGCAAACTGCATATTAACCATTATTTAAACGCAGACAAGCAGTTTTTACATGCTTTACGACAATTAGGTGCAAATGAGTCCTTATAGGCAAAATTGCTTTATTTCATGAGAGTAAGTCTATTTACACTATAACATTCAGGTTTGGATCATTCTCTCATAAGAAAATGCAAACTGCATATTAACCATTATTTTAACGCAGACAAGCAGTTTTTACATGCTTTATGACAATTAGGGGCAAATGAGTCCTTATAGGCAAAATTGCTTTATTTCATGAAGGGAAGTCTATTTACACTATAACATTCAGGTTTGGATCATTCTCTCATAAGAAAATGCAAACTGCATATTAACCATTATTTAAACGCAGACACACAGTTTTTACATGCTTTACGACAATTATGTGCAAATGAGTCTTTATAGGCAAAATTGCTTTATTTCATGAGGGTAAGTCTATTTACACTATAACATTCAGGTTTGGATCA
This sequence comes from Xanthostigma xanthostigma, assembly GCA_963575645.1. NCBI lineage: Eukaryota > Metazoa > Arthropoda > Insecta > Raphidioptera > Raphidiidae > Xanthostigma > Xanthostigma xanthostigma. The sequence goes on along the minus strand of OY754468.1, from coordinate 16,050,441 downwards.
TTCTTTCATAAGAAAATGCAAACTGCATATTAACCATTATTTCAACGCAGACAAGCAGTTTTTACATGCTTTATGACAATTAGGTGCAAATGAGTCTTTATAGGCAAAATTGCTTTATTTCATGAGGGTAAGTCTATTTACACTATAACATTCAGGTTTGGATCATTCTCTCATAAGAAAATGCAAACTGCATATTAACCATTATTTTAACGCCGACAAGCAGTTTTGACATGCTTTATGACAATTAGGGGCAAATGTGTCCTTATAAGCAAAATTGCTTTATTTCATGAAGGTAAGTCTATTTACACTATAACATTCAGGTTTGGATAATTCTCTTATAAGAAAATGCAAACTGCATATTAACCATTATTTAAACGCAGACAAGCAGTTTTACATGCTTTATGACAATTAGGGGCAAATGAGTCCTTATAGGCAAAATTGCTTTATTTTACAAAGGTAAGTCTATTTACACTATAACATTCAGGTTTGGATCATTCTCTCATAAGAAAATGCAAACTGCATATTAACCATTATTTAAACGCAGACAAGCAGTTTTTACATGCTTTACGACAATTAGGTGCAAATGAGTCCTTATAGGCAAAATTGCTTTATTTCATGAGAGTAAGTCTATTTACACTATAACATTCAGGTTTGGATCATTCTCTCATAAGAAAATGCAAACTGCCTATTAACCATTATTTTAACGCAGACAAGCAGTTTTTACATGCTTTATGACAACTAGGTGCAAATGAGTCTTTATAGGCAAAATTGCTTTATTTCATGAGGATAAGTCTATTTACACTATAACATTCAGGTTTGGATCATTCTCTCATAAGAAAACTGCAAACTGCATATTAACCATTATTTTAACGCATACAAGCAGTTTTTACATGCTTAATGACAATTAATGGCAAATGAGTCCTTATAGGCAAAATTGCTTTACTTCATGAAGGTAAGTCTATTTACACTATAACATTCAGGTTTGGATCATTCTCTCATAAGAAAATGCAAACTGAATATTAACTATCATTTTCACCCAGACAAGCAGTTTTTACATGCTTCACGACAATTGCGTGCAAATGAGTCCTTATAGGCAAAATTGCTTTATTTTTAAAGGTAAGTCTATTTACACTATAACATTCAGGTTTGGATCATTCTCTCATAAGAAAATGCAAACTGCATATTAACCATTATTTTAACGCATACAAGCAGTTTTTACATGCTTAATGACAATTAATGGCAAATGAGTCCTTATAGGCAAAATTGCTTTACTTCATGAAGGTAAGTCTATTTACACTATAACATTCAGGTTTAGATCATTCTCTCATTAGAAAATGCAATCTGCATATTAACCATTATTTTAACGCATACAAGCAGTTTTTACATGCTTCACGACAATTGCGTGCAAATGAGTCCTTATAGGCAAATTTGCTATATTTTACAAAGGTAAGTCTATTTACACTATAACATTCAGGTTTGGATCATTCTCTCATTAGAAAATGCAATCTGCATATTAACCATTATTTTAACGCATACAAGCAGTTTTTACATGCTTCACGACAATTGCGTGCAAATGAGTCCTTATAGGCAAAATTGCTTTATTTTATAAAGGTAAGTCTATTTACACTATAACATTTAGGTTTGGATCATTCTCTCATAAGAAAATGCAAACTGCATATTAACCATTATTTTAACGCAGACAAGCAGTTTTTAGATGCTTCACGACAATTGCGTGCAAATGAGTCCTTATAGGCAAAATTGATTTATTTTACAAAGGTAAGTCTATTTACACTATAACATTGAGGTTTGGATCATTCTCTCATAAGAAAATGCAAACTGCTTATTAACCTTTATTTAAACGCAGACAAGCAGTTTTTACATGCTTTACGACAATTAGGTGCAAATGAGTCCTTATAGGCAAAATTGCTTTATTTCATGAGGGTAAGTCTATTTACACTATAACATTCAGGTTTGGATCTTTCTTTCATAAGAAAATGCAGCTTGCATATTAACCATTATTTTAACGCAGACAAGCAGTTTTACATGCTTTATGACAATTAAAAGCAAATGAGTCCTTATAGGCAAAATTGCTTTATTTCATGAGGGTAAGTCTATTTACACTATAACATTCAGGTTTGGAACATTCTTTCATTAGAAAATGCAAACTACATATTAACCATTATTTAAACGCAGACACACAGTTTTTACATGCTTTACGACAATTATGTGCAAATGAGTCTTTATAGGCAAAATTGCTTTATTTCATGAGGGTAAGTCTATTTACACTATAACATTCAGGTTTGGATCATTCTTTCATAAGAAAATGCAAACTGCATATTAACCATTATTTTAACTCAGACAAGCAGTTTTTACATGCTTTACGACAATTAGGTGCAAATGAGTCTTTATAGGCAAAATTGCTTTATTTCATGAGGGTAAGTCTATTTACACTATAACATTCAGGTTTGGATCATTCTCTCATAAGAAAATGCAAACTGCATATTAACCATTATTTTAACGCAGACAAGCAGTTTTTACATGCTTCACGACAATTGCGTGCAAATGAGTCCTTATAGGCAAAATTGATTTATTTTACACAGGTAAGTCTATTTACACTATAATATTCAGGTTTGGATCTTTCTCTCATAAGAAAATGCAAACTGCATATTAACCATTATTTTAACGCATACAAGCAGTTTTTACATGCTTTATGACAATTAGGGGCAAATGAGTCCTTATAAGCAAAATTGCTTTATTTCATGAAGGTAAGTCTATTTACACTATAACATTCAGGTTTGGATCATTCTCTCATAAGAAAATGCAAACTGCATATTAACCATTATTTAAACGCAGACACACAGTTTTTACATGCTTTACGACAATTATGTGCAAATGAGTCTTTATAGGCAAAATTGCTTTATTTCATGAGGGTAAGTCTATTTACACTATAACATTCAGGTTTGGATCATTCTTTCATAAGAAAATGCAAACTGCATATTAACCATTATTTTAACTCAGACAAGCAGTTTTTACATGCTTTACGACAATTAGGTGCAAATGAGTCTTTATAGGCAAAATTGCTTTATTTCATGAGGGTAAGTCTATTTACACTATAACATTCAGGTTTGGATCATTCTCTCATAAGAAAATGCAAACTGCATATTAACCATTATTTAAACGCAGACACACAGTTTTTACATGCTCTACGACAATTATGTGCAAATGAGTCTTTATAGGCAAAATTGCTTTATTTCATGGGGGTAAGTCTATTTACACTATAACATTCAGGTTTGGATCATTCTTTCATAAGAAAATGCAAACTGCATATTAACCATTATTTTAACGCAGACAAGCAGTTTTTTCATGCTTTACGACAATTAGGTGCAAATGAGTCTTTATAGGCAAAATTGCTTTATTTCATGAGGGTAAGTCTATTTACACTATAACATTCAGGTTTGGATCATTCTTTCATAAGAAAATGCAAACTGCATATTAACCATTACTTTAACGCAGACAAGCAGTTTTTACATGCTTTATGACAATTAGGGGCAAATGAGTCCTTATAGGCAAAATTGCTTTATTTCATGAGGGTAAGTCTATTTACACTATAATATTCAGGTTTGGATCATTCTCTCATAAGAAAATGCAAACTGCATATTTACTATCTTTTTCACGCAGACAAGCAGTTTTTAAATGCTTCACGACAATTTTGTGCAAATGAGTCCTTATAGGCAAAATTGCTTTATTTTACAAAGGTAAGTCTATTCACACTATAACATTCAGGTTTGGATTATTCTCTCATAAGAAAATGCAAACTGCATATTTACTATCATTTTCACGCAGACAAGCAGTTATTACATGCTTCACGACAATTGCGTGCAAATGAGGCCTTATAGGCAAAATTGATTTATTTTACAAAAGGAAGTCTATTTACACTATAATATTCAGGTTTGGATCATTCTCTCATAAGAAAATGCAAACTGCATATTAACCATTATTTTAACGCATACAAGCAGTTTTTACATGCTTTATGACAATTAGGGGCAAATGAGTCCTTATAGGCAAAATTGCTTTATTTCATGAGGGCAAGTCTATTTACACTATAACATTCAGGTTTGGATCATTCTCTCATAAGAAAATGCAAACTGCATATTAACCATTATTTTAACGCAGACAAGCAGTTTTTACATGCTTTATGACAATTAGGGGCAAATCAGTCCTTATAAGCAAAATTGCTTTATTTCATGAAGGTTAGTCTATTTACACTATAACATTCAGGTTTGGATCATTCTCTCATAAGAAAATGCAAACTGCATATTAACCATTATTTAAACGCAGACAAGCAGTTTTTACATGCTTTACGACAATTAGGTGCAAATGAGTCCTTATAGGCAAAATTGCTTTATTTTACAAAGGTTAGTCTATTTACACCATAACATTCAGGTTTGGATCATTCTTTCATAAGAAAATGCAAACTGCATATTAACCATTATTAAACGCTTTTATTAGTTTGGGTTGTAACTAACTAACTATGTATGTATGTATGCATGTAACGGAATCTTTGAGCATAATTTTCACCAATTTCCCGAAGTCTGATTAATTTGAAACTTTGCATACGTATCAAGGACCGATGACAATGCAATAATTTGATAACAGTTTCCCATTATCCTTATTAGGACCCCCAGGATTAATAAATTCTTTTATAGATCCTCAAACTAAAAAGTGAAAAATAAAATATAGTTTAAAAAAAAAAACTAAAAAACACGCTTTATATCGAACTAAAAAGTAAAAAAAATTTTTTTAAAATAAGCTTAAAAAGCGTGGGGCGCTTTGTTCCACATTTTCGTACATCGAGCGCCCAACGCTTTTTAAGCTTATTTTAAAAAAATTATTTTTTACTTTTTAGTTCGATATAAAGCGTGTTTTTTAGTTTTTTTTAAACTATATTTTTTTAACGCAGACAAGCAGTTTTACATGCTTTATGACAATTAGAGGCAAATGAGTCCTTATAGGCAAAATTGCTTTATTTTACAAAGGTAAGTCTATTTACACTATAACATTCAGGTTTGGATCATTCTCTCATAAGAAAATGCAAACTGCATATTAACCGTTATTTAAACGCAGACAAGCAGTTTTTACATGCTTTACGACAATTAGGTGCAAATGAGTCCTTATAGGCAAAATTGCTTTATTTCTTGAGAGTAAGTCTATTTACACTATAACATTCAGGTTTGGATCATTCTCTCATAAGAAAATGCAAACTGCATATTAACCAATTTTTTAACGCAGACAAGCAGTTTTTACATGCTTTATGACAATTAGGTGCAAATGAGTCTTTATAGGCAAAATTGCTTTATTTCATGAGGGTAAGTCTATTTACACTATAACATTCAGGTTTGGATAATTCTCTCATAAGAAAATGCAAACTGCATATTAACCATTATTTTAACGCAGACAAGCAGTTTTTACATGCTTTATGACAATTAGGGGCAAATCAGTCCTTATAAGCAAAATTGCTTTATTTCATGAAGGTTAGTCTATTTACACTATAACATTCAGGTTTGGATCATTCTCTCATAAGAAAATGCAAACTGCATATTAACCATTATTTAAACGCAGACAAGCAGTTTTTACATGCTTTACGACAATTAGGTGCAAATGAGTCCTTATAGGCAAAATTGCTTTACTTTACAAAGGTTAGTCTATTTACACTATAACATTCAGGTTTGGATCATTTTTTCATAAGAAAATGCAAACTGCATATTAACCATTATTTTAACGCAGACAAGCAGTTTTACATGCTTTATGACAATTAGAGGCAAATGAGTCCTTATAGGCAAAATTGCTTTATTTTACAAAGGTAAGTCTATTTACACTATAACATTCAGGTTTGGATCATTCTCTCATAAGAAAATGCAAACTGCATATTAACCGTTATTTAAACGCAGACAAGCAGTTTTTACATGCTTTACGACAATTAGGTGCAAATGAGTCCTTATAGGCAAAATTGCTTTATTTCTTGAGAGTAAGTCTATTTACACTATTACATTCAGGTTTGGATCATTCTCTCATAAGAAAATGCAAACTGCATATTAACCATTATTTTAACGCAGACAAGCAGTTTTTACATGCTTTATGACAATTAGGTGCAAATGAGTCCTTTATAGGCAAAATTGCTTTATTTCATGAGGGTAAGTCTATTTACACTATAACATTCAGGTTTGGATCATTCTCTCATAAGAAAATGCAAACTGCATATTAACCATTATTTTAACGCAGACAAGCAGTTTTTACATGCTTTATGACAATTAGGGGCAAATGAGTCCTTATAGGCAAAATTGCTTTATTTCATGAGGGTAAGTCTATTTACACTATAATATTCAGGTTTGGATCATTCTCTCATAAGAAAATACAAACTGCATATTAACCATTATTTTAACGCATACAAGCAGTTTTTACATGCTTTGTGACAATTAGGGGCAAATGAGTCTATATAGGCAAAATTGCTTTATTTTACAAAGGTAAGTTTTTTTAAACTATAACATTCAGGTTTAGATCATTCTCTCATAAGAAAATGCAAATTGCATATTAACTATTATTTTAACGCATACAAGCAGTTTTTACAAGCTTTATGACAATTAGGTGCAAATGAGTCCTTACAGGCAAAATTGTTTTATTTCATGATGGTAAGTCTATTTACACTATAACATTCAGGTTTGGATCATTCGTTCTAAAGAAAATATAAACTGCATATTTACTATCATTTTAACGCATACAAGCAGTTTTTACATGCTTTATGACAATTAGGTGCAAATGAGTCTTTATAGGCAAAATTGCTTTATTTCATGAAGGTAAGTCTATTTACACTTTAACATTCCGGTTTGGATCATTCTCTCATAAGAAAATGCAAACTGCATATTAACAATTATTTTAACGCTGACAAGCAGTTTTTACATGCTTCACGACAATTGCGTGCAAATGAGTCCTTATAGGCAAAATTGCTTTATTTTACAAAGGTAAGTCTATTTACACTATAACATTCAGGTTTGGATCATTCTCTCATAAGAAATGCAAACTGCATATTAACCATTATTTTAACGCATACAAGCAGTTTTTACATGCTTTATGACAATTAGGGGCAAATGAGTACTTATAGGCAAAATTGCTTTATTTCATGAAGGTAAGTCTATTTACACTATAACATTCAGGTTTGGATCATTCTTTCATAAGAAAATGCAAACTGCATATTAACCATTTTTTTAACGCATACAAGCAGTTTTTACATGCTTTATGACAATTAGGGGCAAATGAGTCCTTATAGGCAAAATTGCTTTATTTCATGAGGGCAAGTCTATTTACACTATAACATTCAGGTTTGGATCATTCTCTCATAAGAAAATGCAAACTGCATATTAACCATTATTTTAACGCAGACAAGCAGTTTTTACATGCTTTATGACAATTAGGGGCAAATCAGTCCTTATAAGCAAAATTGCTTTATTTCATGAAGGTTAGTCTATTTACACTATAACATTCAGGTTTGGATCATTCTCTCATAAGAAAATGCAAACTGCATATTAACTATTATTTAAACGCAGACAAGCAGTTTTTACATGCTTTACGACAATTAGGTGCAAATGAGTCCTTATAGGCAAAATTGCTTTATTTCATGAGAGTAAGTCTATTTACACTATAACATTCAGGTTTGGATCATTCTCTCATAAGAAAATGCAAACTGCATATTAACCATTATTTTAACGCAGACAAGCAGTTTTTACATGCTTTATGACAATTAGGGGCAAATGAGTCCTTATAGTCAAAATTGCTTTATTTCATGAAGGGAAGTCTATTTACACTATAACATTCAGGTTTGGATCATTCTCTCATAAGAAAATGCAAACTGCATATTAACCATTATTTAAACGCAGACACACAGTTTTTACATGCTTTACGACAATTATGTGCAAATGAGTCTTTATAGGCAAAATTGCTTTATTTCATGAGGGTAAGTCTATTTACACTATAACATTCAGGTTTGGATCATTCTTTCATTAGAAAATGCAAACTACATATTAACCATTATTTTAACGCAGACAAGCAGTTTTTACATGCTTTATGACAATTAGGTGCAAATGAGTCTTTATAGGCAAAATTGCTTTATTTCATGAGGGTAAGTCTATTTACACTATAACATTCAGGTTTGGATCATTCTCTCATAAGAAAATGCAAACTGCATATTAACCATTATTTAAACGCAGACAAGCAGTTTTTACATGCTTTACGACAATTAGGTGCAAATGAGTCCTTATAGGCAAAATTGCTTTATTTTACAAAGGTTAGTCTATTTACACTATAACATTCAGGTTTGGATCATTCTTTCATAAGAAAATGCAAACTGCATATTAACCATTATTTTAACGCAGACAAGCAGTTTTACATGCTTTATGACAATTAGAGGCAAATGAGTCCTTATAGGCAAAATTGCTTTATTTTACAAAGGTAAGTCTATTTACACTATAACATTCAGGTTTGGATCATTCTCTCATAAGAAAATGCAAACTGCATATTAACCGTTATTTAAACGCAGACAAGCAGTTTTTACATGCTTTACGACAATTAGGTGCAAATGAGTCCTTATAGGCAAAATTGCTTTATTTCTTGAGAGTAAGTCTATTTACACTATAACATTCAGGTTTGGATCATTCTCTCATAAGAAAATGCAAACTGCATATTAACTATTATTTTAACGCAGACAAGCAGTTTTTACATGCTTTATGACAATTAGGTGCAAATGAGTCTTTATAGGCAAAATTGCTTTATTTCATGAGGGTAAGTCTATTTACACTATAACATTCAGGTTTAGATCATTCTCTCATAAGAAAATGCAAACTGCATATTAACCATTATTTTAACGCAGACAAGCAGTTTTTACATGCTTTATGACAATTAGGGGCAAATGAGTCCTTATAGGCAAAATTGCTTTATTTCATGAGGGTAAGTCTATTTACACTATAATATTCAGGTTTGGATCATTCTCTCATAAGAAAATACAAACTGCATATTAACCATTATTTTAACGCATACAAGCAGTTTTTACATGCTTTATGACAATTAGGGGCAAATGAGTCTATATAGGCAAAATTGCTTTATTTTACAAAGGTAAGTTTTTTTAAACTATAACATTCAGGTTTAGATCATTCTCTCATAAGAAAATGCAAATTGCATATTAACTATTATTTTAACGCATACAAGCAGTTTTTACAAGCTTTATGACAATTAGGTGCAAATGAGTCCTTACAGGCAAAATTGTTTTATTTCATGATGGTAAGTCTATTTACACTATAACATTCAGGTTTGGATCATTCGTTCTAAAGAAAATATAAACTGCATATTTACTATCATTTTAACGCATACAAGCAGTTTTTACATGCTTTATGACAATTAGGTGCAAATGAGTCTTTATAGGCAAAATCGCTTTATTTCATGAAGGTAAGTCTATTTACACTTTAACATTCCGGTTTGGATCATTCTCTCATAAGAAAATGCAAACTGCATATTAACAATTATTTTAACGCTGACAAGCAGTTTTTACATGCTTCACGACAATTGCGTGCAAATGAGTCCTTATAGGCAAAATTGCTTTATTTTACAAAGGTAAGTCTATTTACACTATAACATTCAGGTTTGGATCATTCTTTCATAAGAAATGCAAACTGCATATTAACCATTATTTTAACGCAGACAAGCAGTTTTTACATGCTTTATGACAATTAGGTGCAAATGAGTCTTTATAGGCAAAATTGCTTTATTTCATGAGGGTAAGTCTATTTACACTATAACATTCAGGTTTGGATCATTCTCTCATAAGAAAATGCAAACTGCATATTAACCATTATTTTAACGCAGACAAGCAGTTTTTACATGCTTTATGACAATTAGGGGCAAATGAGTCCTTATCGGCAAAATTGCTTTATTTCATGAGGGTAAGTCTATTTACACTATAATATTCAGGTTTGGATCATTCTCTCATAAGAAAATACAAACTGCATATTAACCATTATTTTAACGCATACAAGCAGTTTTTACATGCTTTATGACAATTAGGGGCAAATGAGTCTATATAGGCAAAATTGCTTTATTTTACAAAGGTAAGTTTTTTTAAACTATAACATTCAGGTTTAGATCATTCTCTCATAAGAAAATGCAAATTGCATATTAACTATTATTTTAACGCATACAAGCAGTTTTTACAAACTTTATGACAATTAGGTGCAAATGAGTCCTTACAGGCAAAATTGTTTTATTTCATGATGGTAAGTCTATTTACACTATAACATTCAGGTTTGGATCATTCGTTCTAAAGAAAATATAAACTGCATATTTACTATCATTTTAACGCATACAAGCAGTTTTTACATGCTTTATGACATTTAGGTGCAAATGAGTCTTTATAGGCAAAATTGCTTTATTTCATGAAGGTAAGTCTATTTACACTTTAACATTCCGGTTTGGATCATTCTCTCATAAGAAAATTCAAACTGCATATTAACAATTATTTTAACGCTGACAAGCAGTTTTTACATGCTTCACGACAATTGCGTGCAAATGAGTCCTTATAGGCAAAATTGCTTTATTTTACAAAGGTAAGTCTATTTACACTATAACATTCAGGTTTGGATCATTCTCTCATAAGAAAATGCAAACTGCATATTAACCATTATTTTAACGCATACAAGCAGTTTTTACATGCTTTATGACAATTAGGGGCAAATGAGTACTTATAGGCAAAATTGCTTTATTTCATGAAGGTAAGTCTATTTACACTATAACATTCAGGTTTGGATCTTTCTCTCATAAGAAAATGCAAACTGCATATTAACCATTATTTAAACGCAGACAAGCAGTTTTTAGATGCTTTACGACAATTAGGTGCAAATGAGTCATTATAGGCAAAATTGCTTTATTTCATGAGGGTAAGTCTATTTACACTATAACATTCAGGTTTGGATCATTCTCTCATAAGAAAATGCAAACTGCATATTTACTATCATTTTCACGCAGACAAGCAGTTTTTACATGCTTCACGACAATTGCGTGCAAATGAGTCCTTATAGGCAAAATTGCTTTATTTTACAAAGGTAAGTCTATTTACACTATAACATTGAGGTTTGGATCATTCTCTCATAAGAAAATGCAAACTGCATATTAACCATTATTTAAACGCAGACAAGCAGTTTTTACATGCTTTACGACAATTAGGTGCAAATGAGTCCTTATAGGCAAAATTGCTTTATTTCATGAGAGTAAGTCTATTTACACTATAACATTCAGGTTTGGATCATTCTCTCATAAGAAAATGCAAACTGCATATTAACCATTATTTTAACGCAGACAAGCAGTTTTTACATGCTTTATGACAATTAGGGGCAAATGAATCCTTATAGGCAAAATTGCTTTATTTCATGAAGGGAAGTCTATTTACACTATAACATTCAGGTTTGGATCATTCTCTCATAAGAAAATGCAAACTGCATATTAACCATTATTTTAACGCAGACAAGCAGTTTTTACATGCTTTATGACAATTAGGTGCAAATGAGTCTTTATAGGCAAAATTGCTTTATTTCATGAGGGTAAGTCTATTTACACTATAACATTCAGGTTTGGATCATTCTCTCATAAGAAAATGCAAACTGCATATTAACCATTATTTTAACGCAGACAAGCAGTTTTTACATGCTTTATGACAATTAGGGGCAAATGTGTCCTTATAAGCAAAATTGCTTTATTTCATGAAGGTAAGTCTATTTACACTATAACATTCAGGTTTGGATAATTCTCTTATAAGAAAATGCAAACTGCATATTAACCATTATTTAAACGCAGACAAGCAGTTTTACATGCTTTATGACAATTAGGGGCAAATGAGTCCTTATAGGCAAAATTGCTTTATTTTACAAAGGTAAGTCTATTTACACTATAACATTCAGGTTTGGATCATTCTCTCATAAGAAAATGCAAACTGCATATTAACCATTATTTAAACGCAGACAAGCAGTTTTTACATGCTTTACGACAATTAGGTGCAAATAAGTCTTTATAAGCAAAATTGCTTTATTTCACAAAGGTAAGTTTACTTACACTATAACATTCAGGTTTGGATCATTCTCTCTCAAGAAAATGCAAACTGCATATTAACTATTATTTTCGCGCATACAAGCAGTTTTTACATGCTTTATGACAATTAGGTGCAAATGAGTCCTTATAGGAAAATTGCTTTATTTCATGACGGTAAGTCTATTTACACTATAACATTCAGGTTTGGATCATTCTCTCATAAGAAAATGCAAACTGAATATTGACTATCATTTTCACCCAGACAAGCAGTTTTTACATGCTTCACGACAATTGCGTGCAAATGAGTCCTTAAAGGCAAAATTGCTTTATTTTTAAAGGTAAGTCTATTTACACTATAACATTCAGGTTTGGATCATTCTCTCATAAGAAAATGCAAACTGCATATTAACCATTATTTTAACGCATACAAGCAGTTTTTACATGCTTTATGACAATTAATGGCAAATGAGTCCTTATAGGCAAAATTGCTTTACTTCATGAAGGTAAGTCTATTTACACTATAACATTCAGGTTTAGATCATTCTCTCATTAGAAAATGCAATCTGCATATTAACCATTATTTTAACGCATACAAGCAGTTTTTACATGGTTCACGACAATTGCGTGCAAATGAGTCCTTATAGGCAAAATTGCTTTATTTTATAAAGGTAAGTCTATTTACACTATAACATTTAGGTTTGGATCATTCTCTCATAAGAAAATGCAAACTGCATATTAACCATTATTTTAACGCAGACAAGCAGTTTTTAGATGCTTCACGACAATTGCGTGCAAATGAGTCCTTATAGGAAAATTTGCTATATTTTACAAAGGTAAGTCTATTTACACTATAACATTCAGGTTTGGATCATTCTCTCATTAGAAAATGCAATCTGCATATTAACCATTATTTTAACGCATACAAGCAGTTTTTACATGCTTCACGACAATTGCGTGCAAATGAGTCCTTATAGGCAAAATTGCTTTATTTTATAAAGGTAAGTCTATTTACACTATAACATTTAGGTTTGGATCATTCTCTCATAAGAAAATGCAAACTGCATATTAACTATTATTTTAACGCAGACAAGCAGTTTTTAGATGCTTCACGACAATTGCGTGCAAATGAGTCCTTATAGGCAAAATTGATTTATTTTACAAAGGTAAGTCTATTTACACTATAACATTGAGGTTTGGATCATTCTCTCATAAGAAAATGCAAACTGCTTATTAACCTTTATTTAAACGCAGACAAGCAGTTTTTACATGCTTTACGACAATTAGGTGCAAATGAGTCCTTATAGGCAAAATTGCTTTATTTCATGAGGGTAAGTCTATTTACACTATAACATTCAGGTTTGGATCATTCTCTCATAAGAAAATGCAAACTGCATATTTACTATCATTTTCACGCAGACAAGCAGTTTTTACATGCTTCACGACAATTGCGTGCAAATGAGTCCTTATAGGCAAAATTGATTTATTTTACACAGGTAAGTCTATTTACACTATAATATTCAGGTTTGGATCTTTCTCTCATAAGAAAATGCAAACTGCATATTAACCATTATTTTAACGCATACAAGCAGTTTTTACATGCTTTATGACAATTAGTGGCAAATGAGTCCTTATAAGCAAAATTGCTTTATTTCATGAAGGTAAGTCTATTTACACTATAACATTCAGGTTTGGATCATTCTTTCATAAGAAAATGCAAACTGAATATTGACTATCATTTTCACCCAGACAAGCAGTTTTTACATGCTTCACGACAATTGCGTGCAAATGAGTCCTTATAGGCAAAATTGCTTTATTTTTAAAGGTAAGTCTATTTACACTATAACATTCAGGTTTGGATCATTCTCTCATAAGAAAATGCAAACTGCATATTAACCATTATTTTAACGCATACAAGCAGTTTTTACATGCTTTATGACAATTAATGGCAAATGACTCCTTATAGGCAAAATTGCTTTACTTCATGAAGGTAAGTCTATTTACACTATAACATTCAGGTTTAGATCATTCTCTCATTAGAAAATGCAATCTGCATATTAACCATTATTTTAACGCATACAAGCAGTTTTTACATGGTTCACGACAATTGCGTGCAAATGAGTCCTTATAGGCAAAATTGCTTTATTTTATAAAGGTAAGTCTATTTACACTATAACATTTAGGTTTGGATCATTCTCTCATAAGAAAATGCAAACTGCATATTAACCATTATTTTAACGCAGACAAGCAGTTTTTAGATGCTTCACGACAATTGCGTGCAAATGAGTCCTTATAGGCAAATTTGCTATATTTTACAAAGGTAAGTCTATTTACACTATAACATTCAGGTTTGGATCATTCTCTCATTAGAAAATGCAATCTGCATATTAACCATTATTTTAACGCATACAAGCAGTTTTTACATGCTTCACGACAATTGCGTGCAAATGAGTCCTTATAGGCAAAATTGCTTTATTTTATAAAGGTAAGTCTATTTACACTATAACATTTAGGTTTGGATCATTCTCTCATAAGAAAATGCAAACTGCATATTAACTATTATTTTAACGCAGACAAGCAGTTTTTAGATGCTTCACGACAATTGCGTGCAAATGAGTCCTTATAGGCAAAATTGATATATTTTACAAAGGTAAGTCTATTTACACTATAACATTGAGGTTTGGATCATTCTCTCATAAGAAAATGCAAACTGCTTATTAACCTTTATTTAAACGCAGACAAGCAGTTTTTACATGCTTTACGACAATTAGGTGCAAATGAGTCCTTATAGGCAAAATTGCTTTATTTCATGAGGGTAAGTCTATTTACACTATAACATTCAGGTTTGGATCATTCTCTCATAAGAAAATGCAAACTGCATATTTACTATCATTTTCACGCAGACAAGCAGTTTTTACATGCTTCACGACAATTGCGTGCAAATGAGTCCTTATAGGCAAAATTGATTTATTTTACACAGGTAAGTCTATTTACACTATAATATTCAGGTTTGGATCTTTCTCTCATAAGAAAATGCAAACTGCATATTAACCATTATTTTAACGCATACAAGCAGTTTTTACATGCTTTATGACAATTAGTGGCAAATGAGTCCTTATAAGCAAAATTGCTTTATTTCATGAAGGTAAGTCTATTTACACTATAACATTCAGGTTTGGATCATTCTTTCATAAGAAAATGCAAACTGCATATTAACCATTATTTTAACGCAGACAAGCAGTTTTTACATGCTTTACGACAATTAGGTGCAAATGAGTCTTTATAGGCAAAATACTTTATTTCATGAGGGTAAGTCTATTTACACTATAACATTCAGGTTTGGATCATTCTCTCATAAGAAAATGCAAACTGCATATTAACCATTATTTAAACGCAGACACACAGTTTTTACATGCTTTACGACAATTATGTGCAAATGAGTCTTTATAGGCAAAATTGCTTTATTTCATGGGGTAAGTCTATTTACACTATAACATTCAGGTTTGGATCATTCTTTCATAAGAAAATGCAAACTGCATATTAACCATTATTTTAACGCAGACAAGCAGTTTTTTCATGCTTTACGACAATTAGGTGCAAATGAGGGTTTATAGGCAAAACTGCTTTATTTCATGAGGGTAAGTCTATTTACACTATAACATTCAGGTTTGGATCATTCTTTCATAAGAAAATGCAAACTGCATATTAACAATTATTTTAACGCAGACAAGCAGTTTTTACATGCTTTATGACAATTAGGGGCAAATGAGTCCTTATAGGCAAAATTGCTTTATTTCATGAGGGTAAGTCTATTTACACTATAATATTCAGGTTTGGATCATTCTCTCATAAGAAAATGCAAACTGCATATTTACTATCTTTTTCCCGCAGACAAGCAGTTTTTAAATGCTTCACGACAATTTTGTGCAAATGAGTCCTTATAGGCAAAATTGCTTTATTTTACAAAGGTAAGTCTATTCACACTATAACATTCAGGTTTGGATTATTCTCTCATAAGAAAATGCAAACTGCATATTTACTATCATTTTCACGCAGACAAGCAGTTTTTACATGCTTCACGACAATTGCGTGCAAATGAGGCCTTATAGGCAAAATTGATTTATTTTACAAAAGGAAGTCTATTTACACTATAATATTCAGGTTTGGATCATTCTCTCATAAGAAAATGCAAACTGCATATTAACCATTATTTTAACGCATACAAGCAGTTTTTACATGCTTTATGACAATTAGGGGCAAATGAGTCCTTATAGGCAAAATTGCTTTATTTCATGAGGGCAAGTCTATTTACACTATAACATTCAGGTTTGGATCATTCTCTCATAAGAAAATGCAAACTGCATATTAACCATTATTTTAACGCAGACAAGCAGTTTTTACATGCTTTATGACAATTAGGGGCAAATCAGTCCTTATAAGCAAAATTGCTTTATTTCATGAAGGTTCGTCTATTTACACTATAACATTCAGGTTTGGATCATTCTCTCATAAGAAAATGCAAACTGCATATTAACCATTATTTAAACGCAGACAAGCAGTTTTTACATGCTTTACGACAATTAGGTGCAAATGAGTCCTTATAGGCAAAATTGCTTTATTTTACAAAGGTTAGTCTATTTACACCATAACATTCAGGTTTGGATCATTCTTTCATAAGAAAATGCAAACTGCATATTAACCATTATTTTAACGCAGACAAGCAGTTTTACATGCTTTATGACAATTAGAGGCAAATGAGTCCTTATAGGCAAAATTGCTTTATTTTACAAAGGTAAGTCTATTAACACTATAACATTCAGGTTTGGATCATTCTCTCATAAGAAAATGCAAACTGCATATTAACCGTTATTTAAACGCAGACAAGCAGTTTTTACATGCTTTACGACAATTAGGTGCAAATGAGTCCTTATAGGCAAAATTGCTTTATTTCTTGAGAGTTAGTCTATTTACACTATAACATTCAGGTTTGGATCATTCTCTCATAAGAAAATGCAAACTGCATATTAACCATTATTTTAACGCAGACAAGCAGTTTTTACATGCTTTATGACAATTAGGTGCAAATGAGTCTTTATAGGCAAAATTGCTTTATTTCATGAGGGTAAGTCTATTTACACTATAACATTCAGGTTTGGATCATTCTCTCATAAGAAAATGCAAACTGCATATTAACCATTATTTTAACGCAGACAAGCAGTTTTTACATGCTTTATGACAATTAGGGGCAAATAAGTCCTTATAAGCAAAATTGCTTTATTTCATGAAGGTTAGTCTATTTACACTATAACATTCAGGTTTGGATCATTCTCTCATAAGAAAATGCAAACTGCATATTAACCATTATTTTAACGCAGACAAGCAGTTTTTACATGCTTTATGACAATTAGGGGCAAATGAGTCCTTATAGGCAAAATTGCTTTATTTCATGAGGGTAAGTCTATTTACACTATAATATTCAGGTTTGGATCATTCTCTCATAAGAAAATGCAAACTGCATATTTACTATCTTTTTCCCGCAGACAAGCAGTTTTTAAATGCTTCACGACAATTTTGTGCAAATGAGTCCTTATAGGCAAAATTGCTTTATTTTACAAAGGTAAGTCTATTCACACTATAACATTCAGGTTTGGATTATTCTCTCATAAGAAAATGCAAACTGCATATTTACTATCATTTTCACGCAGACAAGCAGTTTTTACATGCTTCACGACAATTGCGTGCAAATGAGGCCTTATAGGCAAAATTAATTTATTTTACAAAAGGAAGTCTATTTACACTATAATATTCAGGTTTGGATCATTCTCTCATAAGAAAATGCAAACTGCATATTAACCATTATTTTAACGCATACAAGCAGTTTTTACATGCTTTATGACAATTAGGGGCAAATGAGTCCTTATAGGCAAAATTGCTTTATTTCATGAGGGCAAGTCTATTTACACTATAACATTCAGGTTTGGATCATTCTCTCATAAGAAAATGCAAACTGCATATTAACCATTATTTTAACGCAGACAAGCAGTTTTTACATGCTTTATGACAATTAGGGGCAAATCAGTCCTTATAAGCAAAATTGCTTTATTTCATGAAGGTTAGTCTATTTACACTATAACATTCAGGTTTGGATCATTCTCTCATAAGAAAATGCAAACTGCATATTAACCATTATTTAAACGCAGACAAGCAGTTTTTACATGCTTTACGACAATTAGGTGCAAATGAGTCCTTATAGGCAAAATTGCTTTATTTTACAAAGGCTAGTCTATTTACACCATAACATTCAGGTTTGGATCATTCTTTCATAAGAAAATGCAAACTGCATATTAACCATTATTTTAACGCAGACAAGCAGTTTTACATGCTTTATGACAATTAGAGGCAAATGAGTCCTTATAGGCAAAATTGCTTTATTTTACAAAGGTAAGTCTATTTACACTATAACATTCAGGTTTGGATCATTCTCTCATAAGAAAATGCAAACTGCATATTAACCGTTATTTAAACGCAGACAAGCAGTTTTTACATGCTTTACGACAATTAGGTGCAAATGAGTCCTTATAGGCAAAATTGCTTTATTTCTTGAGAGTAAGTCTATTTACACTATAACATTCAGGTTTGGATCATTCTCTCATAAGAAAATGCAAACTGCATATTAACCATTATTTTAACGCAGACAAGCAGTTTTTACATGCTTTATGACAATTAGGTGCAAATGAGTCTTTATAGGCAAAATTGCTTTATTTCATGAGGGTAAGTCTATTTACACTATAACATTCAGGTTTGGATCATTCTCTCATAAGAAAATGCAAACTGCATATTAACCATTATTTTAACGCAGACAAGCAGTTTTTACATGCTTTATGACAATTAGGGGCAAATCAGTCCTTATAAGCAAAATTGCTTTATTTCATGAAGGTTAGTCTATTTACACTATAACATTCAGGTTTGGATCATTCTCTCATAAGAAAATGCAAACTGCATATTAACCATTATTTAAACGCAGACAAGCAGTTTTTACATGCTTTACGACAATTAGGTGCAAATGAGTCCTTATAGGCAAAATTGCTTTATTTTACAAAGGTTAGTCTATTTACACTATAACATTCAGGTTTGGATCATTTTTTCATAAGAAAATGCAAACTGCATATTAACCATTATTTTAACGCAGACAAGCAGTTTTACATGCTTTATGACAATTAGAGGCAAATGAGTCCTTATAGGCAAAATTGCTTTATTTTACAAAGGTAAGTCTATTTACACTATAACATTCAGGTTTGGATCATTCTCTCATAAGAAAATGCAAACTGCATATTAACCGTTATTTAAACGCTGACAAGCAGTTTTTACATGCTTTACGACAATTAGGTGCAAATGAGTCCTTATAGGCAAAATTGCTTTATTTCTTGAGAGTAAGTCTATTTACACTATAACATTCAGGTTTGGATCATTCTCTCATAAGAAAATGCAAACTGCATATTAACCATTATTTTAACGCAGACATGCAGTTTTTACATGCTTTATGACAATTAGGTGCAAATGAGTCTTTATAGGCAAAATTGCTTTATTTCATGAGGGTAAGTCTATTTACACTATAACATTCAGGTTTGGATCATTCTCTCATAAGAAAATGCAAACTGCATATTAACCATTATTTTAACGCAGACAAGCAGTTTTTACATGCTTTATGACAATTAGGGGCAAATGAGTCCTTATCGGCAAAATTGCTTTATTTCATGAGGGTAAGTCTATTTACACTATAATATTCAGGTTTGGATCATTCTCTCATAAGAAAATACAAACTGCATATTAACCATTATTTTAACGCATACAAGCAGTTTTTACATGCTTTATGACAATTAGGGGCAAATGAGTCTATATAGGCAAAATTGCTTTATTTTACAAAGGTAAGTTTTTTTAAACTATAACATTCAGGTTTAGATCATTCTCTCATAAGAAAATGCAAATTGCATATTAACTATTATTTTAACGCATACAAGCAGTTTTTACAAACTTTATGACAATTAGGTGCAAATGAGTCCTTACAGGCAAAATTGTTTTATTTCATGATGGTAAGTCTATTTACACTATAACATTCAGGTTTGGATCATTCGTTCTAAAGAAAATATAAACTGCATATTTACTATCATTTTAACGCATACAAGCAGTTTTTACATGCTTTTAGACAATTAGGTGCAAATGAGTCTTTATAGGCAAAATTGCTTTATTTCATGAAGGTAAGTCTATTTACACTTTAACATTCCGGTTTGGATCATTCTCTCATAAGAAAATTCAAACTGCATATTAACAATTATTTTAACGCTGACAAGCAGTTTTTACATGCTTCACGACAATTGCGTGCAAATGAGTCCTTATAGGCAAAATTGCTTTATTTTACAAAGGTAAGTCTATTTACACTATAACATTCAGGTTTGGATCATTCTCTCATAAGAAAATGCAAACTGCATATTAACCATTATTTTAACGCATACAAGCAGTTTTTACATGCTTTATGACAATTAGGGGCAAATGAGTACTTATAGGCAAAATTGCTTTATTTCATGAAGGTAAGTCTATTTACACTATACCATTCAGGTTTGGATCTTTCTCTCATAAGAAAATGCAAACTGCATATTAACCATTATTTAAACGCAGACAAGCAGTTTTTAGATGCTTTACGACAATTAGGTGCAAATGAGTCTTTATAGGCAAAATTGCTTTATTTCATGAGGGTAAGTCTATTTACACTATAACATTCAGGTTTGGATCATTCTCTCATAAGAAAATGCAAACTGCATATTTACTATCATTTGCACGCAGACAAGCAGTTTTTACATGCTTCACGACAATTGCGTGCAAATGAGTCCTTATAGGCAAAATTGCTTTATTTTACAAAGGTAAGTCTATTTACACTATAACATTCAGGTTTGGATCATTCTCTCATAAGAAAATGCAAACTGCATTTAACCATTATTTTAACGCATACAAGCAGTTTTTACATGCTTTATGACAATTAGGGGCAAATGAGTCCTTATAGGCAAAATTGCTTTATTTCATGAAGGGAAGTCTATTTACACTATAACATTCAGGTTTGGATCATTCTCTCATAAGAAAATGCAAACTGCATATTAACCATTATTTAAACGCAGACACACAGTTTTTACATGCTTTACGACAATTATGTGCAAATGAGTCTTTATAGGCAAAATTGCTTTATTTCATGAGGGTAAGTCTATTTACACTATAACATTCAGGTTTGGATCATTCTTTCATTAGAAAATGCAAACTACATATTAATTATTATTTTAACGCAGACAAGCAGTTTTTACATGCTTTATGACAATTAGGTGCAAATGAGTCTTTATAGGCAAAATTGCTTTATTTCATGAGGGTAAGTCTATTTACACTATAACATTCAGGTTTGGATCATTCTCTCATAAGAAAATGCAAACTGCATATTAACCATTATTTTAACGCAGACAAGCAGTTTTTACATGCTTTATGACAATTAGGGGCAAATGTGTCCTTATAAGCAAAATTGCTTTATTTCATGAAGGTAAGTCTATTTACACTATAACATTCAGGTTTGGATAATTCTCTTATAAGAAAATGCAAACTGCATATTAACCATTATTTAAACGCAGACACACAGTTTTTACATGCTTTACGACAATTATGTGCAAATGAGTCTTTATAGGCAAAATTGCTTTATTTCATGAGGGTAAGTCTATTTACACTATAACATTCAGGTTTGGATCTTTCTTTCATAAGAAAATGCAGCTTGCATATTAACCATTATTTTAACGCAGACAAGCAGTTTTACATGCTTTATGACAATTAGGGGCAAATGAGTCCTTATAGGCAAAATTGCTTTATTTTACAAAGGTAAGTCTATTTACACTATAACATTCAGGTTTGGATCATTCTCTCATAAGAAAATGCAAACTGCATATTAACCATTATTTAAACGCAGACAAGCAGTTTTTACATGCTTTACGACAATTAGGTGCAAATGAGTCCTTATAGGCAAAATTGCTTTATTTCATGAGAGTAAGTCTATTTACACTATAACATTCAGGTTTGGATCATTCTCTCATAAGAAAATGCAAACTGCATATTAACCATTATTTTAACGCAGACAAGCAGTTTTTACATGCTTTATGACAATTAGGGGCAAATGAGTCCTTATAGGCAAAATTGCTTTATTTCATGAAGGGAAGTCTATTTACACTATAACATTCAGGTTTGGATCATTCTCTCATAAGAAAATGCAAACTGCATATTAACCATTATTTAAACGCAGACACACAGTTTTTACATGCTTTACGACAATTATGTGCAAATGAGTCTTTATAGGCAAAATTGCTTTATTTCATGAGGGTAAGTCTATTTACACTATAACATTCAGGTTTGGATCATTCTTTCATAAGAAAATGCAAACTGCATATTAACCATTATTTCAACGCAGACAAGCAGTTTTTACATGCTTTATGACAATTAGGTGCAAATGAGTCTTTATAGGCAAAATTGCTTTATTTCATGAGGGTAAGTCTATTTACACTATAACATTCAGGTTTGGATCATTCTCTCATAAGAAAATGCAAACTGCATATTAACCATTATTTTAACGCAGACAAGCAGTTTTTACATGCTTTATGACAATTAGGGGCAAATGTGTCCTTATAAGCAAAATTGCTTTATTTCATGAAGGTAAGTCTATTTACACTATAACATTCAGGTTTGGATAATTCTCTTATAAGAAAATGCAAAGTGCATATTAACCATTATTTAAACGCAGACAAGCAGTTTTACATGCTTTATGACAATTAGGGGCAAATGAGTCCTTATAGGCAAAATTGCTTTATTTTACAAAGGTAAGTCTATTTACACTATAACATTCAGGTTTGGATCATTCTCCCATAAGAAAATGCAAACTGCATATTAACCATTATTTAAACGCAGACAAGCAGTTTTTACATGCTTTACGACAATTAGGTGCAAATAAGTCTATATAAGCAAAATTGCTTTATTTCACAAAGGTAAGTTTACTTACACTATAACATTCAGGTTTGGATCATTCTCTCTCAAGAAAATGCAAACTGCATATTAACTATTATTTTCGCGCATACAAGCAGTTTTTACATGCTTTATGACAATTAGGTGCAAATGAGTCCTTATAGGCAAAATTGCTTTATTTCATGACGGTAAGTCTATTTACACTATAACATTCAGGTTTGGATCATTCTCTCATAAGAAAATGCAAACTGAATATTGACTATCATTTTCACCCAGACAAGCAGTTTTTACATGCTTCACGACAATTGCGTGCAAATGAGTCCTTATAGGCAAAATTGCTTTATTTTTAAAGGTAAGTCTATTTACACTATAACATTCAGGTTTGGATCATTCTCTCATAAGAAAATGCAAACTGCATATTAACCATTATTTTAACGCATACAAGCAGTTTTTACATGCTTTATGACAATTAATGGCAAATGAGTCCTTATAGGCAAAATTGCTTTACTTCATGAAGGTAAGTCTATTTACACTATAACATTCAGGTTTAGATCATTCTCTCATTAGAAAATGCAATCTGCATATTAACTATTATTTTAACGCATACAAGCAGTTTTTACATGGTTCACGACAATTGCGTGCAAATGAGTCCTTATAGGCAAAATTGCTTTATTTTATAAAGGTAAGTCTATTTACACTATAACATTTAGGTTTGGATCATTCTCTCATAAGAAAATGCAAACTGCATATTAACCATTATTTTAACGCAGACAAGCAGTTTTTAGATGCTTCACGACAATTGCGTGCAAATGAGTCCTTATAGGCAAATTTGCTATATTTTACAAAGGTAAGTCTATTTACACTATAACATTCAGGTTTGGATCATTCTCTCATTAGAAAATGCAATCGGCATATTAACCATTATTTTAACGCATACAAGCAGTTTTTACATGCTTCACGACAATTGCGTGCAAATGAGTCCTTATAGGCAAAATTGCTTTATTTTATAAAGGTAAGTCTATTTACACTATAACATTTAGGTTTGGATCATTCTCTCATAAGAAAATGCAAACTGCATATTAACCATTATTTTAACGCAGACAAGCAGTTTTTAGATGCTTCACGACAATTGCGTGCAAATGAGTCCTTATAGGCAAAATTGATTTATTTTACAAAGGTAAGTCTATTTTAACTATAACATTGAGGTTTGGATCATTCTCTCATAAGAAAATGCAAACTGCTTATTAACCTTTATTTAAACGCAGACAAGCAGTTTTTACATGCTTTACGACAATTAGGTGCAAATGAGTCCTTATAGGCAAAATTGCTTTATTTCATGAGGGTAAGTCTATTTACACTATAACATTCAGGTTTGGATCATTCTCTCATAAGAAAATGCAAACTGCATATTTACTATCATTTTCACGCAGACAAGCAGTTTTTACATGCTTCACGACAATTGCGTGCAAATGAGTCCTTATAGGCAAAATTGATTTATTTTACACAGGTAAGTCTATTTACACTATAATATTCAGGTTTGGATCTTTCTCTCATAAGAAAATGCCAACTGCATATTAACCATTATTTTAACGCATACAAGCAGTTTTTACATGCTTTATGACAATTAGGGGCAAATGAGTCCTTATAAGCAAAATTGCTTTATTTCATGAAGGTAAGTCTATTTACACTATAACATTCAGGTTTGGATCATTCTTTCATAAGAAAATGCAAACTGCATATTAACCATTATTTTAACGCATACAAGCAGTTTTTACATGCTTTATGACAATTAGGGGCAAATGAGTCCTTATAAGCAAAATTGCTTTATTTCATGAAGGTAAGTCTATTTACACTATAACATTCAGGTTTGGATCATTCTTTCATAAGAAAATGCAAACTGCATATTAACCATTATTTTAACGCATACAAGCAGTTTTTACATGCTTTATGACAATTAGGGGCAAATGAGTCCTTATAAGCAAAATTGCTTTATTTCATGAAGGTAAGTCTATTTACACTATAACATTCAGGTTTGGATCATTCTCTCATAAGAAAATGCAAACTGCATATTAACCATTATTTAAACGCAGACACACAGTTTTTACATGCTTTACGACAATTATGTGCAAATGAGTCTTTATAGGCAAAATTGCTTTATTTCATGGGGGTAAGTCTATTTACACTATAACATTCAGGTTTGGATCATTCTTTCATAAGAAAATGCAAACTGCATATTAACCATTATTTTAACGCAGACAAGCAGTTTTTTCATGCTTTACGACAATTAGGTGCAAATGAGTCTTTATAGGCAAAACTGCTTTATTTCATGAGGGTAAGTCTATTTACACTATAACATTCAGGTTTGGATCATTCTTTCATAAGAAAATGCAAACTGCATATTAACCATTATTTTAACGCAGACAAGCAGTTTTTACATGCTTTATGACAATTAGGGGCAAATGAGTCCTTATAGGCAAAATTGCTTTATTTCATGAGGGTAAGTCTATTTACACTATAATATTCAGGTTTGGATCATTCTCTCATAAGAAAATGCAAACTGCATATTTACTATCTTTTTCCCGCAGACAAGCAGTTTTTAAATGCTTCACGACAATTTTGTGCAAATGAGTCCTTATAGGCAAAATTGCTTTATTTTACAAAGGTAAGTCTATTCACACTATAACATTCAGGTTTGGATTATTCTCTCATAAGAAAATGCAAACTGCATATTTACTATCATTTTCACGCAGACAAGCAGTTTTTACATGCTTCACGACAATTGCGTGCAAATGAGGCCTTATAGGCAAAATTGATTTATTTTACAAAAGGAAGTCTATTTACACTATAATATTCAGGTTTGGATCATTCTCTCATAAGAAAATGCAAACTGCATATTAACCATTATTTTAACGCATACAAGCAGTTTTTACATGCTTTATGACAATTAGGGGCAAATGAGTCCTTATAGGCAAAATTGCTTTATTTCATGAGGGCAAGTCTATTTACACTATAACATTCAGGTTTGGATCATTCTCTCATAAGAAAATGCAAACTGCATATTAACCATTATTTTAACGCAGACAAGCAGTTTTTACATGCTTTATGACAATTAGGGGCAAATCAGTCCTTATAAGCAAAATTGCTTTATTTCATTAAGGTTAGTCTATTTACACTATAACATTCAGGTTTGGATCATTCTCTCATAAGAAAATGCAAACTGCATATTAACCATTATTTAAACGCAGACAAGCAGTTTTTACATGCTTTACGACAATTAGGTGCAAATGAGTCCTTATAGGCAAAATTGCTTTATTTTACAAAGGTTAGTCTATTTACACCATAACATTCAGGTTTGGATCATTCTTTCATAAGAAAATGCAAACTGCATATTAACCATTATTTTAACGCAGACAAGCAGTTTTACATGCTTTATGACAATTAGAGGCAAATGAGTCCTTATAGGCAAAATTGCTTTATTTTACAAAGGTAAGTCTATTTACACTATAACATTCAGGTTTGGATCATTCTCTCATAAGAAAATGCAAACTGCATATTAACCGTTATTTAAACGCAGACAAGCAGTTTTTACATGCTTTACGACAATTAGGTGCAAATGAGTCCTTATAGGCAAAATTGCTTTATTTCTTGAGAGTTAGTCTATTTACACTATAACATTCAGGTTTGGATCATTCTCTCATAAGAAAATGCAAACTGCATATTAACCATTATTTTAACGCAGACAAGCAGTTTTTACATGCTTTATGACAATTAGGTGCAAATGAGTCTTTATAGGCAAAATTGCTTTATTTCATGAGGGTAAGTCTATTTACACTATAACATTCAGGTTTGGATCATTCTCTCATAAGAAAATGCAAACTGCATATTAACCATTATTTTAACGCAGACAAGCAGTTTTTACATGCTTTATGACAATTAGGGGCAAATCAGTCCTTATAAGCAAAATTGCTTTATTTCATGAAGGTTAGTCTATTTACACTATAACATTCAGGTTTGGATCATTCTCTCATAAGAAAATGCAAACTGCATATTAACCATTATTTTAACGCAGACAAGCAGTTCTTACATGCTTTATGACAATTAGGGGCAAATGAGTCCTTATAGGCAAAATTGCTTTATTTCATGAGGGTAAGTCTATTTACACTATAATATTCAGGTTTGGATCATTCTCTCATAAGAAAATGCAAACTGCATATTTACTATCTTTTTCCCGCAGACAAGCAGTTTTTAAATGCTTCACGACAATTTTGTGCAAATGAGGCCTTATAGGCAAAATTGATTTATTTTACAAAAGGAAGTCTATTTACACTATAATATTCAGGTTTGGATCATTCTCTCATAAGAAAATGCAAACTGCATATTAACCATTATTTTAACGCATACAAGCAGTTTTTACATGCTTTATGACAATTAGGGGCAAATGAGTCCTTATAGGCAAAATTGCTTTATTTCATGAGGGCAAGTCTATTTACACTATAACATTCAGGTTTGGATCATTCTCTCATAAGAAAATGCAAACTGCATATTAACCATTATTTTAACGCAGACAAGCAGTTTTTACATGCTTTATGACAATTAGGGGCAAATCAGTCCTTATAAGCAAAATTGCTTTATTTCATGAAGGTTAGTCTATTTACACTATAACATTCAGGTTTGGATCATTCTCTCATAAGAAAATGCAAACTGCATATTAACCATTATTTAAACGCAGACAAGCAGTTTTTACATGCTTTAAGACAATTAGGTGCAAATGAGTCCTTATAGGCAAAATTGCTTTATTTTACAAAGGTTAGTCTATTTACACCATAACATTCAGGTTTGGATCATTCTTTCATAAGAAAATGCAAACTGCATATTAACCATTATTTTAACGCAGACAAGCAGTTTTACATGCTTTATGACAATTAGAGGCAAATGAGTCCTTATAGGCAAAATTGCTTTATTTTACAAAGGTAAGTCTATTTACACTATAACATTCAGGTTTGGATCATTCTCTCATAAGAAAATGCAAACTGCATATTAACCGTTATTTAAACTCAGACAAGCAGTTTTTACATGCTTTACGACAATTAGGTGCAAATGAGTCCTTATAGGCAAAATTGCTTTATTTCTTGAGAGTAAGTCTATTTACACTATAACATTCAGGTTTGGATCATTCTCTCATAAGAAAATGCAAACTGCATATTAACCATTATTTTAACGCAGACAAGCAGTTTTTACATGCTTTATGACAATTAGGTGCAAATGAATCTTTATAGGCAAAATTGCTTTATTTCATGAGGGTAAGTCTATTTACACTATAACATTCAGGTTTGGATCATTCTCTCATAAGAAAATGCAAACTGCATATTAACCATTATTTTAACGCATACAAGCAGTTTTTACATGCTTTATGACAATTAGGGGCAAATCAGTCCTTATAAGCAAAATTGCTTTATTTCATGAAGGTTAGTCTATTTACACTATAACATTCAGGTTTGGATCATTCTCTCATAAGAAAATGCAAACTGCATATTAACCATTATTTAAACGCAGACAAGCAGTTTTTACATGCTTTACGACAATTAGGTGCAAATGAGTCCTTATAGGCAAAATTGCTTTATTTTACAAAGGTTAGTCTATTTACACTATAACATTCAGGTTTGGATCATTTTTTCATAAGAAAATGCAAACTGCATATTAACCATTATTTTAACGCAGACAAGCAGTTTTACATGCTTTATGACAATTAGAGGCAAATGAGTCCTTATAGGCAAAATTGCTTTATTTTACAAAGGTAAGTCTATTTACACTATAACATTCAGGTTTGGATCATTCTCTCATAAGAAAATGCAAACTGCATATTAACCGTTATTTAAACGCTGACAAGCAGTTTTTACATGCTTTACGACAATTAGGTGCAAATGAGTCCTTATAGGCAAAATTGCTTTATTTCTTGAGAGTAAGTCTATTTACACTATAACATTCAGGTTTGGATCATTCTCTCATAAGAAAATGCAAACTGCATATTAACCATTATTTTAACGCAGACAAGCAGTTTTTACATGCTTTATGACAATTAGGGGCAAATGAGTCCTTATAGGCAAAATTGCTTTATTTCATGAGGGTAAGTCTATTTACACTATAATATTCAGGTTTGGATCATTCTCTCATAAGAAAATACAAACTGCATATTAACCATTATTTTAACGCATACAAGCAGTTTTTACATGCTTTATGACAATTAGGGGCAAATGAGTCTATATAGGCAAAATTGCTTTATTTTACAAAGGTAAGTTTTTTTAAACTATAACATTCAGGTTTAGATCATTCTCTCATAAGAAAATGCAAATTGCATATTAACTATTATTTTAACGCATACAAGCAGTTTTTACAAGCATTATGACAATTAGGTGCAAATGAGTCCTTACAGGCAAAATTGTTTTATTTCATGATGGTAAGTCTATTTACACTATAACATTCAGGTTTGGATCATTCTCTCATAAGAAAATGCAAACTGCATATTAACCATTATTTTAACGCAGACAAGCAGTTTTTACATGCTTTATGACAATTAGGGGCAAATGAGTCCTTATAGGCAAAATTGCTTTATTTCATGAGGGTAAGTCTATTTACACTATAATATTCAGGTTTGGATCATTCTCTCATAAGAAAATACAAACTGCATATTAACCATTATTTTAACGCATACAAGCAGTTTTTACATGCTTTATGACAATTAGGGGCAAATGAGTCTATATAGGCAAAATTGCTTTATTTTACAAAGGTAAGTTTTTTTAAACTATAACATTCAGGTTTAGATCATTCTCTCATAAGAAAATGCAAATTGCATATTAACTATTATTTTAACGCATACAAGCAGT
Source organism: Xanthostigma xanthostigma (assembly GCA_963575645.1). Lineage (NCBI taxonomy): Eukaryota > Metazoa > Arthropoda > Insecta > Raphidioptera > Raphidiidae > Xanthostigma > Xanthostigma xanthostigma. Next base: position 16,020,412 of record OY754468.1, on the reverse strand, counting down.
TTTTACAAACTTTATGACAATTAGGTGCAAATGAGTCCTTACAGGCAAAATTGTTTTATTTCATGATGGTAAGTCTATTTACACTATAACATTCAGGTTTGGATCATTCGTTCTAAAGAAAATATAAACTGCATATTTACTATCATTTTAACGCATACAAGCAGTTTTTACATGCTTTATGACAATTAGGTGCAAATAAGTCTTTATAGGCAAAATTGCTTTATTTCATGAAGGTAAGTCTATTTACACTTTAACATTCCGGTTTGGATCATTCTCTCATAAGAAAATTCAAACTGCATATTAACAATTATTTTAACGCTGACAAGCAGTTTTTACATGCTTAACGACAATTGCGTGCAAATGAGTCCTTATAGGCAAAATTGCTTTATTTTACAAAGGTAAGTCTATTTACACTATAACATTCAGGTTTGGATCATTCTCTCATAAGAAAATGCAAACTGCATATTAACCATTATTTTAACGCATACAAGCAGTTTTTACATGCTTTATGACAATTAGGGGCAAATGAGTACTTATAGGCAAAATTGCTTTATTTCATGAAGGTAAGTCTATTTACACTATAACATTCAGGTTTGGATCTTTCTCTCATAAGAAAATGCAAACTGCATATTAACCATTATTTAAACGCAGACAAGCAGTTTTTAGATGCTTTACGACAATTAGGTGCAAATGAGTCTTTATAGGCAAAATTGCTTTATTTCATGAGGGTAAGTCTATTTACTCTATAACATTCAGGTTTGGATCATTCTTTCATTAGAAAATGCAAACTACATATTAACCATTATTTTAACGCAGACAAGCAGTTTTTACATGCTTTATGACAATTAGGTGCAAATGAGTCTTTATAGGCAAAATTGCTTTATTTCATGAGGGTAAGTCTATTTACACTATAACATTCAGGTTTGGATCATTCTCTCATAAGAAAATGCAAACTGCATATTAACCATTATTTTAACGCAGACAAGCAGTTTTTACATGCTTTATGACAATTAGGGGCAAATGTGTCCTTATAAGCAAAATTGCTTTATTTCATGAAGGTAAGTCTATTTACACTATAACATTCAGGTTTGGATAATTCTCTTATAAGAAAATGCAAACTGCATATTAACCATTATTTAAACGCAGACACACAGTTTTTACATGCTTTACGACAATTATGTGCAAATGAGTCTTTATAGGCAAAATTGCTTTATTTCATGAGGGTAAGTCTATTTACACTATACATTCAGGTTTGGATCTTTCTTTCATAAGAAAATGCAGCTTGCATATTAACCATTATTTTAACGCAGACAAGCAGTTTTACATGCTTTATGACAATTAGGGGCAAATGAGTCCTTATAGGCAAAATTGCTTTATTTTACAAATGTAAGTCTATTTACACTATAACATTCAGGTTTGGATCATTCTCTCATAAGAAAATGCAAACTGCATATTAACCATTATTTAAACGCAGACAAGCAGTTTTTACATGCTTTACGACAATTAGGTGCAAATGAGTCCTTATAGGCAAAATTGCTTTATTTCATGAGAGTAAGTCTATTTACACTATAACATTCAGGTTTGGATCATTCTCTCATAAGAAAATGCAAACTGCATATTAACCATTATTTTAACGCAGACAAGCAGTTTTTACATGCTTTATGACAATTAGGGGCAAATGAGTCCTTATAGGCAAAATTGCTTTATTTCATGAAGGGAAGTCTATTTACACAATAACATTCAGGTTTGGATCATTCTCTCATAAGAAAATGCAAACTGCATATTAACCATTATTTAAACGCAGACACACAGTTTTTACATGCTTTACGACAATTATGTGCAAATGAGTCTTTATAGGCAAAATTGCTTTATTTCATGAGGGTAAGTCTATTTACACTATTACATTCAGGTTTGGATCATTCTCTCATAAGAAAATGCAAACTGCATATTAACCATTATTTCAACGCAGACAAGCAGTTTTTACATGCTTTATGACAATTAGGTGCAAATGAGTCTTTATAGGCAAAATTGCTTTATTTCATGAGGGTAAGTCTATTTACACTATAACATTCAGGTTTGGATCATTCTCTCATAAGAAAATGCAAACTGCATATTAACCATTATTTTAACGCAGACAAGCAGTTTTTACATGCTTTATGACAATTAGGGGCAAATGTGTCCTTATAAGCAAAATTGCTTTATTTCATGAAGGTAAGTCTATTTACACTATAACATTCAGGTTTGGATAATTCTCTTATAAGAAAATGCAAACTGCATATTAACCATTATTTAAACGCAGACAAGCAGTTTTACATGCTTTATGACAATTAGGGGCAAATGAGTCCTTATAGGCAAAATTGCTTTATTTTACAAAGGTAAGTCTATTTACACTATAACATTCAGGTTTGGATCATTCTCTCATAAGAAAATGCAAACTGCATATTAACCATTATTTAAACGCAGACAAGCAGTTTTTACATGCTTTACGACAATTAGGTGCAAATGAGTTATTATAGGCAAAATTGCTTTATTTCATGAGAGTAAGTCTATTTACACTATAACATTCAGGTTTGGATCATTCTCTCATAAGAAATGCAAACTGCATATTAACCATTATTTTAACGCAGACAAGCAGTTTTTACATGCTTTATGACAATTAGGTGCAAATGAGTCTTTATAGGCAAAATTGCTTTATTTCATGAGGGTAAGTCTATTTACACTATAACATTCAGGTTTGGATCATTCTCTCATAAGAAAATGCAAACTGCATATTAACCATTATTTTAACGCAGACAAGCAGTTTTTACATGCTTTATGACAATTAGGGGCAAATGAGTCCTTATAGGCAAAATTGCTTTATTTCATGAGGGTAAGTCTATTTACACTATAATATTCAGGTTTGGATCATTCTCTCATAAGAAAATACAAACTGCATATTAACCATTTTTTTAACGCATACAAGCAGTTTTTACATGCTTTATGACAATTAGGGGCAAATGAGTCTATATAGGCAAAATTGCTTTATTTTACAAAGGTAAGTTTTTTTAAACTATAACATTCAGGTTTAGATCATTCTCTCATAAGAAAATGCAAATTGCATATTAACTATTATTTTAACGCATACAAGCAGTTTTTACAAGCTTTATGACAATTAGGTGCAAATGAGTCCTTACAGGCAAAATTGTTTTATTTCATGATGGTAAGTCTATTTACACTATAACATTCAGGTTTGGATCATTCGTTCTAAAGAAAATATAAACTGCATATTTACTATCATTTTAACGCATACAAGCAGTTTTTACATGCTTTATGACAATTAGGTGCAAATGAGTCTTTATAGCCAAAATTGCTTTATTTCATGAAGGTAAGTCTATTTACACTTTAATATTCCGGTTTGGATCATTCTCTCATAAGAAAATGCAAACTGCATATTAACAATTATTTTAACGCTGACAAGCAGTTTTTACATGCTTCACGACAATTGCGTGCAAATGAGTCCTTATAGGCAAAATTGCTTTATTTTACAAAGGTAAGTCTATTTACACTATAACATTCAGGTTTGGATCATTCTCTCATAAGAAAATGCAAACTGCATATTAACCATTATTTTAACGCAGACAAGCAGTTTTTACATGCTTTATGACAATTAGGGGCAAATGAGTCCTTATAGGCAAAATTGCTTTATTTCATGAGGGTAAGTCTATTTACACTATAATATTCAGGTTTGGATCATTCTCTCATAAGAAAATACAAACTGCATATTAACCATTATTTTAACGCATACAAGCAGTTTTTACATGCTTTATGACAATTAGGGGCAAATGAGTCTATATAGGCAAAATTGCTTTATTTTACAAAGGTAAGTTTTTTTAAACTATAACATTCAGGTTTAGATCATTCTCTCATAAGAAAATGCCAATTGCATATTAACTATTATTTTAACGCATACAAGCAGTTTTTACAAACTTTATGACAATTAGGTGCAAATGAGTCCTTACAGGCAAAATTGTTTTATTTCATGATGGTAAGTCTATTTACACTATAACATTCAGGTTTGGATCATTCGTTCTAAAGAAAATATAAACTGCATATTTACTATCATTTTAACGCATACAAGCAGTTTTTACATGCTTTATGACAATTAGGTGCAAATGAGTCTTTATAGGCAAAATTGCTTTATTTCATGAAGGTAAGTCTATTTACACTTTAACATTCCGGTTTGGATCATTCTCTCATAAGAAAATTCAAACTGCATATTAACAATTATTTTAACGCTGACAAGCAGTTTTTACATGCTTTACGACAATTGCGTGCAAATGAGTCCTTATAGGCAAAATTGCTTTATTTTACAAAGGTAAGTCTATTTACACTATAACATTCAGGTTTGGATCATTCTCTCATAAGAAAATGCAAACTGCATATTAACCATTATTTTAACGCATACAAGCAGTTTTTACATGCTTTATGACAATTAGGGGCAAATGAGTACTTATAGGCAAAATTGCTTTATTTCATGAAGGTAAGTCTATTTACACTATAACATTCAGGTTTGGATCTTTCTCTCATAAGAAAATGCAAACTGCATATTAACCATTATTTAAACGCAGACAAGCAGTTTTTAGATGCTTTACGACAATTAGGTGCAAATGAGTCTTTATAGGCAAAATTGCTTTATTTCATGAGGGTAAGTCTATTTACACTATAACATTCAGGTTTGGATCATTCTCTCATAAGAAAATGCAAACTGCATATTTACTATCATTTTCACGCAGACAAGCAGTTTTTACATGCTTCACGACAATTGCGTGCAAATGAGTCCTTATAGGCAAAATTGCTTTATTTTACAAAGGTAAGTCTATTTACACTATAACATTCAGGTTTGGATCATTCTCTCATAAGAAAATGCAAACTGCATTTAACCATTATTTTAACGCACACAAGCAGTTTTTACATGCTTTATGACAATTAGGGGCAAATGAGTCCTTATAGGCAAAATTGCTTTATTTCATGAAGGGAAGTCTATTTACACTATAACATTCAGGTTTGGATCATTCTCTCATAAGAAAATGCAAACTGCATATTAACCATTATTTAAACGCAGACACACAGTTTTTACATGCTTTACGACAATTATGTGCAAATGAGTCTTTATAGGCAAAATTGCTTTATTTCATGAGGGTAAGTCTATTTACACTATAACATTCAGGTTTGGATCATTCTTTCATTAGAAAATGCAAACTACATATTAACCATTATTTTAACGCAGACAAGCAGTTTTTACATGCTTTATGACAATTAGGTGCAAATGAGTCTTTATAGGCAAAATTGCTTTATTTCATGAGGGTAAGTCTATTTACACTATAACATTCAGGTTTGGATCATTCTCTCATAAGAAAATGCAAACTGCATATTAACCATTATTTTAACGCAGACAAGCAGTTTTTACATGCTTTATGACAATTAGGGGCAAATGAGTCCTTATAGGCAAAATTGCTTTATTTCATGAAGGTAAGTCTATTTACACTATAACATTTAGGTTTGGATAATTATCTTATAAGAAAATGCAAACTGCATATTAACCATTATATAAACGCAGACACACAGTTTTTACATGCTTTACGACAATTATGTGCAAATGAGTCTTTATAGGCAAAATTGCTTTATTTCATGAGGGTAAGTCTATTTACACTATAACATTCAGGTTTGGATCTTTCTTTCATAAGAAAATGCAGCTTGCATATTAACCATTATTTTAACGCAGACAAGCAGTTTTACATGCTTTATGACAATTAGGGGCAAATGAGTCCTTATAGGCAAAATTGCTTTATTTTACAAAGGTAAGTCTATTTACACTATAACATTCAGGTTTGGATCATTCTCTCATAAGAAAATGCAAACTGCATTTAACCATTATTTTAACGCACACAAGCAGTTTTTACATGCTTTATGACAATTAGGGGCAAATGAGTCGTTATAGGCAAAATTGCTTTATTTCATGAAGGTAAGTCTATTTACACTATAACATTCAGGTTTGGATAATTCTCTTATAAGAAAATGCAAACTGCATATTAACCATTATTTAAACGCAGACACACAGTTTTTACATGCTTTACGACAATTATGTGCAAATGAGTCTTTATAGGCAAAATTGCTTTATTTCATGAGGGTAAGTCTATTTACACTATAACATTCAGGTTTAGATCTTTCTTTCATAAGAAAATGCAGCTTGCATATTAACCATTATTTTAACGCAGACAAGCAGTTTTACATGCTTTATGACAATTAGGGGCAAATGAGTCCTTATAGGCAAAATTGCTTTATTTTACAAAGGTAAGTCTATTTACACTATAACATTCAGGTTTGGATCATTCTCTCATAAGAAAATGCAAACTGCATATTAACCATTATTTAAACGCAGACAAGCAGTTTTTACATGCTTTACGACAATTAGGTGCAAATGAGTCCTTATAGGCAAAATTGCTTTATTTCATGAGAGTAAGTCTATTTACACTATAACATTCAGGTTTGGATCATTCTCTCATAAGAAAATGCAAACTGCATATTAACCATTATTTTAACGCAGACAAGCAGTTTTTACATGCTTTACGACAATTATGTGCAAATGAGTCTTTATAGGCAAAATTGCTTTATTTCATGAGGGTAAGTCTATTTACACTATAACATTCAGGTTTAGATCTTTCTTTCATAAGAAAATGCAGCTTGCATATTAACCATTATTTTAACGCAGACAAGCAGTTTTACATGCTTTATGACAATTAGGGGCAAATGAGTCCTTATAGGCAAAATTGCTTTATTTTACAAAGGTAAGTCTATTTACACTATAACATTCAGGTTTGGATCATTCTCTCATAAGAAAATGCAAACTGCATATTAACCATTATTTAAACGCAGACAAGCAGTTTTTACATGCTTTACGACAATTAGGTGCAAATGAGTCCTTATAGGCAAAATTGCTTTATTTCATGAGAGTAAGTCTATTTACACTATAACATTCAGGTTTGGATCATTCTCTCATAAGAAAATGCAAACTGCATATTAACCATTATTTTAACGCAGACAAGCAGTTTTTACATGCTTTATGACAATTAGGGGCAAATGAGTCCTTATAGGCAAAATTGCTTTATTTCATGAAGGGAAGTCTATTTACACTATAACATTCAGGTTTGGATCATTCTCTCATAAGAAAATGCAAACTGCATATTAACCATTATTTAAACGCAGACACACAGTTTTTACATGCTTTACGACAATTATGTGCAAATGAGTCTTTATAGGCAAAATTGCTTTATTTCATGAGGGTAAGTCTATTTACACTATAACATTCAGGTTTGGATCATTCTTTCATAAGAAAATGCAAACTGCATATTAACCAAAATTTCAACGCAGACAAGCAGTTTTTACATGCTTTATGACAATTAGGTGCAAATGAGTCTTTATAGGCAAAATTGCTTTATTTCATGAGGGTAAGTCTATTTACACTATAACATTCAGGTTTGGATCATTCTCTCATAAGAAAATGCAAACTGCATATTAACCATTATTTTAACGCAGACAAGCAGTTTTTACATGCTTTATGACAATTAGGGGCAAATGTGTCCTTATAAGCAAAATTGCTTTATTTCATGAAGGTAAGTCTATTTACACTATAACATTCAGGTTTGGATAATTCTCTTATAAGAAAATGCAAACTGCATATTAACCATTATTTAAACGCAGACAAGCAGTTTTACATGCTTTACGACAATTATGTGCAAATGAGTCTTTATAGGCAAAATTGCTTTATTTCATGAGGGTAAGTCTATTTACACTATAACATTCAGGTTTGGATCTTTCTTTCATAAGAAAATGCAGCTTGCATATTAACCATTATTTTAACGCAGACAAGCAGTTTTACATGCTTTATGACAATTAGGGGCAAATGAGTCCTTATAGGCAAAATTGCTTTATTTTACAAAGGTAAGTCTATTTACACTATAACATTCAGGTTTGGATCATTCTCTCATAAGAAAATGCAAACTGCATTTAACCATTATTTTAACGCACACAAGCAGTTTTTACATGCTTTATGACAATTAGGGGCAAATGAGTCCTTATAGGCAAAATTGCTTTATTTCATGAAGGTAAGTCTATTTACACTATAACATTCAGGTTTGGATAATTCTCTTATAAGAAAATGCAAACTGCATATTAACCATTATTTAAACGCAGACACACAGTTTTTACATGCTTTACGACAATTATGTGCAAATGAGTCTTTATAGGCAAAATTGCTTTATTTCATGAGGGTAAGTCTATTTACACTATAACATTCAGGTTTAGATCTTTCTTTCATAAGAAAATGCAGCTTGCATATTAACCATTATTTTAACGCAGACAAGCAGTTTTACATGCTTTATGACAATTAGGGGCAAATGAGTCCTTATAGGCAAAATTGCTTTATTTTACAAAGGTAAGTCTATTTACACTATAACATTCAGGTTTGGATCATTCTCTCATAAGAAAATGCAAACTGCATATTAACCATTATTTAAACGCAGACAAGCAGTTTTTACATGCTTTACGACAATTAGGTGCAAATGAGTCCTTATAGGCAAAATTGCTTTATTTCATGAGAGTAAGTCTATTTACACTATAACATTCAGGTTTGGATCATTCTCTCATAAGAAAATGCAAACTGCATATTAACCATTATTTTAACGCAGACAAGCAGTTTTTACATGCTTTATGACAATTAGGGGCAAATGAGTCCTTATAGGCAAAATTGCTTTATTTCATGAAGGGAAGTCTATTTACACTATAACATTAAGGTTTGGATCATTCTCTCATAAGAAAATGCAACTTGCATATTAACCATTATTTAAACGCAGACACACAGTTTTTACATGCTTTACGACAATTATGTGCAAATGAGTCTTTATAGGCAAAATTGCTTTATTTCATGAGGGTAAGTCTATTTACACTATAACATTCAGGTTTGGATCATTCTTTCATAAGAAAATGCAAACTGCATATTAACCATTATTTCAACGCAGACAAGCAGTTTTTACATGCTTTATGACAATTAGGTGCAAATGAGTCTTTATAGGCAAAATTGCTTTATTTCATGAGGGTAAGTCTATTTACACTATAACATTCAGGTTTGGATCATTCTCTCATAAGAAAATGCAAACTGCATATTAACCATTATTTTAACGCAGACAAGCAGTTTTTACATGCTTTATGACAATTAGGGGCAAATGTGTCCTTATAAGCAAAATTGCTTTATTTCATGAAGGTAAGTCTATTTACACTATAACATTCAGGTTTGGATAATTCTCTTATAAGAAAATGCAAACTGCATATTAACCATTATTTAAACGCAGACAAGCAGTTTTACATGCTTTATGACAATTAGGGGCAAATGAGTCCTTATAGGCAAAATTGCTTTATTTTACAAAGGTAAGTCTATTTACACTATAACATTCAGGTTTGGATCATTCTCTCATAAGAAAATGCAAACTGCATATTAACCATTATTTAAACGCAGACAAGCAGTTTTTACATGCTTTACGACAATTAGGTGCAAATGAGTCCTTATAGGCAAAATTGCTTTATTTCATGAGAGTAAGTCTATTTACACTATAACATTCAGGTTTGGATCATTCTCTCATAAGAAAATGCAAACTGCCTATTAACCATTATTTTAACGCAGACAAGCAGTTTTTACATGCTTTATGACAATTAGGTGCAAATGAGTCTTTATAGGCAAAATTGCTTTATTTCATGAGGATAAGTCTATTTACACTATAACATTCAGGTTTGGATCATTCTCTCATAAGAAAATGCAAACTGCATATTAACCATTATTTTAACGCAGACAAACAGTTTTTACATGCTTTATGACAATTAGGGGCAAATGAGTCCTTATAGGCAAAATTGCTTTATTTCATGAGGGTAAGTCTATTTACACTATAATATTCAGGTTTGGATCATTCTCTCATAAGAAAATACAAACTGCATATTAACCATTATTTTAACGCATACAAGCAGTTTTTACATGCTTTATGACAATTAGGGGCAAATGAGTCTATATAGGCAAAATTGCTTTATTTTACAAAGGTAAGTTTTTTTAAACTATAACATTCAGGTTTAGATCATTCTCTCATAAGAAAATGCAAATTGCATATTAACTATTATTTTAACGCATACAAGCAGTTTTTACAAGCTTTATGACAATTAGGTGCAAATGAGTCCTTACAGGCAAAATTGTTTTATTTCATGATGGTAAGTCTATTTACACTATAAAATTCAGGTTTGGATCATTCGTTCTAAAGAAAATATAAACTGCATATTTACTATCATTTTAACGCATACAAGCAGTTTTTACATGCTTTATGACAATTAGGTGCAAATGAGTCTTTATAGGCAAAATTGCTTTATTTCATGAAGGTAAGTCTATTTACACTTTAACATTCCGGTTTGGATCATTCTCTCATAAGAAAATGCAAACTGCATATTAACAATTATTTTAACGCTGACAAGCAGTTTTTACATGCTTCACGACAATTGCGTGCAAATGAGTCCTTATAGGCAAAATTGCTTTATTTTACAAAGGTAAGTCTATTTACACTATAACATTCAGGTTTGGATCATTCTCTCATAAGAAATGCAAACTGCATATTAACCATTATTTTAACGCATACAAGCAGTTTTTACATGCTTTATGACAATTAGGGGCAAATGAGTACTTATAGGCAAAATTGCTTTATTTCATGAAGGTAAGTCTATTTACACTATAACATTCAGGTTTGGATCTTTCTCTCATAAGAAAATGCAAACTGCATATTAACCATTATTTAAACGCAGACAAGCAGTTTTTACATGCTTTACGACAATTATGTGCAAATGAGTCTTTATAGGCAAAATTGCTTTATTTCATGAGGGTAAGTCTATTTACACTATAACATTCAGGTTTGGATCATTCTTTCATAAGAAAATGCAAACTGCATATTAACCATTATTTTAACGCAGACAAGCAGTTTTTACATGCTTTATGACAATTAGGTGCAAATGAGTCTTTATAGGCAAAATTGCTTTATTTCATGAGGGTAAGTCTATTTACACTATAACATTCAGGTTTGGATCATTCTCTCATAAGAAAATGCAAACTGCATATTAACCATTATTTTAACGCAGACAAGCAGTTTTTACATGCTTTATGACAATTAGGGGCAAATCAGTCCTTATAAGCAAAATTGCTTTATTTCATGAAGGTTAGTCTATTTACACTATAACATTCAGGTTTGGATCATTCTCTCATAAGAAAATGCAAACTGCATATTAACCATTATTTAAACGCAGACAAGCAGTTTTTACATGCTTTACGACAATTAGGTGCAAATGAGTCCTTATAGGCAAAATTGCTTTATTTTACAAAGGTTAGTCTATTTACACTATAACATTCAGGTTTGGATCATTCTTTCATAAGAAAATGCAAACTGCATATTAACCATTATTTTAACGCAGACAAGCAGTTTTACATGCTTTATGACAATTAGAGGCAAATGAGTCCTTATAGGCAAAATTGCTTTATTTTACAAAGGTAAGTCTAATTACACTATAACATTCAGGTTTGGATAATTATCTCATAAGAAAATGCAAACTGCATATTAACCGTTATATAAACGCAGACAAGCAGTTTTTACATGCTTTACGACAATTAGGTGCTAATGAGTCCTTATAGGCAAAATTGCTTTATTTCTTGAGAGTAAGTCTATTTACACTATAACATTCAGGTTTGGATCATTCTCTCATAAGAAAATGCAAACTGCATATTAACCATTATTTTAACGCAGACAAGCAGTTTTTACATGCTTTATGACAATTAGGTGCAAATGAGTCTTTATAGGCAAAATTGCTTTATTTCATGAGGGTAAGTCTATTTACACTATAACATTCAGGTTTGGATCATTCTCTCATAAGAAAATGCAAACTGCATATTAACCATTATTTTAACGCAGACAAGCAGTTTTTACATGCTTTATGACAATTAGGGGCAAATCAGTCCTTATAAGCAAAATTGCTTTATTTCATGAAGGTTAGTCTATTTACACTATAACATTCAGGTTTGGATCATTCTCTCATAAGAAAATGCAAACTGCATATTAACCATTATTTAAACGCAGACAAGCAGTTTTTACATGCTTTACGACAATTAGGTGCAAATGAGTCCTTATAGGCAAAATTGCTTTATTTTACAAAGGTTAGTCCATTTACACTATAACATTCAGGTTTGGATCATTCTTTCATAAGAAAATGCAAACTGCATATTAACCATTATTTTAACGCAGACAAGCAGTTTTACATGCTTTATGACAATTAGAGGCAAATGAGTCCTTATAGGCAAAATTGCTTTATTTTACAAAGGTAAGTCTGTTTACACTATAACATTCAGGTTTGAATCATTCTCTCATAAGAAAATGCAAACTGCATATTAACCGTTATTTAAACGCAGACAAGCAGTTTTTACATGCTTTACGACAATTAGGTGCAAATGAGTCCTTATAGGCAAAATTGCTTAATTTCTTGAGAGTAAGTCTATTTACACTATAACATTCAGGTTTGGATCATTCTCTCATAAGAAAATGCAAACTGCATATTAACCATTATTTTAACGCAGACAAGCAGTTATAACATGCTTTATGACAATTAGGTGCAAATGAGTCTTTATAGGCAAAATTGCTTTATTTCATGAGGGTAAGTCTATTTACACTATAACATTCAGGTTTGGATCATTCTCTCATAAGAAAATGCAAACTGCATATTAACCATTATTTTAACGCAGACAAGCAGTTTTTACATGCTTTATGACAATTAGGGGCAAAAGAGTCCTTATAGGCAAAATTGCTTTATTTCATGAGGGTAAGTCTATTTACACTATAATATTCAGGTTTGGATCATTCTCTCATAAGAAAATACAAACTGCATATTAACCATTATTTTAACGCATACAAGCAGTTTTTACATGCTTTATGACAATTAGGGGCAAATGAGTCTATATAGGCAAAATTGCTTTATTTTACAAAGGTAAGTTTTTTTAAACTATAACATTCAGGTTTAGATCATTCTCTCATAAGAAAATGCAAATTGCATATTAACTATTATTTTAACGCATACAAGCAGTTTTTACAAGCTTTATGACAATTAGGTGCAAATGAGTCCTTACAGGCAAAATTGTTTTATTTCATGATGGTAAGTCTATTTACACTATAACATTCAGGTTTGGATTATTCGTTCTAAAGAAAATATAAACTGCATATTTACTATCATTTTAACGCATACAAGCAGTTTTTACATGCTTTATGACAATTAGGTGCAAATGAGTCTTTATAGGCAAAATTGCTTTATTTCATGAAGGTAAGTCTATTTACACTTTAACATTCCGGTTTGGATCATTCTCTCATAAGAAAATGCAAACTGCATATTAACAATTATTTTAACGCTGACAAGCAGTTTTTACATGCTTCACGACAATTGCGTGCAAATGAGTCCTTATAGGCAAAATTGCTTTATTTTACAAAGGTAAGTCTATTTACACTATAACATTCAGGTTTGGATCATTCTCTCATAAGAAAATGCAAACTGCATATTAACCATTATTTTAACGCATACAAGCAGTTTTTACATGCTTTATGACAATTAGGGGCAAATGAGTACTTATAGGCAAAATTGCTTTATTTCATGAAGGTAAGTCTATTTACACTATAACATTCAGGTTTGGATCTTTCTCTCATAAGAAAATGCAAACTGCATATTAACCATTATTTAAACGCAGACAAGCAGTTTTTAGATGCTTTACGACAATTAGGTGCAAATGAGTCTTTATAGGCAAAATTGCTTTATTTCATGAGGGTAAGTCTATTTACACTATAACATTCAGGTTTGGATCATTCTCTGATAAGAAAATGCAAACTGCATATTTACTATCATTTTCACGCAGACAAGCAGTTTTTACATGCTTCACGACAATTGCGTGCAAATGAGTCCTTATAGGCAAAATTGCTTTATTTTACAAAGGTAAGTCTATTTACACTATAACATTCAGGTTTGGATCATTCTCTCATAAGAAAATGTTAACTGCATTTAACCATTATTTTAACGCATACAAGCAGTTTTTACATGCTTTATGACAATTAGGGGCAAATGAGTCCTTATAGGCAAAATTGCTTTATTTCATGAAGGGAAGTCTATTTACACTATAACATTCAGGTTTGGATCATTCTCTCATAAGAAAATGCAAACTGCATATTAACCATTATTTAAACGCAGACACACAGTTTTTACATGCTTTACGACAATTATGTGCAAATGAGTCTTTATAGGCAAAATTGCTTTATTTCATGAGGGTAAGTCTATTTACACTATATCATTCAGGTTTGGATCATTCTTTCATTAGAAAATGCAAACTGCATATTAACCATTATTTTACCGCAGACAAGCAGTTTTTACATGCTTTATGACAATTAGGTGCAAATGAGTCTTTATAGGCAAAATTGCTTTATTTCATGAGGGTAAGTCTATTTACACTATAACATTCAGGTTTGGATCATTCTCTCATAAGAAAATGCAAACTGCATATTAACCATTATTTTAACGCAGACAAGCAGTTTTTACATGCTTTATGACAATTAGGGGCAAATGTGTCCTTATAAGCAAAATTGCTTTATTTCATGAAGGTAAGTCTATTTACACTATAACATTCAGGTTTGGATAATTCTCTTATAAGAAAATGCAAACTGCATATTAACCATTATTTAAACGCAGACACACAGTTTTTACATGCTTTACGACAATTATGTGCAAATGAGTCTTTATAGGCAAAATTGCTTTATTTCATGAGGGTAAGTCTATTTACACTATAACATTCAGGTTTGGATCTTTCTTTCATAAGAAAATGCAATTTGCATATTAACCATTATTTTAACGCAGACAAGCAGTTTTACATGCTTTATGACAATTAGGGGCAAATGAGTCCTTATAGGCAAAATTGCTTTATTTTACAAAGGTAAGTCTATTTACACTATAACATTCAGGTTTGGATCATTCTCTCATAAGAAAATGCAAACTGCATATTAACCATTATTTAAACGCAGACAAGCAGTTTTTACATGCTTTACGACAATTAGGTGCAAATGAGTCCTTATAGGCAAAATTGCTTTATTTCATGAGAGTAAGTCTATTTACACTATAACATTCAGGTTTGGATCATTCTCTCATAAGAAAATGCAAACTGCATATTAACCATTATTTTAACGCAGACAAGCAGTTTTTACATGCTTTATGACAATTAGGGGCAAATGAGTCCTTATAGGCAAAATTGCTTTATTTCATGAAGGGAAGTCTATTTACACTATAACATTAAGGTTTGGATCATTCTCTCATAAGAAAATGCAAACTGCATATTAACCATTATTTAAACGCAGACACACAGTTTTTACATGCTTTACGACAATTATGTGCAAATGAGTCTTTATAGGCAAAATTGCTTTATTTCATGAGGGTAAGTCTATTTACACTATAACATTCAGGTTTGGATCATTCTTTCATAAGAAAATGCAAACTGCATATTAACCAAAATTTCAACGCAGACAAGCAGTTTTTACATGCTTTATGACAATTAGGTGCAAATGAGTCTTTATAGGCAAAATTGCTTTATTTCATGAGGGTAAGTCTATTTACACTATAACATTCAGGTTTGGATCATTCTCTCATAAGAAAATGCAAACTGCATATTAACCATTATTTTAACGCAGACAAGCAGTTTTTACATGCTTTATGACAATTAGGGGCAAATGTGTCCTTATAAGCAAAATTGCTTTATTTCATGAAGGTAAGTCTATTTACACTATAACATTCAGGTTTGGATAATTCTCTTATAAGAAAATGCAAACTGCATATTAACCATTATTTAAACGCAGACAAGCAGTTTTACATGCTTTACGACAATTATGTGCAAATGAGTCTTTATAGGCAAAATTGCTTTATTTCATGAGGGTAAGTCTATTTACACTATAACATTCAGGTTTGGATCTTTCTTTCATAAGAAAATGCAGCTTGCATATTAACCATTATTTTAACGCAGACAAGCAGTTTTACATGCTTTATGACAATTAGGGGCAAATGAGTCCTTATAGGCAAAATTGCTTTATTTTACAAAGGTAAGTCTATTTACACTATAACATTCAGGTTTGGATCATTCTCTCATAAGAAAATGCAAACTGCATTTAACCATTATTTTAACGCACACAAGCAGTTTTTACATGCTTTAAGACAATTAGGGGCAAATGAGTCCTTATAGGCAAAATTGCTTTATTTCATGAAGGTAAGTCTATTTACACTATAACATTCAGGTTTGGATAATTCTCTTATAAGAAAATGCAAACTGCATATTAACCATTATTTAAACGCAGACACACAGTTTTTACATGCTTTACGACAATTATGTGCAAATGAGTCTTTATAGGCAAAATTGCTTTATTTCATGAGGGTAAGTCTATTTACACTATAACATTCAGGTTTAGATCTTTCTTTCATAAGAAAATGCAGCTTGCATATTAACCATTATTTTAACGCAGACAAGCAGTTTTACATGCTTTATGACAATTAGGGGCAAATGAGTCCTTATAGGCAAAATTGCTTTATTTTACAAAGGTAAGTCTATTTACACTATAACATTCAGGTTTGGATCATTCTCTCATAAGAAAATGCAAACTGCATATTAACCATTATTTAAACGCAGACAAGCAGTTTTTACATGCTTTACGACAATTAGGTGCAAATGAGTCCTTATAGGCAAAATTGCTTTATTTCATGAGAGTAAGTCTATTTACACTATAACATTCCGGTTTGGATCATTCTCTCATAAGAAAATGCAAACTGCATATTAACCATTATTTTAACGCAGACAAGCAGTTTTTACATGCTTTATGATAATTAGGGGCAAATGAGTCCTTATAGGCAAAATTGCTTTATTTCATGAAGGGAAGTCTATTTACACTATAACATTAAGGTTTGGATCATTCTCTCATAAGAAAATGCAACTTGCATATTAACCATTATTTAAACGCAGACACACAGTTTTTACATGCTTTACGACAATTATGTGCAAATGAGTCTTTATAGGCAAAATTGCTTTATTTCATGAGGGTAAGTCTATTTACACTATAACATTCAGGTTTGGATCATTTTTTCATAAGAAAATGCAAACTGCATATTAACCATTATTTCAACGCAGACAAGCAGTTTTTACATGCTTTATGACAATTAGGTGCAAATGAGTCTTTATAGGCAAAATTGCTTTATTTCATGAGGGTAAGTCTATTTACACTATAACATTCAGGTTTGGATCATTCTCTCATAAGAAAATGCAAACTGCATATTAACCATTATTTTAACGCAGACAAGCAGTTTTTACATGCTTTATGACAATTAGGGGCAAATGTGTCCTTATAAGCAAAATTGCTTTATTTCATGAAGGTAAGTCTATTTACACTATAACATTCAGGTTTGGATAATTCTCTTATAAGAAAATGCAAACTGCATATTAACCATTATTTAAACGCAGACAAGCAGTTTTACATGCTTTATGACAATTAGGGGCAAATGAGTCCTTATAGGCAAAATTGCTTTATTTTACAAAGGTAAGTCTATTTACACTATAACATTCAGGTTTGGATCATTCTCTCATAAGAAAATGCAAACTGCATATTAACCATTATTTAAACGCAGACAAGCAGTTTTTACATGCTTTACGACAATTAGGTGCAAATGAGTCCTTATAGGCAAAATTGCTTTATTTCATGAGAGTAAGTCTATTTACACTATAACATTCAGGTTTGGATCATTCTCTCATAAGAAAATGCAAACTGCCTATTAACCATTATTTTAACGCAGACAAGCAGTTTTTACATGCTTTATGACAATTAGGTGCAAATGAGTCTTTATAGGCAAAATTGCTTTATTTCATGAGGATAAGTCTATTTACACTATAACATTCAGGTTTGGATCATTCTCTCATAAGAAAATGCAAACTGCATATTAACCATTATTTTAACGCAGACAAACAGTTTTTACATGCTTTATGACAATTAGGGGCAAATGAGTCCTTATAGGCAAAATTGCTTTATTTCATGAGGGTAAGTCTATTTACACTATAATATTCAGGTTTGGATCATTCTCTCATAAGAAAATACAAACTGTATATTAACCATTATTTTAACGCATACAAGCAGTTTTTACATGCTTTATGACAATTAGGGGCAAATGAGTCTATATAGGCAAAATTGCTTTATTTTACAAAGGTAAGTTTTTTTAAACTATAACATTCAGGTTTAGATCATTCTCTCATAAGAAAATGCAAATTGCATATTAACTATTATTTTAACGCATACAAGCAGTTTTTACAAGCTTTATGACAATTAGGTGCAAATGAGTCCTTACAGGCAAAATTGTTTTATTTCATGATGGTAAGTCTATTTACACTATAACATTCAGGTTTGGATCATTCGTTCTAAAGAAAATATAAACTGCATATTTACTATCATTTTAACGCATACAAGCAGTTTTTACATGCTTTATGACAATTAGGTGCAAATGAGTCTTTATAGGCAAAATTGCTTTATTTCATGAAGGTAAGTCTATTTACACTTTAACATTCCGGTTTGGATCATTCTCTCATAAGAAAATGCAAACTGCATATTAACAATTATTTTAACGCTGACAAGCAGTTTTTACATGCTTCACGACAATTGCGTGCAAATGAGTCCTTATAGGCAAAATTGCTTTATTTTACAAAGGTAAGTCTATTTACACTATAACATTCAGGTTTGGATCATTCTCTCATAAGAAATGCAAACTGCATATTAACCATTATTTTAACCATACAAGCAGTTTTTACATGCTTTATGACAATTAGGGGCAAATGAGTACTTATAGGCAAAATTGCTTTATTTCATGAAGGTAAGTCTATTTACACTATAACATTCAGGTTTGGATCTTTCTCTCATAAGAAAATGTAAACTGCATATTAACCATTATTTTAACGCAGACAAGCAGTTTTTACATGCTTTATGACAATTAGGTGCAAATGAGTCTTTATAGGCAAAATTGCTTTATTTCATGAGGGTAAGTCTATTTACACTATAACATTCAGGTTTGGATCATTCTCTCATAAGAAAATGCAAACTGCATATTAACCATTATTTTAACGCAGACAAGCAGTTTTTACATGCTTTATGACAATTAGGGGCAAATCAGTCCTTATAAGCAAAATTGCTTTATTTCATGAAGGTTAGTCTATTTACACTATAACATTCAGGTTTGGATCATTCTCTCATAAGAAAATGCAAACTGCATATTAACCATTATTTAAACGCAGACAAGCAGT
Organism: Xanthostigma xanthostigma; assembly: GCA_963575645.1. Classification (NCBI taxonomy): domain Eukaryota; kingdom Metazoa; phylum Arthropoda; class Insecta; order Raphidioptera; family Raphidiidae; genus Xanthostigma; species Xanthostigma xanthostigma. Next base: position 16,000,968 of record OY754468.1, on the reverse strand, counting down.
TTTTACATGCTTTACGACAATTAGGTGCAAATGAGTCCTTATAGGCAAAATTGCTTTATTTTACAAAGGTTAGTCCATTTACACTATAACATTCAGGTTTGGATCATTCTTTCATAAGAAAATGCAAACTGCATATTAACCATTATTTTAACGCAGACAAGCAGTTTTACATGCTTTATGACAATTAGAGGCAAATGAGTCCTTATAGGCAAAATTGCTTTATTTTACAAAGGTAAGTCTGTTTACACTATAACATTCAGGTTTGAATCATTCTCTCATAAGAAAATGCAAACTGCATATTAACCGTTATTTAAACGCAGACAAGCAGTTTTTACATGCTTTACGACAATTAGGTGCAAATGAGTCCTTATAGGCAAAATTGCTTAATTTCTTGAGAGTAAGTCTATTTACACTATAACATTCAGGTTTGGATCATTCTCTCATAAGAAAATGCAAACTGCATATTAACCATTATTTTAACGCAGACAAGCAGTTTTTACATGCTTTATGACAATTAGGTGCAAATGAGTCTTTATAGGCAAAATTGCTTTATTTCATGAGGGTAAGTCTATTTACACTATAACATTCAGGTTTGGATCATTCTCTCATAGGAAAATGCAAACTGCATATTAACCATTATTTTAACGCAGACAAGCAGTTTTTACATGCTTTATGACAATTAGGGGCAAAAGAGTCCTTATAGGCAAAATTGCTTTATTTCATGAGGGTAAGTCTATTTACAATTCAGGTTTGGATCATTCTCTCATAAGAAAATGCAATTTGCATATAAACCAATATTTTAACGCATACAAGCAGTTTTTACATGCTTTATGACAATTAGGGGCAAATGGGTCCTTATAGGCAAAATTGCTTTATTTTATGAAGGTTAGTCTATTTACACTATAACATTCAGGTTTGGATTATTCTCTCATAAGAAAATGCAAACTGCATATTAACCATTATTTTAACGCAGACAAGCAGTTTTTACATGCTTTATGACAATTAGGGGCAAATGAGTCTTTATAGGCAAAATTGCTTTATTTCATGAGGGTAAGTCTTTTTACACTATAACATTCAGGTTTGGATCATTCTCTCATAAGAAAATGCAAACTGCATATTAACCATTATTTTAACGCAGACAAGCAGTTTTTACATGCTTTACGACAATTAGGTGCAAATGAGTCTTTATAAGCAAAATTGCTTTATTTCTCAAAGGTAAGTTTACTTACACTATAACATTCAGGTTTGGATCATTCTCTCACAAGAAAATGCAAACTGCATATTAACCATTATTTTAACGCAGACAAGCAGTTTTTACACGCTTTATGACAATTAGGGGCAAATGTGTCCTTATAAGCAAAATTGCTTTATTTCATGAAGGTAAGTCTATTTACACTATAACATTCAGGTTTGGATAATTCTCTTATAAGAAAATGCAAACTGCATATTAACCATTATTTAAACGCAGACACACAGTTTTTACATGCTTTACGACAATTATGTGCAAATGAGTCTTTATAGGCAAAATTGCTTTATTTCATGAGGGTAAGTCTATTTACACTATAACATTCAGGTTTGGATCTTTCTTTCATAAGAAAATGCAAATTGCATATTAACCATTATTTTAACGCAGACAAGCAGTTTTACATGCTTTATGACAATTAGGGGCAAATGAGTCCTTATAGGCAAAATTGCTTTATTTTACAAAGGTAAGTCTATTTACACTATAACATTCAGGTTTGGATCATTCTCTCATAAGAAAATGCAAACTGCATATTAACCATTATTTAAACGCAGACAAGCAGTTTTTACATGCTTTACGACAATTAGGTGCAAATGAGTCCTTATAGGCAAAATTGCTTTATTTCATGAGAGTAAGTCTATTTACACTATAACATTCAGGTTTGGATCATTCTCTCATAAGAAAATGCAAACTGCCTATTAACCATTATTTTAACGCAGACAAGCAGTTTTTACTAGCTTTATGACAATTAGGTGCAAATGAGTCTTTATAGGCAAAATTGCTTTATTTCATGAGGGTAAGTCTATTTACACTATAACGTTCAGGTTTGGATCATTCTCTCATAAGAAAATGCAAACTGCATATTAACCATTATTTTAACGCAGACAAGCAGTTTTTACATGCTTTATGACAATTAGGGGCAAATGAGTCCGTATAGGCAAAATTGCTTTATTTCATGAGGGTAAGTCTATTTACACTATAATATTCAGGTTTGGATCATTCTCTCATAAGAAAATGCAAACTGCATATTTACTATCTTTTTCACGCAGACAAGCAGTTTTTAAATGCTTCACGACAATTTTGTGCAAATGAGTCCTTATAGGCAAAATTGCTTTATTTTACAAAGGTAAGTCTATTCACACTATACTATTCAGGTTTGGATCATTCTCTCATAAGAAAATACAAACTGCATATTAACCATTATTTTAACGCATACAAGCAGTTTTTACATGCTTTATGACAATTAGGGGCAAATGAGTCTATATAGGCAAAATTGCTTTATTTTACAAAGGTAAGTTTTTTTAAACTATAACATTCAGGTTTAGATCATTCTCTCATAAGAAAATGCAAATTGCATATTAACTATTATTTTAACGCATACAAGCAGTTTTTACAAGCTTTATGACAATTAGGTGCAAATGAGTCCTTACAGGCAAAATTGTTTTATTTTATGATGGTAAGTCTATTTACACTATAACATTCCGGTTTGGATCATTCTCTCATAAGAAAATGCAAACTGCATATTAACAATTATTTTAACGCTGACAAGCAGTTTTTACATGCTTCACGACAATTGCGTGCAAATGAGTCCTTATAGGCAAAATTGCTTTATTTCATGAGGGTAAGTCTATTTACACTATAACATTCAGGTTTGGATCATTCTCTCATAAGAAAATGCAAACTGAATATTGACTACCATTTTCACGCAGACAAGCAGTTTTTACATGCTTCACGACCATTGCGTGCAAATGAGTCCTTATAGGCAAAATTGCTTTATTTTACAAAGATAAGTCTATTTACACTATAACATTCAGGTTTGGATCATTCTCTCATAAGAAAATGCAAACTGCATATTAACCATTATTTTACACAGACAAGCAGTTTTTACATGCTTTATGACAATTAGGGGCAAATGTGTCCTTATAAGCAAAATTGCTTTATTTCATGAAGGTAAGTCTATTTACACTATAACATTCAGGTTTGGATAATTCTCTTATAAGAAAATGCAAACTGCATATTAACCATTATTTAAACGCAGACACACAGTTTTTACATGCTTTACGACAATTATGTGCAAATGAGTCTTTATAGGCAAAATTGCTTTATTTCATGAGGGTAAGTCTATTTACACTATAACATTCAGGTTTGGATCTTTCTTTCATAAGAAAATGCAAATTGCATATTAACCATTATTTTAACGCAGACAAGCAGTTTTACATGCTTTATGACAATTAGGGGCAAATAAGTCCTTATAGGCAAAATTGCTTTATTTTACAAAGGTAAGTCTATTTACACTATAACATTCAGGTTTGGATCATTCTCTCATAAGAAAATGCAAACTGCATATTAACCATTATTTAAACGCAGACAAGCAGTTTTTACATGCTTTACGACAATTAGGTGCAAATAAGTCCTTATAGGCAAAATTGCTTTATTTCATGAGAGTAAGTCTATTTACACTTTAACATTCAGGTTTGGATCATTCTCTCATAAGAAAATGCAAACTGCATTTAACCATTATTTTAACGCATACAAGCAGTTTTTACATGCTTTATGACAATTTGGGGCAAATGAGTCCTTATAGGCAAAATTGCTTTATTTCATGAGGGTAAGTCTATTTACACTATACCATTCAGGTTTGGATAATTCTCTCATAAGAAAATGCAATTTGCATATAAACCAATATTTTAACGCATACAAGCAGTTTTTACCTGCTTTATGACAATTAGGGGCAAATAGGTCCTTATAGGCAAAATTGCTTTATTTTATGAAGGTTAGTCTATTTACACTATAACATTCAGGTTTGGATTATTCTCTCATAAGAAAATGCAAACTGCATATTAACCATTATTTTAACGCAAACAAGCAGTTTTTACATGCTTTACGACAATTAGGTGCAAATGAGTACTTATAGGCAAAATTGCTTTATTTCACAAACGAAAGTTTACTTACACTATAACATTCAGGTTTGGATCATTCTCTCACAAGAAAATGCAAACTGCATATTAACTATTATTTTAACGCAAACAAGCAGTTTTTACATGCTTTATGACAATTAGGTGCAAATGAGTCCTTATAGGCAAAATTGCTTTATTTCACGAGGGTAAGTCTATTTACACTATAACATTCAGGTTTGGATCATTCTCTCATAAGAAAATGAAAACTGAATATTGACTATCATTTTCACGCAGACAAGCAGTTTTTACATGGTTTACGACAATTAGGTGCAAATAAGTCCTTAAAGGCAAAATTGTTTTATTTTACAAAGGTAAGTCTACATTCACTATAACATTCAGGTTTGGATCATTCTCTCATAAGAAAATGCAAACTGCATATTCACCATTATTTTAACGCAGACAAGCAGTTTTTACATGCTTCACGACAATTGCGTGCAAATGAGTCCTTATAGGCAAAATTGCTTTATTTTACAACGGTAAGTCTATTTACACTATAACATTCAGGTTTGGATCATTCTCTCATAAGAAAATGCAATCTGCATATTACACACTATTTTAACGCATACAAGCAGTTTTTACATGCTTTATGACAATTAGGGGCAAATGAGTCCTTATAGGCAAAATTGCTTTATTTTATGAAGGTAAGTCTACTTTCACTATAACATTCAGGTTTGGATCATTCTCTCATAAGAAAATGCAAACTGCATATTTACTATCATTTTCACGCAGACAAGCAGTTTCTACATGCTTCACGACAATTGCGTGCAAATGAGTCCTTATAGGCAAAATTGCTTTATTTTACAACGGTAAGTCTATTTACACTATAACATTAAGGTTTGGATCAATCTCTCATAAGAAAATGCAATCTGCATATTAACCATTATTTTAACGCAGACAAGCAGTTTTAACATGCTTTATGACAATTTGGGGCAAATGAGTCCTTATAGGCAAAATTGCTTTATTTCATGAAGGTAAGTCTATTTACACTATAACATTCAGGTTTGGATCATTCTCTCATAAGAAAATGCAAACTGCATATTAACCATAATTTAAACGCAGACAAGCAGTTTTTACATGCTTTACGACAATTAGGTGCAAATGAGTCTTTATAGGCAAAATTGCTATATTTCATGAGGGTAAGTCTATTTACACTATAACATTCAGGTTTGGATCATTCTCTCAAAAGAAAATGCAAACTGCATATTAACCATTATTTAAACGCAGACAAGCAGTTTTTACATGCTTTATGACAATTAGGGTAAAATGCGTCCTTATAGGCAAAATTGCTTTATTTTACAAAGGTAAGTCTATTTACACTATAATATTCAGGTTTGGATCATTCTCTCATAAGAAAATGCAAACTGAATATTGACTATCATTTTCACGCAGACAAGCAGTTTTTAAATGCTTCACGACAATTGCGTGCAAATGAGTCCTCATAGGCAAAATTGCTTTATTTTACAAAGGTAAGTCTATTTACACTATAATATTCAGGTTTGGATCATTCTCTCATAAGAAAATGCAAACTGCATATTAACCATTATTTTAACGCATACAAGCAGTTTTTACATGCTTTATGACAATTAGGGGCAAATGAGTCCTTATAGGCAAAATTGCTTTATTTCATGAAGGTAAGTCTATTTACACTATAACATTTAGGTTTGGATCATTCTCTCATAAGAAAATGCAAACTGCATATTAACCATTATTTTAACGCAGACAAGCAGTTTTTACATGCTTCACGACAATTGCGTGCAAATAAGTCCTTATAGGCAAAATTGCTTTATTTTACAAAGGTAAGTCTATTTACACTATAACATTCAGGTTTGGATCATTCTCTCAAAAGAAAATGCAAACTGCATATTAACCATTATTTAAACGCAGACAAGCAGTTTTTACATGCTTTATGACAATAAGGGTAAAATGCGTCCTTATAGGCAAAATTGCTTTATTTTACAAAGGTAAGTCTATTTACACTATATCATTCAGGTTTGGATCATTCTCTCATAAGAAAATGCAAACTGCATATTAACCATTATTTTAACGCAGACAAGCAGTTTTTACATGCTTTATGACAATTAGGGGCAAATGAGTCCTTATAGGCAAAATTGCTTTATTTCATGAGGGTAAGTCTATTTACACTATAACATTCAGGTTTGGATCATTCTCTCATAAGAAAATGCAAACTGAATATTGACTATCATTTTCACGCAGACAAGCAGTTTTTAAATGCTTCACGACAATTGCGTGCAAATGAGTCCTCATAGGCAAAATTGCTTTATTTTACAAAGGTAAGTCTATTTACACAATAATATTCAGGTTTGGATCATTCTCTCATAAGAAAATGCAAACTGCATATTAACCATTATTTTAACGCATACAAGCAGTTTTTACATGCTTTATGACAATTAGGGGCAAATGAGTCCTTATAGGCAAAATTGCTTTATTTCATAAAGGTAAGTCTATTTACACTATAACATTTAGGTTTGGATCCATCTCTCATAAGAAAATGCAAACTGCATATTAACCATTATTTTAACGCAGACAAGCAGTTTTTACATGCTTCACGACAATTGCGTGCAAATAAGTCCTTATAGGCAAAATTGCTTTATTTTACAAAGGTAAGTCTATTTACACTATAACATTCAGGTTTGGATCATTCTCTCAAAAGAAAATGCAAACTGCATATTAACCATTATTTAAACGCAGACAAGCAGTTTTTACATGCTTTATGACAATTAGGGTAAAATGCGTCCTTATAGGCAAAATTGCTTTATTTTACAAAGGTAAGTCTATTTACACTATATCATTCAGGTTTGGATCATTCTCTCATAAGAAAATGCAAACTGCATATTAACCATTATTTTAACGCAGACAAGCAGTTTTTACATGCTTTATGACAATTAGGGGCAAATGTGTCCTTATAAGCAAAATTGCTTTATTTAATGAAGGTAAGTCTATTTACACTATAACATTCAGGTTTGGATAATTCTCTTATAAGAAAATGCAAACTGCATATTAACCATTATTTAAACGCAGACACACAGTTTTTACATGCTTTACGACAATTATGTGCAAATGAGTCTTTATAGGCAAAATTGCTTTATTTCATGAGGGTAAGTCTATTTACACTATAACATTCAGGTTTGGATCTTTCTTTCATAAGAAAATGCAAACTGCATATTAACCATTATTTTAACGCAGACAAGCAGTTTTACATGCTTTATGACAATTAGGGGCAAATGAGTCTTTATAGGCAAAATTGCTTTATTTCATGAGGGTAAGTCTATTTACACTATAACATTCAGGTTTGGATCATTCTCTCATAAGAAAATGCAAACTGCATATTAACCATTATTTTAACGCAGACAAGCAGTTTTTAGATGCTTCACGACAATTGCGTGCAAATGAGTCCTTATAGGCAAAATTGCTTTATTTTACAAAGGTTAGTCTATTTACACTATAATATTCAGGTTTGGATCATTCTCTCATAAGAAAATGCAAACTGCATATTAACCATTATTTTAACGCATACAAGCAGTTTTTGCATGCTTTATGACAATTAGGGGCAAATGAGTCCTTATAGGCAAAATGCTTTATTTCATGAAGGTAAGTCTATTTACACTATAACATTTAGGTTTAAATCATTCTCTCATAAGAAAATGCAAACTGCATATTAACCATTATTTTAACGCAGACAAGCAGTTTTTACATGCTTTATGACAATTAGGGGCAAATGAGTCCTTATAGGCAAAATTGCTTTATTTCATGAGGGTAAGTCTATTTACACTATAATATTCAGGTTTGGATCATTCTCTCATAAGAAAATGCAAACTGCATATTTACTATCTTTTTCACGCAGACAAGCAGTTTTTACATGCTTCACGACAATTTTGTGCAAATGAATCCTTATAGGCAAAATTGCTTTATTTTACAAAGGTAAGTCTATTTACACTATAACATTCAGGTTTGGATCATTCTCTCATAAGAAAATGCAAACTGCATTTTAACCATTATTTTAACGCATACAAGCAGTTTTTACATGCTTTATGACAATTAGGAGCAAATGAGTCCTTAAAGGCAAAATTGCTTTATTTCATGAAGGTAAGTCATTTTACACTATAACATTCAGGTTTGGATCATTCTCTCATAAGAAAATGCAAACTGCATATTAACCATTATTTTAACGCATACAAGCAGTTTTTACATGCTTTATGACAATTAGGGGCAAATGGGTCCTTATAGGCAAAATTGCTTTATTTTATGAAGGTAAGTCTATTTACACTATATCATTCAGGTTTGGATTATTTTCTCATTAGAAAATGCAAACTGCATATTAACCATTATTTTAACGCAGACAAGCAGTTTTTACATGCTTTATGACAATTAGGTGCAAATGAGTCTTTATAGGCAAAATTGCTTTATTTCATGAAGGTAAGTCTATTTACACTATAACATTCAGGTTTGGATCATTCTCTCATAAGAAAATGCAAACTGCATATTAACAATTTTTTTAACGCTGACAAGCAGTTTTTACATGCTTTACGACAATTAGGTGCAAATGAGTCCTTATAGGCAAAAGTGCTTTATTTCATGAGGGTTAGTCTATTTACACTATAACATTCAGGTTTGGATCTTTCTCTCATAAGAAAATGCAAACTGCATATTAACCATTATTTAAACGCAGACAAGCAGTTTTTAGATGCTTTACGACAATTAGGTGCAAATGAGTCTTTATAGGCAAAATTGCTTTATTTCATGGGGGTAAGTCTATTTACACTATAACATTCAGGTTTGGATCATTCTCTCATAAGAAAATGCAAACTGCATATTTACTATCATTTTCACGCAGACAAGCAGTTTTTACATGCTTCACGACAATTGCGTGCAAATGAGTCCTTATAGGCAAAATTGCTTTATTTTACAAAGGTAAGTCTATTTACACTATAACATTCAGGTTTGGATCATTCTCTCATAAGAAAATGCAAACTGCATTTAACCATTATTTTAACGCATACAAGCAGTTTTTACATGCTTTATGACAATCAGGGGCAAATGAGTCCTTATAGGCAAAATTGCTTTATTTCATGAGGGTAAGTCTATTTACACTATACCATTCAGGTTTGGATCATTCTCTCATAAGAAAATGCAATTTGCATATAAACCATTATTTTAACGCATACAAGCAGTTTTTACATGCTTTAAGACAATTAGGGGCAAATGGGTCCTTATAGGCAAAATTGCTTTATTTTATGAAGGTTAGTCTATTTACACTATAACATTCAGGTTTGGATCATTCTCTCATAAGAAAATGCAAACTGCATATTAACTATTATTTTAACGCATACAAGCAGTTTTTACATGCTTTATGACAATTAGGTGCAAATGAGTCCTTATAGGCAAAATTGCTTTATTTCACGAGGGTAAGTCTATTTACACTATAACATTCAGGTTTGGATCATTCTCTCATAAAAAATTGAAAACTGAATATTGACTATCATTTTCACGCAGACAAGCAGTTTTTACATGGTATACGACAATTAGGTGCAAATAAGTCCTTAAAGGCAAAATTGTTTTATTTTACAAAGGTAAGTCTACATTCACTATAACATTCAGGTTTGGATCATTCTCTCATAAGAAAATGCAAACTGCATATTCACCATTATTTTAACGCAGACAAGCAGTTTTTACATGCTTCACGACAATTGCGTGCAAATGAGTCCTTATAGGCAAAATTGCTTTATTTTACAACGGTAAGTCTATTTACACTATAACATTAAGGTTTGGATCATTCTCTCATAAGAAAATGCAATCTGCATATTACACATTATTTTAACGCATACAAGCAGTTTTTACATGCTTTATGACAATTAGGGGCAAATGAGTCCTTAAAGGCAAAATTGCTTTATTTTATGAAGGTTAGTCTACTTTCACTATAACATTCAGGTTTGGATCATTCTCTCATAAGAAAATGCAAACTGCATATTCACCATTATTTTAACGCAGACAAGCAGTTTCTACATGCTTCACGACAATTGCGTGCAAATGAGTCCTTATAGGCAAAATTGCTTTATTTTACAACGGTAAGTCTATTTACACTATAACATTAAGGTTTGGATCATTCTCTCATAAGAAAATGCAATCCGCATATTAACCATTATTTTAACGCATACAAGCAGTTTTTACATGCTTTATGACAATTTGGGGCAAACGAGTCCTTATAGGCAAAATTGCTTTATTTCATGAAGGTAAGTCTATTTACACTATAACATTCAGGTTTGGATCATTCTCTCATAAGAAAATGCAAACTGCATATTAACCATAATTTAAACGCAGACAAGCAGTTTTTACATGCTTTATGACAATTAGGTGCAAATGAGTCTTTATAGGCAAAATTGCTTTATTTCATGAAGGTAAGTCTATTTACACTATAACATTCAGGTTTGGATCATTCTCTCATAAGAAAATGCAAACTGCATATTAACCATTATTTTAACGCAGACAAGCAGTTTTTACATGCTTTATGACAATTAGGGGCAAATGAGTCCTTATAGGCAAAATTGCTTTATTTCATGAGGGTAAGTCTATTTACACTATAATATTCAGGTTTGGATCATTCTCTCATAAGAAAATGCAAACTGCATATTTACTATCTTTTTCACGCAGACAAGCAGTTTTTACATGCTTCACGACAATTTTGTGCAAATGAGTCCTTATAGGCAAAATTGCTTTATTTTACAAAGGTAAGTCTATTTACAGTTTACACTATAACATTCAGGTTTGGATCATTCTCTCATAAGAAAATGCAAACTGCATTTTAACCATTATTTTAACGCATACAAGCAGTTTTTACATGCTTTATGACAATTAGGAGCAAATGAGTCCTTAAAGGCAAAATTGCTTTATTTCATGAAGGTAAGTCATTTTACACTATAACATTCAGGTTTGGATCATTCTCTCATAAGAAAATGCAAACTGCATATTAACCATTATTTTAACGCATACAAGCAGTTTTTACATGCTTTATGACAATTAGGGGCAAATGGGTCCTTATAGGCAAAATTGCTTTATTTTATGAAGGTAAGTCTATTTACACTATATCATTCAGGTTTGGATTATATTCTCATTAGAAAATGCAAACTGCATATTAACCATTATTTTAACGCAGACAAGCAGTTTTTACATGCTTTATGACAATTAGGTGCAAATGAGTCTTTATAGGCAAAATTGCTTTATTTCATGAAGGTAAGTCTATTTACACTATAACATTCAGGTTTGGATCATTCTCTCATAAGAAAATGCAAACTGCATATTAACAATTTTTTTAACGCTGACAAGCAGTTTTTACATGCTTTATGACAATCAGGGGCAAATGAGTCCTTATAGGCAAAATTGCTTTATTTCATGAGGGTAAGTCTATTTACACTATACCATTCAGGTTTGGATCATTCTCTCATAAGAAAATGCAATTTGCATATAAACCATTATTTTAACGCATACAAGCAGTTTTTACATGCTTTAAGACAATTAGGGGCAAATGGGTCCTTATAGGCAAAATTGCTTTATTTTATGAAGGTTAGTCTATTTACACTATAACATTCAGGTTTGGATCATTCTCTCATAAGAAAATGCAAACTGCATATTAACTATTATTTTAACGCATACAAGCAGTTTTTACATGCTTTATGACAATTAGGTGCAAATGAGTCCTTATAGGCAAAATTGCTTTATTTCACGAGGGTAAGTCTATTTACACTATAACATTCAGGTTTGGATCATTCTCTCATAAGAAATTGAAAACTGAATATTGACTATCATTTTCACGCAGACAAGCAGTTTTTACATGGTATACGACAATTAGGTGCAAATAAGTCCTTAAAGGCAAAATTGTTTTATTTTACAAAGGTAAGTCTACATTCACTATAACATTCAGGTTTGGATCATTCTCTCATAAGAAAATGCAAACTGCATATTCACCATTATTTTAACGCAGACAAGCAGTTTTTACATGCTTCACGACAATTGCGTGCAAATGAGTCCTTATAGGCAAAATTGCTTTATTTTACAACGGTAAGTCTATTTACACTATAACATTAAGGTTTGGATCATTCTCTCATAAGAAAATGCAATCTGCATATTACACATTATTTTAACGCATACAAGCAGTTTTTACATGCTTTATGACAATTAGGGGCAAATGAGTCCTTAAAGGCAAAATTGCTTTATTTTATGAAGGTTAGTCTACTTTCACTATAACATTCAGGTTTGGATCATTCTCTCATAAGAAAATGCAAACTGCATATTCACCATTATTTTAACGCAGACAAGCAGTTTCTACATGCTTCACGACAATTGCGTGCAAATGAGTCCTTATAGACAAAATTGCTTTATTTTACAACGGTAAGTCTATTTACACTATAACATTAAGGTTTGGATCATTCTCTCATAAGAAAATGCAATCTGCATATTAACCATTATTTTAACGCATACAAGCAGTTTTTACATGCTTTATGACAATTTGGGGCAAACGAGTCCTTATAGGCAAAATTGCTTTATTTCATGAAGGTAAGTCTATTTACACTATAACATTCAGGTTTGGATCATTCTCTCATAAGAAAATGCAAACTGCATATTAACCATATTTTAAACGCAGACAAGCAGTTTTTACATGCTTTACGACAATTAGGTGCAAATGAGTCTTTATAGGCAAAATTGCTATATTTCATGAGGGTAAGTCTATTTACACTATAACATTCAGGTTTGGATCATTCTCTCATAAGAAAATGCAAACTGCATATTTACTATCATTTTCACGCAGACAAGCAGTTTTTACATGCTTCACGACAATTGCGTGCAAATGAGTCCTTATAGGCAAAATTGCTTTATTTTCCAAAGGTAGTCTATTTACACTATAACATTCAGGTTTGGATCATTCTCTCATAGGAAAATGCAAACTGAATATTAACCATTATTTTAACGCATACAAGCAGTTTTTACATGCTTTATGACAATTAGGGGCAAATGAGTCCTTAAAGGCAAAATTGCTTTATTTCATGAGGGTAAGTCTATTTACACTATAACATTCAGGTTTGGATCATTCTCTCATAAGAAAATGCAAACTGCATATTAACCATTATTATAACGCAGACAAGCAGTTTTTACATGCTTCACGACAATTGCGTGCAAATAAGTCCTTATAGGCAAAATTGCTTTATTTTACAAAGGTAAGTCTATTTACACTATAACATTCAGGTTTGGATCATTCTCTCATAAGAAAATGCAAACTGCGTATTAACCATTATCTTAACGCAGACAAGCAGTTTTTACATGCTTTATGACAATTAGAATAAAATGAGTCCTTATAGGCAAAATTGCTTTATTTTACAAAGGTAAGTCTATTTACACTATATCATTCAGGTTTGGATCATTCTCTCATAAGAAAATGCAAACTGCATATTAACCATTATTTAAACGCAGACAAGCAGTTTTTACATGCTTTACGACAATTAGGTGCAAATGAGTCCTTATAGGCAAAATTGCTTTATTTCATGAGAGTACGTCTATTTACACTATAACATTCAGGTTTGGATCATTCTTTCATAAGAAAATGCAAACTGCATATTAACCATTATTTTAACGCAGACAAGCAGTTTTTACATGCTTTATGACAATTAGGGGCAAATGAGTCCTTATAGGCAAAATTGCTTTATTTCATGAGGGTAAGTCTATTTACACTATAATATTCAGGTTTGGATCATTCTCTCATAAGAAAATGCAAACTGCATATTTACTATCTTTTTCACGCAGACAAGCAGTTTTTACATGCTTCACGACAATTTTGTGCAAATGAGTCCTTATAGGCAAAATTGCTTTATTTTACAAAGGTAAGTCTATTTACACTATAACATTCAGGTTTGGATCATTCTCTCATAAGAAAATGCAAACTGCATTTTAACCATTATTTTAACGCATACAAGCAGTTTTTACATGCTTTATGACAATTAGGAGCAAATGAGTCCTTAAAGGCAAAATTGCTTTATTTCATGAAGGTAAGTCATTTTACACTATAACATTCAGGTTTGGATCATTCTCTCATAAGAAAATGCAAACTGCATATTAACCATTATTTTAACGCATACAAGCAGTTTTTACATGCTTTATGACAATTAGGGGCAAATGGGTCCTTATAGGCAAAATTGCTTTATTTTATGAAGGTAAGTCTATTTACACTATATCATTCAGGTTTGGATTATTTTCTCATTAGAAAATGCAAACTGCATATTAACCATTATTTTAACGCAGACAAGCAGTTTTTACATGCTTTATGACAATTAGGTGTAAATGAGTCTTTATAGGCAAAATTGCTTTATTTCATGAAGGTAAGTCTATTTACACTATAACATTCAGGTTTGGATCATTCTCTCATAAGAAAATGCAAACTGCATATTAACAATTTTTTTAACGCTGACAAGCAGTTTTTACATGCTTTACGACAATTAGGTGCAAATGAGTCCTTATAGGCAAAAGTGCTTTATTTCATGAGGGTTAGTCTATTTACACTATAACATTCAGGTTTGGATCTTTCTCTCATAAGAAAATGCAAACTGCATATTAACCATTATTTAAACGCAGACAAGCAGTTTTTAGATGCTTTACGACAATTAGGTGCAAATGAGTCTTTATAGGCAAAATTGCTTTATTTCATGGGGGTAAGTCTATTTACACTATAACATTCAGGTTTGGATCATTCTCTCATAAGAAAATGCAAACTGCATATTTACTATCATTTTCACGCAGACAAGCAGTTTTTACATGCTTCACGACAATTGCGTGCAAATGAGTCCTTATAGGCAAAATTGCTTTATTTTACAAAGGTAAGTCTATTTACACTATAACATTCAGGTTTGGATCATTCTCTCATAAGAAAATGCAAACTGCATTTAACCATTATTTTAACGCATACAAGCAGTTTTTACATGCTTTATGACAATCAGGGGCAAATGAGTCCTTATAGGCAAAATTGCTTTATTTCATGAGGGTAAGTCTATTTACACTATACCATTCAGGTTTGGATCATTCTCTCATAAGAAAATGCAATTTGCATATAAACCATTATTTTAACGCATACAAGCAGTTTTTACATGCTTTAAGACAATTAGGGGCAAATGGGTCCTTATAGGCAAAATTGCTTTATTTTATGAAGGTTAGTCTATTTACACTATAACATTCAGGTTTGGATCATTCTCTCATAAGAAAATGCAAACTGCATATTAACTATTATTTTAACGCATACAAGCAGTTTTTACATGCTTTATGACAATTAGGTGCAAATGAGTCCTTATAGGCAAAATTGCTTTATTTCACGAGGGTAAGTCTATTTACACTATAACATTCAGGTTTGGATCATTCTCTCATAAAAAATTGAAAACTGAATATTGACTATCATTTTCACGCAGACAAGCAGTTTTTACATGGTATACGACAATTAGGTGCAAATAAGTCCTTAAAGGCAAAATTGTTTTATTTTACAAAGGTAAGTCTACATTCACTATAACATTCAGGTTTGGATCATTCTCTCATAAGAAAATGCAAACTGCATATTCACCATTATTTTAACGCAGACAAGCAGTTTTTACATGCTTCACGACAATTGCGTGCAAATGAGTCCTTATAGGCAAAATTGCTTTATTTTACAACGGTAAGTCTATTTACACTATAACATTAAGGTTTGGATCATTCTCTCATAAGAAAATGCAATCTGCATATTACACATTATTTTAACGCATACAAGCAGTTTTTACATGCTTTATGACAATTAGGGGCAAATGAGTCCTTAAAGGCAAAATTGCTTTATTTTATGAAGGTTAGTCTACTTTCACTATAACATTCAGGTTTGGATCATTCTCTCATAAGAAAATGCAAACTGCATATTCACCATTATTTTAACGCAGACAAGCAGTTTCTACATGCTTCACGACAATTGCGTGCAAATGAGTCCTTATAGGCAAAATTGCTTTATTTTACAACGGTAAGTCTATTTACACTATAACATTAAGGTTTGGATCATTCTCTCATAAGAAAATGCAATCCGCATATTAACCATTATTTTAACGCATACAAGCAGTTTTTACATGCTTTATGACAATTTGGGGCAAACGAGTCCTTATAGGCAAAATTGCTTTATTTCATGAAGGTAAGTCTATTTACACTATAACATTCAGGTTTGGATCATTCTCTCATAAGAAAATGCAAACTGCATATTAACCATAATTTAAACGCAGACAAGCAGTTTTTACATGCTTTATGACAATTAGGTGCAAATGAGTCTTTATAGGCAAAATTGCTTTATTTCATGAGGGTAAGTCTATTTACACTATAACATTCAGGTTTGGATCATTCTCTCATAAGAAAATGCAAACTGCATATTAACCATTATTTTAACGCAGACAAGCAGTTTTATCATGCTTTATGACAATTAGGGGCAAATGAGTCCTTATAGGCAAAATTGCTTTATTTCATGAGGGTAAGTCTATTTACACTATAATATTCAGGTTTGGATCATTCTCTCATAAGAAAATGCAAACTGCATATTTACTATCTTTTTCACGCAGACAAGCAGTTTTTACATGCTTCACGACAATTTTGTGCAAATGAGTCCTTATAGGCAAAATTGCTTTATTTTACAAAGGTAAGTCTATTTACAGTTTACACTATAACATTCAGGTTTGGATCATTCTCTCATAAGAAAATGCAAACTGCATTTTAACCATTATTTTAACGCATACAAGCAGTTTTTACATGCTTTATGACAATTAGGAGCAAATGAGTCCTTAAAGGCAAAATTGCTTTATTTCATGAAGGTAAGTCATTTTACACTATAACATTCAGGTTTGGATCATTCTCTCATAAGAAAATGCAAACTGCATATTAACCATTATTTTAACGCATACAAGCAGTTTTTACATGCTTTATGACAATTAGGGGCAAATGGGTCCTTATAGGCAAAATTGCTTTATTTCATGAGGGTAAGTCTATTTACACTATAACATTCAGGTTTGGATCATTCTCTCATAAGAAAATGCAAACTGCATATTAACCATTATTTTAACGCATACAAGCAGTTTTTACATGCTTTATGACAATTAGGGGCAAATGGGTCCTTATAGGCAAAATTGCTTTATTTTATGAAGGTAAGTCTATTTACACTATATCATTCAGGTTTGGATTATTTTCTCATTAGAAAATGCAAACTGCATATTAACCATTATTTTAACGCAGACAAGCAGTTTTTACATGCTTTATGACAATTAGGTGCAAATGAGTCTTTATAGGCAAAATTGCTTTATTTCATGAAGGTAAGTCTATTTACACTATAACATTCAGGTTTGGATCATTCTCTCATAAGAAAATGCAAACTGCATATTAACAATTTTTTTAACGCTGACAAGCAGTTTTTACATGCTTTACGACAATTAGGTGCAAATGAGTCCTTATAGGCAAAAGTGCTTTATTTCATGAGGGTTAGTCTATTTACACTATAACATTCAGGTTTGGATCTTTCTCTCATAAGAAAATGCAAACTGCATATTAACCATTATTTAAACGCAGACAAGCAGTTTTTAGATGCTTTACGACAATTAGGTGCAAATGAGTCTTTATAGGCAAAATTGCTTTATTTCATGGGGGTAAGTCTACTTACACTATAACATTCAGGTTTGGATCATTCTCTCATAAGAAAATGCAAACTGCATATTTACTATCATTTTCACGCAGACAAGCAGTTTTTACATGCTTCACGACAATTGCGTGCAAATGAGTCCTTATAGGCAAAATTGCTTTATTTTACAAAGGTAAGTCTATTTACACTATAACATTCAGGTTTGGATCATTCTCTCATAAGAAAATGCAAACTGCATTTAACCATTATTTTAACGCATACAAGCAGTTTTTACATGCTTTATGACAATCAGGGGCAAATGAGTCCTTATAGGCAAAATTGCTTTATTTCATGAGGGTAAGTCTATTTACACTATACCATTCAGGTTTGGATCATTCTCTCATAAGAAAATGCAATTTGCATATAAACCATTATTTTAACGCATACAAGCAGTTTTTACATGCTTTAAGACAATTAGGGGCAAATGGGTCCTTATAGGCAAAATTGCTTTATTTTATGAAGGTTAGTCTATTTACACTATAACATTCAGGTTTGGATCATTCTCTCATAAGAAAATGCAAACTGCATATTAACTATTATTTTAACGCATACAAGCAGTTTTTACATGCTTTATGACAATTAGGTGCAAATGAGTCCTTATAGGCAAAATTGCTTTATTTCACGAGGGTAAGTCTATTTACACTATAACATTCAGGTTTGGATCATTCTCTCATAAGAAATTGAAAACTGAATATTGACTATCATTTTCACGCAGACAAGCAGTTTTTACATGGTATACGACAATTAGGTGCAAATAAGTCCTTAAAGGCAAAATTGTTTTATTTTACAAAGGTAAGTCTACATTCACTATAACATTCAGGTTTGGATCATTCTCTCATAAGAAAATGCAAACTGCATATTCACCATTATTTTAACGCAGACAAGCAGTTTTTACATGCTTCACGACAATTGCGTGCAAATGAGTCCTTATAGGCAAAATTGCTTTATTTTACAACGGTAAGTCTATTTACACTATAACATTAAGGTTTGGATCATTCTCTCATAAGAAAATGCAATCTGCATATTACACATTATTTTAACGCATACAAGCAGTTTTTACATGCTTTATGACAATTAGGGGCAAATGAGTCCTTAAAGGCAAAATTGCTTTATTTTATGAAGGTTAGTCTACTTTCACTATAACATTCAGGTTTGGATCATTCTCTCATAAGAAAATGCAAACTGCATATTCACCATTATTTTAACGCAGACAAGCAGTTTCTACATGCTTCACGACAATTGCGTGCAAATGAGTCCTTATAGACAAAATTGCTTTATTTTACAACGGTAAGTCTATTTACACTATAACATTAAGGTTTGGATCATTCTCTCATAAGAAAATGCAATCTGCATATTAACCATTATTTTAACGCATACAAGCAGTTTTTACATGCTTTATGACAATTTGGGGCAAACGAGTCCTTATAGGCAAAATTGCTTTATTTCATGAAGGTAAGTCTATTTACACTATAACATTCAGGTTTGGATCATTCTCTCATAAGAAAATGCAAACTGCATATTAACCATAATTTAAACGCAGACAAGCAGTTTTTACATGCTTTACGACAATTAGGTGCAAATGAGTCTTTATAGGCAAAATTGCTATATTTCATGAGGGTAAGTCTATTTACACTATAACATTCAGGTTTGGATCATTCTCTCATAAGAAAATGCAAACTGCATATTTACTATCATTTTCACGCAGACAAGCAGCTTTTACATGCTTCACGACAATTGCGTGCAAATGAGTCCTTATAGGCAAAATTGCTTTATTTTCCAAAGGTAGTCTATTTACACTATAACATTCAGGTTTGGATCATTCTCTCATAGGAAAATGCAAACTGAATATTAACCATTATTTTAACGCATACAAGCAGTTTTTACATGCTTTATGACAATTAGGGGCAAATGAGTCCTTAAAGGCAAAATTGCTTTATTTCATGAGGGTAAGTCTATTTACACTATAACATTCAGGTTTGGATCATTCTCTCATAAGAAAATGCAAACTGCATATTAACCATTATTATAACGCAGACAAGCAGTTTTTACATGCTTCACGACAATTGCGTGCAAATAAGTCCTTATAGGCAAAATTGCTTTATTTTACAAAGGTAAGTCTATTTACACTATAACATTCAGGTTTAGATCATTCTCTCAAAAGAAAATGCAAACTGCATATTAACCATTATTTAAACGCAGACACACAGTTTTTACATGCTTTACGACAATTATGTGCAAATGAGTCTTTATAGGCAAAATTGCTTTATTTCATGAGGGTAAGTCTATTTACACTATAACATTCAGGTTTGGATCATTCTCTCATAAGAAAATGCAAACTGCGTATTAACCATTATCTTAACGCAGACAAGCAGTTTTTACATGCTTTATGACAATTAGAATAAAATGAGTCCTTATAGGCAAAATTGCTTTATTTTACAAAGGTAAGTCTATTTACACTATATCATTCAGGTTTGGATCATTCTCTCATAAGAAAATGCAAACTGCATATTAACCATTATTTAAACGCAGACAAGCAGTTTTTACATGCTTTACGACAATTAGGTGCAAATGAGTCCTTATAGGCAAAATTGCTTTATTTCATGAGAGTACGTCTATTTACACTATAACATTCAGGTTTGGATCATTCTTTCATAAGAAAATGCAAACTGCATATTAACCATTATTTTAACGCAGACAAGCAGTTTTTACATGCTTTATGACAATTAGGTGCAAATGAGTCTTTATAGGCAAAATTGCTTTATTTCATGAGGGTAAGTCTATTTACACTATAACATTCAGGTTTAGATCATTCTCTCATAAGAAAATGCAAACTGCATATTAACCATTATTTTAACGCAGACAAGCAGTTTTTACATGCTTTATGACAATTAGGGGCAAATGAGTCCTTATAGGCAAAATTGCTTTATTTCATGAGGGTAAGTCTATTTACACTATAATATTCAGGTTTGGATCATTCTCTCATAAGAAAATGCAAACTGCATATTTACTATCTTTTTCACGCAGACAAGCAGTTTTTACATGCTTCACGACAATTTTGTGCAAATGAGTCCTTATAGGCAAAATTGCTTTATTTTACAAAGGTAAGTCTATTTACACTATAACATTCAGGTTTGGATCATTCTCTCATAAGAAAATGCAAACTGCATTTTAACCATTATTTTAATTCATACAAGCAGTTTTTACATGCTTTATGACAATTAGGAGCAAATGAGTCCTTAAAGGCAAAATTGCTTTATTTCATGAAGGTAAGTCATTTTACACTATAACATTCAGGTTTGGATCATTCTCTCATAAGAAAATGCAAACTGCATATTAACCATTATTTTAACGCATACAAGCAGTTTTTACATGCTTTATGACAATTAGGGGCAAATGGGTCCTTATAGGCAAAATTGCTTTATTTTATGAAGGTAAGTCTATTTACACTATAACATTCAGGTTTGGGTTATTTTCTCATTAGAAAATGCAAACTGCATATTAACCATTATTTTAACGCAGACAAGCAGTTTTTACATGCTTTATGACAATTAGGTGCAAATGAGTCTTTATAGGCAAAATTGCTTTATTTCATGAAGGTAAGTCTATTTACACTATAACATTCAGGTTTGGATCATTCTCTCATAAGAAAATGCAAACTGCATATTAACAATTATTTTAACGCTGACAAGCAGTTTTTACATGCTTTACGACAATTAGGTGCAAATGAGTCCTTATAGGCAAAAGTGCTTTATTTCATGAGGGTTAGTCTATTTACACTATAACATTTAGGTTTAGATCTTTCTCTCATAAGAAAATGCAAACTGCATATTAACCATTATTTAAACGCAGACAAGCAGTTTTTAGATGCTTTACGACAATTAGGTGCAAATGAGTCTTTATAGGCAAAATTGCTTTATTTCATGGGGGTAAGTCTATTTACACTATAACATTCAGGTTTGGATCATTCTCTCATAAGAAAATGCAAACTGCATATTTACTATCATTTTTACGCAGACAAGCAGTTTTTACATGCTTCACGACAATTGCGTGCAAATGAGTCCTTATAGGCAAAATTGCTTTATTTTACAAAGGTAAGTCTATTTACACTATCCCATTCAGGTTTGGATCATTCTCTCATAAGAAAATGCAAACTGCATTTAACCATTATTTTAACGCATACAAGCAGTTTTTACATGCTTTATGACAATTAGGGGCAAATGAGTCCTTATAGGCAAAATTGCTTTATTTCATGAGGGTAAGTCTATTTACACTATACCATTCAGGTTTGGATCATTCTCTCATAAGAAAATGCAATTTGCATATAAACCATTATTTTAACGCATACAAGCAGTTTTTACATGCTTTAAGACAATTAAGGGCAAATGGGTCCTTATAGGCAAAATTGCTTTATTTTATGAAGGTTAGTCTATTTACACTATAACATTCAGGTTTGGATCATTCTCTCATAAGAAAATGCAAACTGAATATTGACTATCATTTTCACGCAGACAAGCAGTTTTTACATGGTTTACGACAATTAGGTGCAAATAAGTCCTTAAAGGCAAAATTGTTGTAATTTACAAAGGTAAGTCTACTTTCACTATAACATTCAGGTTTGGATCATCCTCTCATAAGAAAATGCAAACTGCATATTCACCATTATTTTAACGCAGACAAGCAGTTTTTACATGCTTCACGACAATTGCGTGCAAATGAGTCCTTATAGGCAAAATTGCTTTATTTTTCAACGGTAAGTCTATTTACACTATAACATTAAGGTTTGGATCATTCTCTCATAAGAAAATGCAATCTGCATATTAACCATTATTTTAACGCATACAAGCAGTTTTTACATGCTTTATGACAATTAGGTGCAAATGAGTCCTTATAGGCAAAATTGCTTTATTTCATGAAGGTAAATCTACTTTCACTATAACATTCAGGTTTGGATCATTCTCTCATAAGAAAATGCAAACTGCATATTCACCATTATTTTAACGCAGACAAGCAGTTTCTACATGCTTCACGACAATTGCGTGCAAATGAGTCTTTATAGGCAAAATTGCTTTATTTCATGAGGGTAAGTCTATTTACACTATAACATTCAGGTTTAGATCATTCTCTCATAAGAAAATGCAAACTGCATATTAACCATTATTTTAACGCAGACAAGCAGTTTTTACATGCTTTACGACAATTAGGTGCAAATGAGTCTTTATAGGCAAAATTGCTTTATTTCATGAGAGTAAGTCTATTTACACTATAACATTCAGGTTTGGATCATTCTCTCATAAGAAAATGCAAACTGCATATTAACCATTATTTAAACGCAGACAAGCAGTTTTTACATGCTTTACGACAATTAGGTGCAAATGAGTCTTTATAGGCAAAATTGCTTTATTTCATGAGGGTAAGTCTATTTACACTATAACATTTAGGTTTGGATCATTCTCTCATAAGAAAATGCAAACTGCATATTAACCATTATTTTAACGCAGACAAGCAGTTTTTACATGCTTTATGACAATTAGGGGCAAATGAGTCCTTATAAGCAAAATTGCTTTATTTCATGAAGGTAAGTCTATTTACACTATAACATTCAGGTTTGGATCATTCTCTCATAAGAAAATGCAAATTGCATATTAACCATTATTTAAACGCAGACACACAGTTTTTACATGCTTTACGACAATTATGTGCAAATGAGTCTTTATAGGCAAAATTGCTTTATTTCATGAGGGTTAGTCTATTTACACTATAACATTCAGGTTTGGATCATTCTTTCATAAGAAAATGCAAACTGCATATTAACCATTATTTAAACGCAGACAAGCAGTTTTTACATGCTTTTTGACAATTAGGGGCAAATGAGTTCTTATAGGCAAAATTGCTTTATTTTACAAAGGTAAGTCTATTTACACTATAACATTCAGGTTTGGATCATTCTTTCATAAGAAAATGCAAACCGCATATTAACCATTATTTTAACGCAGACAAGCAGTTTTTACATGCTTTATGACAATTAGGTGCAAATGAGTCTTTATAGGCAAAATTGATTTATTTCATGAGGGTAAGTCTATTTACACTATAACATTTAGGTTTGGATCATTCTCTCATAAGAAAATGCAAACTGCATATTAACCATTATTTTAACGCAGACAAGCAGTTTTTACATGCTTTATGACAATTAGGGGCAAATGAGTCCTTATAGGCAAAATTGCTTTATTTCATGAGGGTAAGTCTATTTACACTATAATATTCAGGTTTGGATCATTCTCTCATAAGAAAATGCAAACTGCATATTTACTATCTTTTTCACGCAGACAAGCAGTTTTTACATGCTTCACGACAATTTTGTGCAAATGAGTCCTTATAGGCAAAATTGCTTTATTTTAAAAAGGTAAGTCTATTTACACTATAACATTCAGGTTTGGATCATTCTCTCATAAGAAAATGCAAACTGCATTTTAACCATTATTTTAACGCATACAAGCAGTTTTTACATGCTTTATGACAATTAGGGGCAAATGGGTCCTTAAAGGCAAAATTGCTTTATTTCATGAGGGTAAGTCATTTTACACTATAACATTCAGGTTTGGATCATTCTCTCATAAGAAAATGCAAACTGCATATTAACCATTATTTTAACGCATACAAGCAGTTTTTACATGCTTTATGACAATTAGGGGCAAATGGGTCCTTATAGGCAAAATTGCTTTATTTTATGAAGGTTAGTCTATTTACTCTATAACATTCAGGTTTGGATTATTTTCTCATTAGAAAATGCAAACTGCATATTAACCATTATTTTAACGCAGACAAGCAGTTTTTACATGCTTTATGACAATTAGGTGCAAATGAGTCTCTATAGGCAAAATTGCTTTATTTCATGAAGGTAAGTCAATTTACACTATAACATTCAGGTTTGGATCATTCTCTCATAAGAAAATGCAAACTGCATATTAACAATTATTTTAACGCTGACAAGCAGTTTTTACATGCTTTACGACAATTAGGTGCAAATGAGTTCTTATAGGCAAAAGTGCTTTATTTCATGAGGGTTAGTCTATTTACACTATAACATTCAGGTTTGGATCATTCTCTCATAAGAAAATACAAACTGCATATTTACTATCATTTTCACGCAGACAAGCAGTTTTTACATGCTTCACGACAATTGCGTGCAAATGAGTCCTTATAGGCAAAATTGCTTCATTTTACAAAGGTAAGTCTATTTACACTATAACATTCAGGTTTGGATCATTCTCTCATATGAAAATGCAAACTGCATTTAACCATTATTTTAACGCATACAAGCAGTTTTTACATGCTTTATGACAATTAGGGGCAAATGAGTCCTTATAGGCAAAATTGCTTTATTTCATGAGGGTAAGTCTATTTACACTATACCATTCAGGTTTGGATCATTCTCTCATAAGAAAATGCAATTTGCATATAAACCATTATTTTAACGCATACAAACAGTTTTTACATGCTTTAAGACAATTAGGGGCAAATGGGTCCTTATAGGCAAAATTGCTTTATTTTATGAAGGTTAGTCTATTTACACTATAACATTCAGGTTTGGATCATTCTCTCATAAGAAAATGCAAACTGAATATTGACTATCATTTTCACGCAGACAAGCAGTTTTTACATGGTTTACGACAATTAGGTGCAAATAAGTCCTTAAAGGCAAAATTGTTGTATTTTACAAAGGTAAGTCTACTTTCACTATAACATTCAGGTTTGGATCATCCTCTCATAAGAAAATGCAAACTGCATATTCACCATTATTTTAACGCAGACAAGCAGTTTTTACATGCTTCACGACAATTGCGTGCAAATGAGTCCTTATAGGCAAAATTGCTTTATTTTTCAACGGTAAGTCTATTTACACTATAACATTAAGGTTTGGATCATTCTCTCATAAGAAAATGCAATCTGCATATTAACCATTATTTTAACGCATACAAGCAGTTTTTACATGCTTTATGACAATTAGGGGCAAATGAGTCCTTATAGGCAAAATTGCTTTATTTCATGAAGGTAAGTCTACTTTCACATTTAACATTCAGGTTTGGATCATTCTCTCATAAGAAAATGCAAACTGCATATTCACCATTATTTTAACGCAGACAAGCAGTTTTTACATGCTTTATGACAATTAGGGGCAAATGAGTCCTTATAGGCAAAATTGCTTTATTTCATGAGGGTAAGTCTATTTACACTATAATATTCAGGTTTGGATCATTCTCTCATAAGAAAATGCAAACTGCATATTTACTATCTTTTTCACGCAGACAAGCAGTTTTTACATGCTTCACGACAATTTTGTGCAAATGAGTCCTTATAGGCAAAATTGCTTTATTTTAAAAAGGTAAGTCTATTTACACTATAACATTCAGGTTTGGATCATTCTCTCATAAAAAAATGCAAACTGCATTTTAACCATTATTTTAACGCATACAAGCAGTTTTTACATGCTTTATGACAATTAGGGGCAAATGGGTCCTTAAAGGCAAAATTGCTTTATTTCATGAGGGTAAGTCATTTTACACTATAACATTCAGGTTTGGATCATTCCCTCATAAGAAAGTGCAAACTGCATATTAACCATTATTTTAACGCATACAAGCAGTTTTTACATGCTTTATGACAATTAGGGGCAAATGGGTCCTTATAGGCAAAATTGCTTTATTTTATGAAGGTTAGTCTATTTACTCTATAACATTCAGGTTTGGATTATTTTCTCATTAGAAAATGCAAACTGCATATTAACCATTATTTTAACGCAGACAAGCAGTTTTTACATGCTTTATGACAATTAGGTGCAAATGAGTCTCTATAGGCAAAATTGCTTTATTTCATGAAGGTAAGTCAATTTACACTATAACATTCAGGTTTGGATCATTCTCTCATAAGAAAATGCAAACTGCATATTAACAATTATTTTAACGCTGACAAGCAGTTTTTACATGCTTTACGACAATTAGGTGCAAATGAGTCCTTATAGGCAAAAGTGCTTTATTTCATGAGGGTTAGTCTATTTACACTATAACATTCAGGTTTGGATCATTCTCTCATAAGAAAATACAAACTGCATATTTACTATCATTTTCACGCAGACAAGCAGTTTTTACATGCTTCACGACAATTGCGTGCAAATGAGTCCTTATAGGCAAAATTGCTTCATTTTACAAAGGTAAGTCTATTTACACTATAACATTCAGGTTTGGATCATTCTCTCATAAGAAAATGCAAACTGCATTTAACCATTATTTTAACGCATACAAGCAGTTTTTACATGCTTTATGACAATTAGGGGCAAATGAGTCCTTATAGGCAAAATTGCTTTATTTCATGAGGGTAAGTCTATTTACACTATACCATTCAGGTTTGGATCATTCTCTCATAAGAAAATGCAATTTGCATATAAACCATTATTTTAACGCATACAAGCAGTTTTTACATGCTTTAAGACAATTAGGGGCAAATGGGTCCTTATAGGCAAAATTGCTTTATTTTATGAAGGTTAGTCTATTTACACTATAACATTCAGGTTTGGATCATTCTCTCATAAGAAAATGCAAACTGAATATTGACTATCATTTTCACGCAGACAAGCAGTTTTTACATGGTTTACGACAATTAGGTGCAAATAAGTCCTTAAAGGCAAAATTGTTGTATTTTACAAAGGTAAGTCTACTTTCACTATAACATTCAGGTTTGGATCATCCTCTCATAAGAAAATGCAAACTGCATATTCACCATTATTTTAACGCAGACAAGCAGTTTTTACATGCTTCACGACAATTGCGTGCAAATGAGTCCTTATAGGCAAAATTGCTTTATTTTTCAACGGTAAGTCTATTTACACTATAACATTAAGGTTTGGATCATTCTCTCATAAGAAAATGCAATCTGCATATTAACCATTATTTTAACGCATACAAGCAGTTTTTACATGCTTTATGACAATTAGGGGCAAATGAGTCCTTATAGGCAAAATTGCTTTATTTCATGAAGGTAAGTCTACTTTCACTATAACATTCAGGTTTGGATCATTCTCTCATAAGAAAATGCAAACTGCATATTCACCATTATTTTAACGCAGACAAGCAGTTTCTACATGCTTCACGACAATTGCGTGCAAAAGAGTCCTTATAGGCAAAATTGCTTTATTTTGCAACGGTAAGTCTATTTACACTAAAACATTAAGGTTTGCATCATTCTCTCATAAGAAAATGCAATCTGCATATTAACCATTATTTTAACGCATACAAGCAGTTTTTACATGCTTTATGACAATTTGGGGCAAATGAGTCCTTATAGGCAAAATTGCTTTATTTCATGAAGGTAAGTTTATTTACACTATAACATTCAGGTTTGGATCATTCTCTCATAAGAAAATGCAAACTGCATATTAACCATAATTTAAACGCAGACAAGCAGTTTTTACATGCTTTACGACAATTAGGTGCAAATGAGTCTTTATAGGCAAAATTGCTTTATTTCATGAGGGTAAGTCTATTTACACTATAACATTCAGGTTTAGATCATTCTCTCATAAGAAAATGCAAACTGCATATTAACCATTATTTAAACGCAGACAAGCAGTTTTTACATGCTTTACGACAATTAGGTGCAAATGAGTCTTTATAGGCAAAATTGCTTTATTTCATGAGAGTAAGTCTATTTACACTATAACATTCAGGTTTGGATCATTCTCTCATAAGAAAATGCAAACTGCATATTTACCATTATTTAAACGCAGACAAGCAGTTTTTACATGCTTTACGACAATTAGGTGCAAATGAGTCTTTATAGGCAAAATTGCTTTATTTCATGAGGGTAAGTCTATTTACACTATAACATTTAGGTTTGGATCATTCTCTCATAAGAAAATGCAAACTGCATATTAACCATTATTTTAACGCAGACAAGCAGTTTTTACATGCTTTATGACAATTAGGGGCAAATGAGTCCTTATAAGCAAAATTGCTTTATTTCATGAAGGTAAGTCTATTTACACTATAACATTCAGGTTTGGATCATTCTCTCATAAGAAAATGCAAATTGCATATTAACCATTATTTAAACGCAGACACACAGTTTTTACATGCTTTACGACAATTATGTGCAAATGAGTCTTTATAGGCAAAATTGCTTTATTTCATGAGGGTTAGTCTATTTACACTATAACATTCAGGTTTGGATCATTCTTTCATAAGAAAATGCAAACTGCATATTAACCATTATTTAAACGCAGACAAGCAGTTTTTACATGCTTTATGACAATTAGGGGCAAATGAGTTCTTATAGGCAAAATTGCTTTATTTTACAAAGGTAAGTCTATTTACACTATAACATTCAGGTTTGGATCATTCTTTCATAAGAAAATGCAAACCGCATATTAACCATTATTTTAACGCAGACAAGCAGTTAATACATGCTTTATGACAATTAGGTGCAAATGAGTCTTTATAGGCAAAATTGATTTATTTCATGAGGGTAAGTCTATTTACACTATAACATTCAGGTTTGGATCATTCTCTCATAAGAAAATGCAAACTGCATTTTAACCATTATTTTAACGCATACAAGCAGTTTTTACATGCTTTATGACAATTAGGGGCAAATGGGTCCTTAAAGGCAAAATTGCTTTATTTCATGAGGGTAAGTCATTTTACACTATAACATTCAGGTTTGGATCATTCTCTCATAAGAAAATGCAAACTGCATATTAACCATTATTTTAACGCAGACAAGCAGTTTTTACATGCTTTATGACAATTAGGTGCAAATGAGTCTCTATAGGCAAAATTGCTTTATTTCATGAAGGTAAGTCAATTTACACTATAACATTCAGGTTTGGATCATTCTCTCATAAGAAAATGCAAACTGCATATTAACAATTATTTTAACGCTGACAAGCAGTTTTTACATGCTTTACGACAATTAGGTGCAAATGAGTCCTTATAGGCAAAAGTGCTTTATTTCATGAGGGTTAGTCTATTTACACTATAACATTCAGGTTTGGATCATTCTCTCATAAGAAAATACAAACTGCATATTTACTATCATTTTCACGCAGACACGCAGTTTTTACATGCTTCACGACAATTGCGTGCAAATGAGTCCTTATAGGCAAAATTGCTTCATTTTACAAAGGTAAGTCTATTTACACTATAACATTCAGGTTTGGATCATTCTCTCATAAGAAAATGCAAACTGCATTTAACCATTATTTTAACGCATACAAGCAGTTTTTACATGCTTTATGACAATTAGGGGCAAATGGGTCCTTATAGGCAAAATTGCTTTATTTTATGAAGGCTAGTCTATTTACACTTTAACATTCAGGTTTGGATCATTCTCTCATAAGAAAATGCAAACTGAATATTGACTATCATTTTCACGCAGACAAGCAGTTTTTACATGGTTTACGACAATTAGGTGCAAATAAGTCCTTAAAGGCAAAATTGTTGTATTTTACAAAGGTAAGTCTACTTTCACTATAACATTCAGGTTTGGATCATCCTCTCATAAGAAAATGCAAACTGCATATTCACCATTATTTTAACGCAGACAAAAAACATGCTTCACGACAATTGCGTGTAAATGAGTCCTTATAGGCAAAATTGCTTTATTTTTCAACAGTAAGTCTATTTACACTATAACATTAAGGTTTGGATCATTCTCTCATAAGAAAATGCAATCTGCATATTAACCATTATTTTAACGCATACAAGCAGTTTTTACATGCTTTATGACAATTAGGGGCAAATGAGTCCTTATAGGCAAAATTGCTTTATTTCATGAAGGTAAGTCTACTTTCACTATAACATTCAGGGTTGGATCATTCTCTCATAAGAAAATGCAAACTGCATATTCACCATTATTTTAACGCAGACAAGCAGTTTCTACATGCTTCACGACAATTGCGTGCAAATAAGTCCTTATAGGCAAAATTGCTTTATTTTG
This sequence comes from Xanthostigma xanthostigma, assembly GCA_963575645.1. Classification (NCBI taxonomy): domain Eukaryota; kingdom Metazoa; phylum Arthropoda; class Insecta; order Raphidioptera; family Raphidiidae; genus Xanthostigma; species Xanthostigma xanthostigma. The sequence goes on along the minus strand of OY754468.1, from coordinate 15,970,064 downwards.
CAACGGTAAGTCTATTTACACTAAAACATTAAGGTTTGCATCATTCTCTCATAAGAAAATGCAATCTGCATATTAACCATTATTTTAACGCATACAAGCAGTTTTTACATGCTTTATGACAATTTGGGGCAAATGAGTCCTTATAGGCAAAATTGCTTTATTTCATGAAGGTAAGTCTATTTACACTATAACATTCAGGTTTGGATCATTCTCTCATTAGAAAATGCAAACTGCATACTAACCATAATTTAAACGCAGACAAGCAGTTTTTACATGCTTTACGACAATTAGGTGCAAATGAGTCTTTATAGGCAAAATTGCTTTATTTTATGAGGGTAAGTCTATTTACACTATAACATTCAGGTTTAGATCCTTCTCTCATAAGAAAATGCAAACTGCATATTAACCATTATTTAAACGCAGACAAGCAGTTTTTACATGCTTTACGACAATTAGGTGCAAATGAGTCTTTATAGGCAAAATTGCTTTATTTCATGAGAGTAAGTCTATTTACACTATAACATTCAGGTTTGGATCATTCTCTCATAAGAAAATGCAAACTGCATATTAACCATTATTTAAACGCAGACAAGCAGTTTTTACATGCTTTACGACAATTATGTGCAAATGAGTCTTTATAGGCAAAATTGCTTTATTTCATGAGGGTAAGTCTATTTACACTATAACATTCAGGTTTGTATCATTCTTTCATAAGAAAATGCAAACTGCATATTAACCATTATTTAAACGCAGACAAGCAGTTTTTACATGCTTTATGACAATTAGGGGCAAATGAGTTCTTATAGGCAAAATTGCTTTATTTTTCAAAGGTAAGTCTATTTACACTATAACATTCAGGTTTGGATCATTCTCTCATAAGAAAATGCAAACTGCATATTAACCATTATTTAAACGCAGACAAGCAGTTTTTACATGCTTTACGACAATTAGGTGCAAATGAGTCCTTATAGGCAAAATTGCTTTATTTTACAAAGGTTAGTCTATTTACACTATAACATTCAGGTTTGGATCATTCTCTCATAAGAAAATGCAAACTGCATATTAACCATAATTTTAAAGCATACAAGCAGTTTTTACATGCTTTATGACAATTAGGTGCAAATGAGTCCTTATAGGCAAAATTGCTTTATTTCATGAGGGTAAGTCTATTTACACTATAACATTCAGGTTTGGATCATTCTCCCATAAGAAAATGCAAACTGAATATTGACTATCATTTATACGCAGACAAGCAGTTTTTACATGGTTTACGACAATTAGGTGCAAATTAGTCCATAAAGGCAAAATTGTTTCATTTCACAAAAGTAAGTCTACTTTCACTATAACATTCAGGTTTGGATCATTCTCTCATAAGAAAATGCAAACTGCAGATTAACCATTATTTTAACGCAGACAAGCAGTTTTTACATGCTTCACGACAATTGCGTGCAAATGAGTCCTTATAGGCAAAATTTTTTTATTTTACAAAGGTAAGTCTATTTACACTATAAAATTCAGGTTTAGATCATTCTCTCAAAAGAAAATGCAATCTGCATAATAACCATTATTTTAACGCATACAAGCAGTTTTTACATGCTTTATGACAATTAGGGGCAAATGAGTCCTTATAGGCAAAATTGCTTTATTTCATAAAGGTAAGTCTATTTACACTATAACATTCAGGTTTGGATCATTCTCTCATAAGAAAATGCAAACTGCATATTAACCATTATTTAAACGCAGACAAGCAGTTTTTACATGCTTTACGACAATTAGGTGCAAATAAGTCTTTATAAGCAAAATTGCTTTATTTCACAAAGGTAAGTTTACTTACACTATAACATTCAGGTTTGGATCATTCTTTCTCAAGAAAATGCAAACTGCATATTAACTATTATTTTCGCGCATAAAAGCAGTTTTTACATGCTTTATGACAATTAGGTGCAAATGAGTCCTTATAGGCAAAATTGCTTTATTTCATGAGGGTAAGTCTATTTACACTATAACATTCAGGTTTGGATTATTCTCTCATAAGAAAATGCAAACTGAATATTGACTATCATTTTCACGCAGACAAGCAGTTTTTCCATGCTTCACGACAATTGCGTGCAAATGAGTCCTTATAGGCAAAATCGCTTTATTTTCAAAGGTAAGTCTATTTACACTATAACATTCAGGTTTGGATCATTCTCTCATAAGAAAATGCAAACTGCATATTAACCATTATTTTAACGCATACAAGCAGTTTTTACATGCTTTATGACAATTAATGGCAAATGAGTCCTTATAGGCAAAATTGATTTATTTCATAAAGGTAAGTCTATTTACACTATAACATTCAGGTTTAGATCATTCTCTCATTAGAAAATGCAATCTGCATAATAACCATTATTTTAACGCATACAAGCAGTTTTTACATGCTTTATGACAATTAGGTGCAAATGAATCCCTATAGGCAAAATTGCTTTATTTCATGAAGGTAAGTCTATTTACACTATAACATTTAGGTTTGGATCATTCTCTCATAAGAAAATGCAAACTGCATATTAACCATTATTTTAACGCATACAAGCAGTTTTTACATGCTTTATGACAATTAGGGGCAAATGAGTCCTTATAGGCAAAATTGCTTTATTTCATGTAGGTAAGTCTATTTACACTATAACATTTAGGTTTGGATCATTCTCTCATAAGAAAATGCAAACTGCATATTAACCATTATTTTCACGCAGACAAGCAGTTTTTACATGCTTCACGACAATTGCGTGCAAATGAGTCCTTATAGGCAAAATTGCTTTATTTTACAAAGGTAAGTCTATTTACACTATAATATTCAGGTTTAGATCATTCTCTCATAAGAAAATGCAAACTGCATATTAACCATTATTTTAACGCATATAAGCAGTTTTTACATGCTTTATGACAATTAGGGGCAAATGAGTCCTTATAGGCAAAATTGCTTTATTTCATGAAGGTAAGTCTATTTACACTATAACATTGAGGTTTGGATCATTCTCTCAAAAGAAAATGCAAACTGCATATTAACCATTATTTAAACGCAGACACACAGTTTTTACATGCCTTACGACAATTATGGGCAAATGAGTCTTTATAGGCAAAATTGCTTTATTTCATGAGGGTAAGTCTATTTACACTATAACATTCAGGTTTGGATCATTCTTTCATTAGAAAATGCAAACTGCATATTAACCATTATTTTAACGCAGACAAGCAGTTTTTACATGCTTTATGACAATTAGGTGCAAATGAGTCTTTATAGGCAAAATTGCTTTATTTCATGAGAGTACGTCTATTTACACTATAACATTCAGGTTTGGATCATTCTCTCATAAGAAAATGCAAACTGCGTATTAACCATTATTTTAACGCAGACAAGCAGTTTTTACATGCTTTATGACAATTAGGGTAAAATGAGTCCTTATAGGCAAAATTGCTTTATTTTACAAAGGTAAGTCTATTTACACTATATCATTCAGGTTTGGATCATTCTCTCATAAGAAAATGCAAACTGCATATTAACCATTATTTAAACGCAGACAAGCAGTTTTTACATGCTTTACGACAATTAGGTGCAAATGAGTCCTTATAGGCAAAATTGCTTTATTTCATGAGAGTACGTCTATTTACACTATAACATTCAGGTTTGGATCATTCTCTCATAAGAAAATGCAAACTGCGTATTAACCATTATTTTAACGCAGACAAGCAGTTTTTACATGCTTTATGACAATTAGGGTAAAATGAGTCCTTATAGGCAAAATTGCTTTATTTTACAAAGGTAAGTCTATTTACACTATATCATTCAGGTTTGGATCATTCTCTCATAAGAAAATGCAAACTGTGTATTAACCATTATTTTAACGCAGACAAGCAGTTTTTACATGCTTTATGACAATTAGGGTAAAATGAGTCCTTATAAGCAAAATTGCTTTATTTTACAAAGGTAAGTCTATTTACACTATATCATTCAGGTTTGCATCATTCTCTCATAAGAAAATGCAAACTGCATATTAACCATTATTTAAACGCAGACAAGCAGTTTTTACATGCTTTACGACAATTAGGTGCAAATGAGTCCTTATAGGCAAAATTGCTTTATTTCATGAGAGTACGTCTATTTACACTATAACATTCAGGTTTGGATCATTCTTTCATAAGAAAATGCAAACTGCATATTAACCATTATTTTAACGCAGACAAGCAGTTTTTACATGCTTTATGACAATTAGGTGCAAATGAGTCTTTATAGGCAAAATTGCTTTATTTCATGAGGGTAAGTCTATTTACACTATAACATTCAGGTTTGGATCATTCTCTCATAAGAAAATGCAAACTGCATATTAACCATTATTTTAACGCAGACAAGCAGTTTTTAGATGCTTCACGACAATTGCGTGCAAATGAGTCCTTATAGGCAAAATTGCTTTATTTTACAAAGGTAAGTCTATTTACACTATAATATTTAGGTTTGGATCATTCTCTCATAAGAAAATGCAAACTGCATATTAACCATTATTTTAACGCATACAAGCAGTTTTTTCATGCTTTATGACAATTAGGGGCAAATGAGTCCTTATAGGCAAAATTGCTTTATTTCATGAAGGTAAGTCTATTTACACTATAACATTTAGGTTTGGATCATTCTCTCATAAGAAAATGCAAACTGCATATTAACCATTATTTTAACGCAGACAAGCAGTTTTTACATGCTTCACGACAATTGCGTGCAAATAAGTCCTTATAGGCAAAATTGCTTTATTTTACAAAGGTTAGTCTATTTACACTATAACATTCAGGTTTGGATCATTCTCTCAAAAGAAAATGCAAACTGCATATTAACCATTATTTAAACGCAGACACACAGTTTTTACATGCTTTACGACAATTATGTGCAAATGAGTCTTTATAGGCAAAATTGCTTTATTTCATGAGGGTAAGTCTATTTACACTATAACATTCAGGTTTGGATCATTCTCTCATAAGAAAATGCAAACTGCGTATTAACCATTATTTTTAACGCAGACAAGCAGTTTTTACATGCTTTATGACAATTAGGGTAAAATGAGTCCTTATAGGCAAAATTGCTTTATTTCATGAGAGTACGTCTATTTACATTATAACATTCAGGTTTGGATCATTCTTTCATAAGAAAATGCAAACTGCATATTAACCATTATTTTAACGCAGACAAGCAGTTTTTACATGCTTTATGACAATTAGGTGCAAATGAGTCTTTATAGGCAAAATTGCTTTATTTCATGAGGGTAAGTCTATTTACACTATAACATTCAGGTTTGGATCATTCTCTCATAAGAAAATGCAAACTGAATATTGACTATCATTTTCACGCAGACAAACAGTTTTTACATGCTTCACGACAATTGCGTGCAAATGAGTCCTTATAGGCAAAATTGCTTTATTTTCAAAGGTAAGTCTATTTACACTATAACATTCAGGTTTGGATCATTCTCTCATAAGAAAATGCAAACTGCATATTAACCATTATTTTAACGCATACAAGCAGTTTTTACATGCTTTATGACAATTAATGGCAAATGAGTCCTTATAGGCAAAATTGATTTATTTCATGAAGGTAAGTCTATTTACACTATAACATTCAGGTTTAGATCATTCTCTCATTAGAAAATGCAATCTGCATAATAACCATTATTTTAACGCATACAAGCAGTTTTTACATGCTTTATGACAATTAGGTGCAAATGAATCCCTATAGGCAAAATTGCTTTATTTCATGAAGGTAAGTCTATTTATACTATAATATTTAGGTTTGGATCATTCTCTCATAAGAAAATGCAAACTGCATATTAACCATTATTTTAACGCATACAAGCAGTTTTTACATGCTTTATGACAATTAGGGGCAAATGAGTCCTTATAGGCAAAATTGCTTTATTTCATGAAGGTAAGTCTATTTACACTATAACATTTAGGTTTGGATCATTCTCTCATAAGAAAATGCAAACTGCATATTAACCATTATTTTCACGCAGACAAGCAGTTTTTACATGCTTCACGACAATTGCGTGCAAATGAGTCCTTATAGGCAAAATTGCTTTATTTTACAAAGGTAAGTCTATTTACACTATAATATTCAGGTATGGATCATTCTCTCATAAGAAAATGCAAACTGCATAATAACCATTATTTTAACGCATACAAGCAGTTTTTACATGCTTCACGACAATTGCGTGCAAATAAGTCCTTATAGGCAAAATTGCTTTATTTTACAAAGGTAAATCTATTTACACTATAACATTCAGGTTTGGATCATTCTCTCAAAAGAAAATGCAAACTGCATATTAACCATTATTTAAACGCAGACACACAGTTTTTACATGCTTTACGACAATTATGTGCAAATGAGTCTTTATAGGCAAAATTGCTTTATTTCATGAGGGTAAACCTATTTACACTATAACATTCAGGTTTGGATCATTCTCTCATAAGAAAATGCAAACTGCGTATTAACCATTATTTTAACGCAGACAAGCAGTTTTTACATGCTTTATGACAATTAGGGTAAAATAAGTCCTTATAGGCAAAATTGCTTTATTTTACAAAGGTAAGTCTATTAATTACACTATATCATTCAGGTTTGGATCATTCTCTCATAAGAAAATGCAAACTGCATATTAACCATTATTTAAACGCAGACAAGCAGTTTTTAACTGCTTTACGACAATTAGGTGCAAATGAGTCCTTATAGGCAAAATTGCTTTATTTCATGAGAGTAAGTCTATTTACACTATAACATTCAGGTTTGGATCATTCTCTCATAAGAAAATGCAAACTGCATATTAACGATTATTTTAACGCAGACAAGCAGTTTTTACATGCTTTATGACAATTAGGGGCAAATGAGTCCTTATAGGCAAAATTGCTTTATTTCATGAAGGGAAGTCTATTTACACTATAACATTCAGGTTTGGATCATTCTCTCATAAGAAAATGCAAACTGCATATTAACCATTATTTAAACGCAGACACACAGTTTTTACATGCTTTACGACAATTATGTGCAAATGAGTCTTTATAGGTAAAATTGCTTTATTTCATGAGGGTAAGTCTATTTACACTATAACATTCAGGTTTGGATCATTCTTTCATAAGAAAATGCAAACTGCATATTAACCATTATTTTAACGCAGACAAGCAGTTTTTACATGCTTTATGACAATTAGGTGCAAATGAGTCTTTATAGGCAAAATTGCTTTATTTCATGAGGGTAAGTCTATTTACACTATAATATTCAGGTTTGGATCATTCTCTCATAAGAAAATGCAAACTGCATATTAACGATTATTTTAACGCAGACAAGCAGTTTTTACATGCTTTATGACAATTAGGGGCAAATGAGTCCTTATAGGCAAAATTGCTTTATTTCATGAAGGGAAGTCTATTTACACTATAACATTCAGGTTTGGATCATTCTCTCATAAGAAAATGCAAACTGCATTTTAACCATTATTTTAACGCATACAAGCAGTTTTTACATGCTTTATGACAATTAGGGGCAAATGAGTCCTTAAAGGCAAAATTGCTTTATTTCATGAGGGTAAGTCATTTTACACTATAACATTCAGGTTTGGATCATTCTCTTATAAGAAAATGCAAACTGCATATTAACCATTATTTTAACGCATACAAGCAGTTTTTACATGCTTTATGACAATTAGGTGCAAATAAGTCTCTATAGGCAAAATTGCTTTATTTTATGAAGGTAAGTCAATTTACACTATAACATTCAGGTTTGGATCATTCTCTCATAAGAAAATGCAAACTGCATATTAACAATTATTTTAACGCTGACAAGCAGTTTTTACATGCTTTACGACAATTAGGTGCAAATGAGTCCTTATAGGCAAAAGTGCTTTATTTCATGAGGGTTAGTCTATTTACACTATAACATTCAGGTTTGGATCATTCTCTCATAAGAAAATACAAACTGCATATTTACTATCATTTTAACGCAGACAAGCAGTTTCACATGTTTTACGACAATTAGGTGGAAATAAGTCCCTAAAGGCAAAATTGTTTTATTTCACAAAGGTTTGTCTACTTTCACTATAACATTCAGGTTTGGATCATTTTCTCATAAGAAAATGCAAACTGCATATTAACTATTATTTTAACGCAGACAAGCAGTTTTTACATGCTTTATGACAATTAGGGTAAAATGAGTCCTTATAAGCAAAATTGCTTTATTTTACAAAGGTAAGTCTATTTACACTATATCATTCAGGTTTGGATCATTCTCTCATAAGAAAATGCAAACTGCATTTAACCATTATTTTAACGCATACAAGCAGTTTTTACATGCTTTATGACAATTAGGGGCAAATGGGTCCTTATAGGCAAAATTGCTTTATTTTATGAAGGCTAGTCTATTTACACTTTAACATTCAGGTTTGGATCATTCTCTCATAAGAAAATGCAAACTGAATATTGACTATCATTTTCACGCAGACAAGCAGTTTTTACATGGTTTACGACAATTAGGTGCAAATAAGTCCTTAAAGGCAAAATTGTTGTATTTTACAAAGGTAAGTCTACTTTCACTATAACATTCAGGTTTGGATCATCCTCTCATAAGAAAATGCAAACTGCATATTCACCATTATTTTAACGCAGACAAGCAGTTTTTACATGCTTCACGACAATTGCGTGCAAATGAGTCCTCATAGGCAAAATTGCTTTATTTTTCAACGGTAAGTCTATTTACACTATAACATTAAGGTTTGGATCATTCTCTCATAAGAAAATGCAATCTGCATATTAACCATTATTTTAACGCATACAAGCAGTTTTTACATGCTTTATGACAATTAGGGGCAAATGAGTCCTTATAGGCAAAATTGCTTTATTTCATGAAGGTAAGTCTACTTTCACTATAACATTCAGGGTTGGATCATTCTCTCATAAGAAAATGCAAACTGCATATTCACCATTATTTTAACGCAGACAACCAGTTTCTACATGCTTCACGACAATTGCGTGCAAATGAGTCCTTATAGGCAAAATTGCTTTATTTTGCAACGGTAAGTCTATTTACATTAAAACATTAAGGTTTGCATCATTCTCTCATAAGAAAATGCAATCTGCATATTAACCATTATTTTAACGCATACAAGCAGTTTTTACATGCTTTATGACAATTTGGGGCAAATGAGTCCTTATAGGCAAAATTGCTTTATTTCATGAAGGTAAGTCTATTTACACTATAACATTCAGGTTTGGATCATTCTCTCATAAGAAAATGCAAACTGCATATTAACCATAATTTAAACGCAGACAAGCAGTTTTTACATGCTTTACGACAATTAGGTGCAAATGAGTCTTTATAGGCAAAATTGCTTTATTTCATGAGGGTTAGTCTATTTACACTATAACATTCAGGTTTAGATCCTTCTCTCATAAGAAAATGCAAACTGCATATTAACCATTATTTAAACGCAGACAAGCAGTTTTTACATGCTTTACGACAATTAGGTGCAAATGAGTCTTTATAGGCAAAATTGCTTTATTTCATGAGAGTAAGTCTATTTACACTATAACATTCAGGTTTGGATCATTCTCTCATAAGAAAATGCAAACTGCATATTAACCATTATTTAAACGCAGACAAGCAGTTTTTACATGCTTTACGACAATTATGTGCAAATGAGTCTTTATAGGCAAAATTGCTTTATTTCATGAGGGTAAGTCTATTTACACTATAACATTCAGGTTTGTATCATTCTTTCATAAGAAAATGCAAACTGCATATTAACCATTATTTAAACGCAGACAAGCAGTTTTTACATGCTTTATGACAATTAGGGGAAAATGAGTTCTTATAGGCAAAATTGCTTTATTTTACAAAGGTAAGTCTATTTACACTATAACATTCAGGTTTGGATCATTCTCTCATAAGAAAATGCAAACTGCATATTAACCATTATTTAAACGCAGACAAGCAGTTTTTACATGCTTTACGACAATTAGGTGCAAATGAGTCCTTATACGCAAAATTGCTTTATTTTACAAAGGTTAGTCTATTTACACTATAACATTCAGGTTTGGATCATTCTCTCATAAGAAAATGCAAACTGCATATTAACCATAATTTTAAAGCATACAAGCAGTTTTTACATGCTTTATGACAATTAGGTGCAAATGAGTCCTTATAGGCAAAATTGCTTTATTTCATGAGGGTAAGTCTATTTACACTATAACATTCAGGTTTGGATCATTCTCTCATAAGAAAATGCAAACTGAATATTGACTATCATTTATACGCAGACAAGCAGTTTTTACATGGTTTACGACAATTAGGTGCAAATAAGTCCATAAAGGCAAAATTGTTTCATTTCACAAAAGTAAGTCTACTTTCACTATAACATTCAGGTTTGGATCATTCTCTCATAAGAAAATGCAAACTGCAGATTAACCATTATTTTAACGCAGACAAGCAGTTTTTACATGCTTCACGACAATTGCGTGCAAATGAGTCCTTATAGGCAAATTTTTTTTATTTTACAAAGGTAAGTCTATTTACACACTATAATTCAGGTTTGGATCATTCTCTCAAAAGAAAATGCAATCTGCATATTAACCATTATTTTAACGCATACAAGCAGTTTTTACATGCTTTATGACAATTAGGGGCAAATGAGTCCTTATAGGCAAAATTGCTTTATTTCATAAAGGTAAGTCTATTTACACTATAACATTCAGGTTTGGATCATTCTCTCATAAGAAAATGCAAACTGCATATTAACCATTATTTAAACGCAGACAAGCAGTTTTTACATGCTTTACGACAATTAGGTGCAAATAAGTCTTTATAAGCAAAATTGCTTTATTTCTCAAAGGTAAGTTTACTTACACTATAACATTCAGGTTTGGATCATTCTCTCTCAAGAAAATGCAAACTGCATATTAACTATTATTTTCGCGCATACAAGCAGTTTTTACATGCTTTATGACAATTAGGTGCAAATGAGTCCTTATAGGCAAAATTGCTTTATTTCATGAGGGTAAGTCTATTTACACTATAACATTCAGGTTTGGATCATTCTCTCATAAGAAAATGCAAACTGAATATTGACTATCATTTTCACGCAGACAAGCAGTTTTTACATGCTTCACGACAATTGCGTGCAAATGAGTCCTTATAGGCAAAATTGCTTTATTTTCAAAGGTAAGTCTATTTACACTATAACATTCAGGTTTGGATCATTCTCTCATAAGAAAATGCAAACTGCATATTAACCATTATTTTAACGCATACAAGCAGTTTTTACATGCTTTATGACAATTAATGGCAAATGAGTCCTTATAGGCAAAATTGATTTATTTCATGAAGGTAAGTCTATTTACACTATAACATTCAGGTTTAGATCATTCTCTCATTAGAAAATGCAATCTGCATAATAACCGTTATTTTAACGCATACAAGCAGTTTTTACATGCTTTATGACAATTAGGTGCAAATGAATCCCTATAGGCAAAATTGCTTTATTTCATGAAGGTAAGTCTATTTACACTATAACATTTAGGTTTGGATCATTCTCTCATAAGAAAATGCAAACTGCATATTAACCATTATTTTAACGCATACAAGCAGTTTTTACATGCTTTATGACAATTAGGGGCAAATGAGTCCTTATAGGCAAAATTGCTTTATTTCATGAAGGTAAGTCTATTTACACTATAACATTTAGGTTTGGATCATTCTCTCATAAGAAAATGCAAACTGCATATTAACCATTATTTTCACGCAGACAAGCAGTTTTTACATGCTTCACGACAATTGCGTGCAAATGAGTCCTTATAGGCAAAATTGCTTTATTTTACAAAGGTAAGTCTATTTACACTATAATATTCAGGTTTGGATCATTCTCTCATAAGAAAATGCAAACTGCATATTAACCATTATTTTAACGCATACAAGCAGTTTTTACATGCTTTATGACAATTAGGGGCAAATGAGTCCTTATAGGCAAAATTGCTTTATTTCATGAAGTTAAGTCTATTTGTACTATAACATTTAGGTTTGGATCATTCTCTCATAAGAAAATGGAAACTGCATATTAACCATTATTTTAACGCAGACAAGCAGTTTTTACATGCTTCACGACAATTGCGTGCAAATAAGTCCTTATATGCAAAATTGCTTTATTTTACAAAGGTAAGTCTATTTACACTATAACATTCAGGTTTGGATCATTCTCTCAAAAGAAAATGCAAACTGCATATTAACCATTATTTAAACGCAGACACACAGTTTTTCCATGCCTTACGACAATTATGTGCAAATGAGTCTTTATAGGCAAAATTGCTTTATTTCATGAGGGTAAGTCTATTTACACTATAACATTCAGGTTTGGATCATTCTCTCATAAGAAAATGCAAACTGCGTATTAACCATTATTTTAACGCAGACAAGCAGTTTTTACATGCTTTATGACAATTAGGGTAAAATGAGTCCTTATAGGCAAAATTGCTTTATTTTACAAAGGTAAGTCTATTTACACTATATCATGTAGGTTTGGATCATTCTCTCATAAGAAAATGCAAACTGCATATTAACCATTATTTAAACGCAGACAAGCAGTTTTTACATGCTTTACGACAATTAGGTGCAAATGAGTCCTTATAGGCAAAATTGCTTTATTTCATGAGAGTACGTCTATTTACACTATAACATTCAGGTTTGGATCATTCTCTCATAAGAAAATGCAAACTGCGTATTAACCATTATTTTAACGCAGACAAGCAGTTTTTACATGCTTTATGACAATTAAGGTAAAATGAGTCCTTATAGGCAAAATTGCTTTATTTTACAAAGGTAAGTCTATTTACACTATATCATTCAGGTTTGGATCATTCTCTCATAAGAAAATGCAAACTGCGTATTAACCATTATTTTAACGCAGACAAGCAGTTTTTACATGCTTTATGACAATTAGGGTAAAATGAGTCCTTATAAGCAAAATTGCTTTATTTTACAAAGGTAAGTCTATTTACACTATATCATTCAGGTTTGGATCATTCTCTCATAAGAAAATGCAAATTGCATATTAACCATTATTTAAACGCAGACAAGCAGTTTTTACATGCTTTACGACAATTAGGTGCAAATGAGTCCTTATAGGCAAAATTGCTTTATTTCATGAGAGTACGTCTATTTACACTATAACATTCAGGTTTGGATCATTCTTTCATAAGAAAATGCAAACTGCATATTAACCATTATTTTAACGCAGACAAGCAGTTTTTACATGCTTTATGACAATTAGGTGCAAATGAGTCTTTATAGGCAAAATTGCTTTATTTCATGAGGGTAAGTCTATTTACACTATAACATTCAGGTTTGGATCATTCTCTCATAAGAAAATGCAAACTGCATATTAACCATTATTTTAACGCAGACAAGCAGTTTTTAGATGCTTCACGACAATTGCGTGCAAATGAGTCCTTATAGGCAAAATTGCTTTATTTTACAAAGGTAAGTCTATTTACACTATAATATTCAGGTTTGGATCATTCCCTCATAAGAAAATGCAAACTGCATATTAACCATTATTTTAACGCATACAAGCAGTTTTTTCATGCTTTATGACAATTAGGGGCAAATGAGTCCTTATAGGCAAAATTGCTTTATTTCATGAGGGTAAGTCTATTTACACTATAATATTCAGGTTTGGATCATTCTCTCATAAGAAAATGCAAACTGCATATTTACTATCTTTTTCACGCAGACAAGCAGTTTTTAAATGCTTCACGACAATTTTGTGCAAATGAGTCCTTATAGGCAAAATTGCTTTATTTTACAAGGGTAAGTCTATTTACACTATACCATTCAGGTTTGGATCATTCTCTCATAAGAAAATGCAATTTGCATATAAACCAATATTTTAACGCATACAAGCAGTTTTTACATGCTTTATGACAATTAGGGGCAAATGGGTCCTTATAGGCAAAATTGCTTTATTTTATGAAGGTTAGTCTATTTACACTATAACATTCAGGTTTGGATTATTCTCTCATAAGAAAATGCAAACTGCATATTAACCATTATTTTAACGCAGACAAGCAGTTTTTACATGCTTTACGACAATTAGGTGCAAATGAGTACTTATAGGCAAAATTGCTTTATTTCACAAACGAAAGTTTACTTACACTATAACATTCAGGTTTGGATCATTCTCTCACAAGAAAATGCAAACTGCATATTAACTATTATTTTAACGCATACAAGCAGTTTTTACATGCTTTATGACAATTAGGTGCAAATGAGTCCTTATAGGCAAAATTGCTTTATTTCACGAGGGTAAGTCTATTTACACTATAACATTCAGGTTTGGATCATTCTCTCATAAGAAAATGAAAACTGAATATTGACTATCATTTTCACGCAGACAAGCAGTTTTTACATGGTTTACGACAATTAGGTGCAAATAAGTCCTTAAAGGCAAAATTGTTTTATTTTACAAAGGTAAGTCTACATTCACTATAACATTCAGGTTTGGATCATTCTCTCATAAGAAAATGCAAACTGCATATTCACCATTATTTTAACGCAGACAAGCAGTTTTTACATGCTTCACGACAATTGCGTGCAAATGAGTCCTTATAGGCAAAATTGCTTTATTTTACAACGGTAAGTCTATTTACACTATAACATTAAGGTTTGGATCATTCTCTCATAAGAAAATGCAATCTGCATATTACACATTATTTTAACGCATACAAGCAGTTTTTACATGCTTTATGACAATTAGGGGCAAATGAGTCCTTATAGGCAAAATTGCTTTATTTTATGAAGGTAAGTCTACTTTCACTATAACATTCAGGTTTGGATCATTCTCTCATAAGAAAATGCAAACTGCAGATTAACCATTATTTTAACGCAGACAAGCAGTTTTTACATGCTTCACGACAATTGCGTGCAAATGAGTCCTTATAGGCAAATTTTTTTTATTTTACAAAGGTAAGTCTATTTACACACTATAATTCAGGTTTGGATCATTCTCTCAAAAGAAAATGCAATCTGCATATTAACCATTATTTTAACGCATACAAGCAGTTTTTACATGCTTTATGACAATTAGGGGCAAATGAGTCCTTATAGGCAAAATTGCTTTATTTCATAAAGGTAAGTCTATTTACACTATAACATTCAGGTTTGGATCATTCTCTCATAAGAAAATGCAAACTGCATATTAACCATTATTTAAACGCAGACAAGCAGTTTTTACATGCTTTACGACAATTAGGTGCAAATAAGTCTTTATAAGCAAAATTGCTTTATTTCTCAAAGGTAAGTTTACTTACACTATAACATTCAGGTTTGGATCATTCTCTCTCAAGAAAATGCAAACTGCATATTAACTATTATTTTCGCGCATACAAGCAGTTTTTACATGCTTTATGACAATTAGGTGCAAATGAGTCCTTATAGGCAAAATTGCTTTATTTCATGAGGGTAAGTCTATTTACACTATAACATTCAGGTTTGGATCATTCTCTCATAAGAAAATGCAAACTGAATATTGACTATCATTTTCACGCAGACAAGCAGTTTTTACATGCTTCACGACAATTGCGTGCAAATGAGTCCTTATAGGCAAAATTGCTTTATTTTCAAAGGTAAGTCTATTTACACTATAACATTCAGGTTTGGATCATTCTCTCATAAGAAAATGCAAACTGCATATTAACCATTATTTTAACGCATACAAGCAGTTTTTACATGCTTTATGACAATTAATGGCAAATGAGTCCTTATAGGCAAAATTGATTTATTTCATGAAGGTAAGTCTATTTACACTATAACATTCAGGTTTAGATCATTCTCTCATTAGAAAATGCAATCTGCATAATAACCGTTATTTTAACGCATACAAGCAGTTTTTACATGCTTTATGACAATTAGGTGCAAATGAATCCCTATAGGCAAAATTGCTTTATTTCATGAAGGTAAGTCTATTTACACTATAACATTTAGGTTTGGATCATTCTCTCATAAGAAAATGCAAACTGCATATTAACCATTATTTTAACGCATACAAGCAGTTTTTACATGCTTTATGACAATTAGGGGCAAATGAGTCCTTATAGGCAAAATTGCTTTATTTCATGAAGGTAAGTCTATTTACACTATAACATTTAGGTTTGGATCATTCTCTCATAAGAAAATGCAAACTGCATATTAACCATTATTTTCACGCAGACAAGCAGTTTTTACATGCTTCACGACAATTGCGTGCAAATGAGTCCTTATAGGCAAAATTGCTTTATTTTACAAAGGTAAGTCTATTTACACTATAATATTCAGGTTTGGATCATTCTCTCATAAGAAAATGCAAACTGCATATTAACCATTATTTTAACGCATACAAGCAGTTTTTACATGCTTTATGACAATTAGGGGCAAATGAGTCCTTATAGGCAAAATTGCTTTATTTCATGAAGTTAAGTCTATTTGTACTATAACATTTAGGTTTGGATCATTCTCTCATAAGAAAATGGAAACTGCATATTAACCATTATTTTAACGCAGACAAGCAGTTTTTACATGCTTCACGACAATTGCGTGCAAATAAGTCCTTATATGCAAAATTGCTTTATTTTACAAAGGTAAGTCTATTTACACTATAACATTCAGGTTTGGATCATTCTCTCAAAAGAAAATGCAAACTGCATATTAACCATTATTTAAACGCAGACACACAGTTTTTACATGCCTTACGACAATTATGTGCAAATGAGTCTTTATAGGCAAAATTGCTTTATTTCATGAGGGTAAGTCTATTTACACTATAACATTCAGGTTTGGATCATTCTCTCATAAGAAAATGCAAACTGCGTATAAACCATTATTTTAACGCAGACAAGCAGTTTTTACATGCTTTATGACAATTAGGGTAAAATGAGTCCTTATAGGCAAAATTGCTTTATTTTACAAAGGTAAGTCTATTTACACTATATCATGTAGGTTTGGATCATTCTCTCATAAGAAAATGCAAACTGCATATTAACCATTATTTAAACGCAGACAAGCAGTTTTTACATGCTTTACGACAATTAGGTGCAAATGAGTCCTTATAGGCAAAATTGCTTTATTTCATGAGAGTACGTCTATTTACACTATAACATTCAGGTTTGGATCATTCTCTCATAAGAAAATGCAAACTGCGTATTAACCATTATTTTAACGCAGACAAGCAGTTTTTACATGCTTTATGACAATTAGGGTAAAATGAGTCCTTATAGGCAAAATTGCTTTATTTTACAAAGGTAAGTCTATTTACACTATATCATTCAGGTTTGGATCATTCTCTCATAAGAAAATGCAAACTGCGTATTAACCATTATTTTAACGCAGACAAGCAGTTTTTACATGCTTTATGACAATTAGGGTAAAATGAGTCCTTATAAGCAAAATTGCTTTATTTTACAAAGGTAAGTCTATTTACACTATATCATTCAGGTTTGGATCATTCTCTCATAAGAAAATGCAAATTGCATATTAACCATTATTTAAACGCAGACAAGCAGTTTTTACATGCTTTACGACAATTAGGTGCAAATGAGTCCTTATAGGCAAAATTGCTTTATTTCATGAGAGTACGTCTATTTACACTATAACATTCAGGTTTGGATCATTCTTTCATAAGAAAATGCAAACTGCATATTAACCATTATTTTAACGCAGACAAGCAGTTTTTACATGCTTTATGACAATTAGGTGCAAATGAGTCTTTATAGGCAAAATTGCTTTATTTCATGAGGGTAAGTCTATTTACACTATAACATTCAGGTTTGGATCATTCTCTCATAAGAAAATGCAAACTGCATATTAACCATTATTTTAACGCAGACAAGCAGTTTTTAGATGCTTCACGACAATTGCGTGCAAATGAGTCCTTATAGGCAAAATTGCTTTATTTTACAAAGGTAAGTCTATTTACACTATAATATTCAGGTTTGGATCATTCTCTCATAAGAAAATGCAAACTGCATATTAACCATTATTTTAACGCATACAAGCAGTTTTTTCATGCTTTATGACAATTAGGGGCAAATGAGTCCTTATAGGCAAAATTGCTTTATTTCATGAAGGTAAGTCTATTTACACTATAACATTTAGGTTTGGATCATTCTCTCATAAGAAAATGCAAACTGCATATTAACCATTATTTTAACGCAGACAAGCAGTTTTTACATGCTTCACGACAATTGCGTGCAAATAAGTCCTTATAGGCAAAATTGCTTTATTTTACAAAGGTTAGTCTATTTACACTATAACATTCAGGTTTGGATCATTCTCTCAAAAGAAAATGCAAACTGCATATTAACCATTATTTAAACGCAGACACACAGTTTTTACATGCTTTACGACAATTATGTGCAAATGAGTCTTTATAGGCAAAATTGCTTTATTTCATGAGGGTAAGTCTATTTACACTATAACATTCAGGTTTGGATCATTCTCTCATAAGAAAATGCAAACTGCGTATTAACCATTATTTTTAACGCAGACAAGCAGTTTTTACATGCTTTATGACAATTAGGGTAAAATGAGTCCTTATAGGCAAAATTGCTTTATTTTACAAAGGTAAGTCTATTTACACTATATCATTCAGGTTTGGATCATTCTCTCATAAGAAAATGCAAACTGCATATTAACCATTATTTTTAACGCAGACAAGCAGTTTTTACATGCTTTATGACAATTAGGGTAAAATGAGTCCTTATAGGCAAAATTGCTTTATTTTACAAAGGTAAGTCTATTTACACTATATCATTCAGGTTTGGATCATTCTCTCATAAGAAAATGCAAATTGCATATTAACCATTATTTAAACGCAGACAAGCAGTTTTTACATGCTTTACGACAATTAGGTGCAAATGAGTCCTTATAGGCAAAATTGCTTTATTTCATGAGAGTACGTCTATTTACACTATAACATTCAGGTTTGGATCATTCTTTCATAAGAAAATGCAAACTGCATATTAACCATTATTTTAACGCAGACAAGCAGTTTTTACATGCTTTATGACAATTAGGTGCAAATGAGTCTTTATAGGCAAAATTGCTTTATTTCATGAGGGTAAGTCTATTTACACTATAACATTCAGGTTTGGATCATTCTCTCATAAGAAAATGCAAACTGCATATTAACCATTATTTTAACGCAGACAAGCAGTTTTTAGATGCTTCACGACAATTGCGTGCAAATGAGTCCTTATAGGCAAAATTGCTTTATTTTACAAAGGTAAGTCTATTTACACTATAATATTCAGGTTTGGATCATTCTCTCATAAGAAAATGCAAACTGCATATTAACCATTATTTTAACGCATACAAGCAGTTTTTTCATGCTTTATGACAATTAGGGGCAAATGAGTCCTTATAGGCAAAATTGCTTTATTTCATGAAGGTAAGTCTATTTACACTATAACATTTAGGTTTGGATCATTCTCTCATAAGAAAATGCAAACTGCATATTAACCATTATTTTAACGCAGACAAGCAGTTTTTACATGCTTCACGACAATTGCGTGCAAATAAGTCCTTATAGGCAAAATTGCTTTATTTTACAAAGGTTAGTCTATTTACACTATAACATTCAGGTTTGGATCATTCTCTCAAAAGAAAATGCAAACTGCATATTAACCATTATTTAAACGCAGACACACAGTTTTTACATGCTTTACGACAATTATGTGCAAATGAGTCTTTATAGGCAAAATTGCTTTATTCCATGATGGTAAGTCTATTTACACTATAACATTCCGGTTTGGATCATTCTCTCATAAGAAAATGCAAACTGCATATTAACAATTATTTTAACGCTGACAAGCAGTTTTTACATGCTTCACGACAATTGCGTGCAAATGAGTCCTTATAGGCAAAATTGCTTTATTTTACAAAGGTAAGTCTATTTACACTATAACATTCAGGTTTGGATCATTCTCTCATAAGAAAATGCAAACTGCATTTAACCATTATTTTAACGCATACAAGCAGTTTTTACATGCTTTATGACAATTTGGGGCAAATGAGTCCTTATAGGCAAAATTGCTTTATTTCATGAGGGTAAGTCTATTTACAATTCAGGTTTGGATCATTCTCTCATAAGAAAATGCAATTTGCATATAAACCAATATTTTAACGCATACAAGCAGTTTTTACATGCTTTATGACAATTAGGGGCAAATGGGTCCTTATAGGCAAAATTGCTTTATTTTATGAAGGTTAGTCTATTTACACTATAACATTCAGGTTTGGATTATTCTCTCATAAGAAAATGCAAACTGCATATTAACCATTATTTTAACGCAGACAAGCAGTTTTTACATGCTTTATGACAATTAGGGGCAAATGAGTCCTTATAGGCAAAATTGCTTTATTTCATGAGGGTAAGTCTATTTACACTATAACATTCAGGTTTGGATCATTCTCTCATAAGAAAATGCAAACTGCATATTAACCATTATTTTAACGCAGACAAGCAGTTTTTACATGCTTTACGACAATTAGGTGCAAATGAGTCTTTATAAGCAAAATTGCTTTATTTCACAAAGGTATGTTTACTTACACTATAACATTCAGGTTTGGATCATTCTCTCACATGAAAATGCGAACTGCATATTAACTATTATTTTCACGCATACAAGCAGTTTTTACATGCTTTATGACAATTAGGTGCAAATGAGTCCTTATAGGCAAAATTGCTTTATTTTATGAGGGTAAGTCTATTTACACTATAACATTCAGGTTTGGATCATTCTCTCATAAGAAAATGCAAACTGCATATTAACCATTATTTAAACGCAGACACACAGTTTTTACATGCTTTACGACAATTATGTGCAAATGAGTCTTTATAGGCAAAATTGCTTTATTCCATGATGGTAAGTCTATTTACACTATAACATTCCGGTTTGGATCATTCTCTCATAAGAAAATGCAAACTGAATATTGACTATCATTTTCACGCAGACAAGCAGTTTTTACATGCTTCACGACAATTGCGTGCAAATAAGTCCTTATAGGCAAAATTGCTTTATTTTACAAAGATAAGTCTATTTACACTATAACATTCAGGTTTGGATCATTCTCTCATAAGAAAATGCAAACTGCATATTAACCATTATTTAAACGCAGACACACAGTTTTCACATGCTTTACGACAATTATGTGCAAATGAGTCTTTATAGGCAAAATTGCTTTATTTCATGAGGGTAAGTCTATTTACACTATAACATTCAGGTTTGGATCATTCTTTCATAAGAAAATGCAAACTGTATATTAACCATTATTTTAACGCAGACAAGCAGTTTTTACATGCTTTATGACAATTAGGTGCAAATGAGTCTTTATAGGCAAAATTGCTTAATTTATGAGGGTAAGTCTATTTACACTATAACATTCAGGTTTGGATCATTCTCTCATAAGAAAATGCAAACTGCATATTAACCATTATTTTAACGCAGACAAGCAGTTTTTACATGCTTTATGACAATTAGGGGCAAATGTGTCCTTATAAGCAAAATTGCTTTATTTCATGAAGGTAAGTCTAAATACACTATAACATTCAGGTTTGGATCATTCTCTCATAAGAAAATGCAAACTGCATATTAACCATTATTTTAACGCAGACAAGCAGTTTTTACATGCTTTATGACAATTAGGTGCAAATGAGTCTTTATAGGCAAAATTGCTTTATTTCATGAGGGTAAGTCTATTTACACTATAACATTCAGGTTTGGATCATTCTCTCATAAGAAAATGCAAACTGCATATTAACCATTATTTTAACGCAGACAAGCAGTTTTTACATGCTTTATGACAATTAGGGGCAAATGAGTCCTTATAGGCAAAATTGCTTTATTTTACAAAGGTAAGTCTATTCACACTATAACATTCAGGTTTGGATCATTCTCTCATAAGAAAATACAAACTGCATATTAACCATTATTTTAACGCATACAAGCAGTTTTTACATGCTTTATGACAATTAGGTGCAAAAGAGTCTTTATAGGCAAAATTGCTTTATTTCATGAAGGTAAGTCTATTTACACTATAACATTCCGGTTTGGATCATTCTCTCATAAGAAAATGCAAACTGCATATTCACCATTATTTTAACGCAGACAAGCAGTTTTTACATGCTTCACGACAATTGCGTGCAAATGAGTCCTTATAGGCAAAATTGCTTTATTTTACAAAGGTAAGTCTATTTACACTATAACATTCAGGTTTGGATCATTCTCTCAAAAGAAAATGCAAACTGCATATTAACCATTATTTAAACGCAGACACACAGTTTTTACATGCCTTACGACAATTATGTGCAAATGAGTCTTTATAGGCAAAATTGCCTTATTTCATGAGGGTAAGTCTATTTACACTATAACATTCAGGTTTGGATCTTTCTTTCATAAGAAAATGCAAACTGCATATTACCCATTATTTTAACGCAGACAAGCAGTTTTACATGCTTTATGACAATTAGGGGCAAATGAGTCCTTATAGGCAAAATTGCTTTATTTTACAAAGGTAAGTCTATTTACACTATAACATTCAGGTTTGGATCATTCTCTCATAA
Organism: Xanthostigma xanthostigma; assembly: GCA_963575645.1. Taxonomy (NCBI): domain Eukaryota; kingdom Metazoa; phylum Arthropoda; class Insecta; order Raphidioptera; family Raphidiidae; genus Xanthostigma; species Xanthostigma xanthostigma. The sequence goes on along the minus strand of OY754468.1, from coordinate 15,947,415 downwards.
GAAAATGCAAACTGCATATTAACCATTATTTAAACGCAGACAAGCAGTTTTTACATGCTTTACGACAATTAGGTGCAAATGAGTCCTTATAGGCAAAATTGCTTTATTTCATGATCGTACGTCTATTTACACTATAACATTCAGGTTTGGATCATTCTCTCATAAGAAAATGCAAACTGCGTATTAACCATTATTTTAACGCAGACAAGCAGTTTTTACATGCTTTATGACAATTAGGGTAAAATGAGTCCTTATAGGCAAAATTGCTTTATTTTACAAAGGTAAGTCTATTTACACTATATCATTCAGGTTTGGATCATTCTCTCATAAGAAAATGCAAACTGCGTATTAACCATTATTTTAACGCAGACAAGCAGTTTTTACATGCTTTATGACAATTAGGGTAAAATGAGTCCTTATAAGCAAAAGTGCTTTATTTTACAAAGGTAAGTCTATTTACACTATATCATTCAGGTTTGGATCATTCTCTCATAAGAAAATGCAAATTGCATATTAACCATTATTTAAACGCAGACAAGCAGTTTTTACATGCTTTACGACAATTAGGTGCAAATGAGTCCTTATAGGCAAAATTGCTTTATTTCATGAGAGTACGTCTATTTACACTATAACATTCAGGTTTGGATCATTCTTTCATAAGAAAATGCAAACTGCATATTAACCATTATTTTAACGCAGACAAGCAGTTTTTACATGCTTTATGACAATTAGGTGCAAATGAGTCTTTATAGGCAAAATTGCTTTATTTCATGAGGGTAAGTCTATTTACACTATAACATTCAGGTTTGGATCATTCTCTCATAAGAAAATGCAAACTGCATATTAACCATTATTTTAACGCAGACAAGCAGTTTTTAGATGCTTCACGACAATTGCGTGCAAATGAGTCCTTATAGGCAAAATTGCTTTATTTTACAAAGGTAAGTCTATTTACACTATAATATTCAGGTTTGGATCATTCTCTCATAAGAAAATGCAAACTGCATATTAACCATTATTTTAACGCATACAAGCAGTTTTTTCATGCTTTATGACAATTAGGGGCAAATGAGTCCTTATAGGCAAAATTGCTTTATTTCATGAAGGTAAGTCTATTTACACTATAACATTTAGGTTTGGATCATTCTCTCATAAGAAAATGCAAACTGCATATTAACCATTATTTTAACGCGGACAAGCAGTTTTTACATGCTTCACGACAATTGCGTGCAAATAAGTCCTTATAGGCAAAATTGCTTTATTTTACAAAGGTTAGTCTATTTACACTATAACATTCAGGTTTGGATCATTCTCTCAAAAGAAAATGCAAACTGCATATTAACCATTATTTAAACGCAGACACACAGTTTTTACATGCTTTACGACAATTATGTGCAAATGAGTCTTTATAGGCAAAATTGCTTTATTTCATGAGGGTAAGTCTATTTACACTATAACATTCAGGTTTGGATCATTCTCTCATAAGAAAATGCAAACTGCGTATTAACCATTATTTTTAACGCAGACAAGCAGTTTTTACATGCTTTATGACAATTAGGGTAAAATGAGTCCTTATAGGCAAAATTGCTTTATTTTACAAAGGTAAGTCTATTTACACTATATCATTCAGGTTTGGATCATTCTCTCATAAGAAAATGCAAACTGCATATTAACCATTATTTTAACGCAGACACACAGTTTTTACATGCTTTACGACAATTATGTGCAAATGAGTCTTTATAGGCAAAATTGCCTTATTTCATGAGGGTAAGTCTATTTACACTATAACATTCAGGTTTGGATCTTTCTTTCATAAGAAAATGCAAACTGCATATTACCCATTATTTTAACGCAGACAAGCAGTTTTACATGCTTTATGACAATTAGGGGCAAATGAGTCCTTATAGGCAAAATTGCTTTATTTTACAAAGGTAAGTCTATTTACACTATAACATTCAGGTTTGGATCATTCTCTCATAAGAAAATGCAAACTGCATATTAACCATTATTTTAACGCAGACAAGCAGTTTTTACATGCTTTATGACAATTAGGGACAAATGTGTCCTTATAAGCAAAATTGCTTTATTTCATGAAGGTAAGTCTATTTACACTATAACATTCAGGTTTGGATAATTCTCTTATAAGAAAATGCAAACTGCATATTAACCATTATTTAAACGCAGACAAGCAGTTTTTACATGCTTTACGACAATTAGGTGCAAATGAGTCCTTATAGGCAAAATTGCTTTATTTCATGAGAGTAAGTCTATTTACACTATAACATTCAGGTTTGGATCATTCTCTCATAAGAAAATGCAAACTGCCTATTAACCATTATTTTAACGCAGACAAGCAGTTTTTACATGCTTTATGACAATTAGGTGCAAATGAGTCTTTATAGGCAAAATTGCTTTATTTCATGAGGGTAAGTCTATTTACACTATAACATTCAGGTTTGGATCATTCTCTCATAAGAAAATGCAAACTGCATATTAACCATTATTTTAACGCAGACAAGCAGTTTTTACATGCTTTATGACAATTAGGGGCAAATGAGTCCTTATAGGCAAAATTGCTTTATTTCATGAGGGTAAGTCTATTTACACTATAATATTTAGGTTTGGATCATTCTCTCATAAGAAAATGCAAACTGCATATTTACTATCTTTTTCACGCAGACAAGCAGTTTTTAAATGCTTCACGACAATTTTGTGCAAATGAGTCCTTATAGGCAAAATTGCTTTATTTTACAAAGGTAAGTCTATTCACACTATAACATTCAGGTTTGGATCATTCTCTCATAAGAAAATACAAACTGCATATTAACCATTATTTTAACGCATACAAGCAGTTTTTACATGCTTTATGACAATTAGGGGCAAATGAGTCTATATAGGCAAAATTGCTTTATTTTACAAAGGTAAGTTTTTTTAAACTATAACATTCAGGTTTAGATCATTCTCTCATAAGAAAATGCAAATTGCATATTAACTATTATTTTAACGCATACAAGCAGTTTTTACAAGCTTTATGACAATTAGGTGCAAATGAGTCCTTACAGGCAAAATTGTTTTATTCCATGATGGTAAGTCTATTTACACTATAACATTCCGGTTTGGATCATTCTCTCATAAGAAAATGCAAACTGCATATTAACAATTATTTTAACGCTGACAAGCAGTTTTTACATGCTTCACGACAATTGCGTGCAAATGAGTCCTTATAGGCAAAATTGCTTTATTTTACAAAGGTAAGTCTATTTACACTATAACATTCAGGTTTGGATCATTCTCTCATAAGAAAATGCAAACTGCATTTAACCATTATTTTAACGCATACAAGCAGTTTTTACATGCTTTATGACAATTTGGGGCAAATGAGTCCTTATAGGCAAAATTGCTTTATTTCATGAGGGTAAGTCTATTTACAATTCAGGTTTGGATCATTCTCTCATAAGAAAATGCAATTTGCATATAAACCAATATTTTAACGCATACAAGCAGTTTTTACATGCTTTATGACAATTAGGGGCAAATGGGTCCTTATAGGCAAAATTGCTTTATTTTATGAAGGTTAGTCTATTTACACTATAATATTCAGGTTTGGATTATTCTCTCATAAGAAAATGCAAACTGCATATTAACCATTATTTTAACGCAGACAAGCAGTTTTTACATGCTTTATGACAATTAGGGGCAAATGAGTCCTTATAGGCAAAATTTCTTTATTTCATGAGGGTAAGTCTATTTACACTATAACATTCAGGTTTGGATCATTCTCTCATAAGAAAATGCAAACTGCATATTAACCATTATTTTAACGCAGACAAGCAGTTTTTACATGCTTTACGACAATTAGGTGCAAATGAGTCTTTATAAGCAAAATTGCTTTATTTCACAAAGGTATGTTTACTTACACTATAACATTCAGGTTTGGATCATTCTCTCACAAGAAAATGCGAACTGCATATTAACTATTATTTTCACGCATACAAGCAGTTTTTACATGCTTTATGACAATTAGGTGCAAATGAGTCCTTATAGGCAAAATTGCTTTATTTTATGAGGGTAAGTCTATTTACACTATAACATTCAGGTTTGGATCATTCTCTCATAAGAAAATGCAAACTGAATATTGACTATCATTTTCACGCAGACAAGCAGTTTTTACATGCTTCACGACAATTGCGTGCAAATGAGTCCTTATAGGCAAAATTGCTTTATTTTACAAAGATAAGTCTATTTACACTATAACATTCAGGTTTGGATCATTCTCTCATAAGAAAATGCAAACTGCATATTAACCATTATTTAAACGCAGACACACAGTTTTCACATGCTTTACGACAATTATGTGCAAATGAGTCTTTATAGGCAAAATTGCTTTATTTCATGAGGGTAAGTCTATTTACACTATAACATTCAGGTTTGGATCATTCTTTCATAAGAAAATGCAAACTGCATATTAACCATTATTTTAACGCAGACAAGCAGTTTTTACATGCTTTATGACAATTAGGTGCAAATGAGTCTTTATAGGCAAAATTGCTTAATTTATGAGGGTAAGTCTATTTACACTATAACATTCAGGTTTGGATCATTCTCTCATAAGAAAATGCAAACTGCATATTAACCATTATTTTAACGCAGACAAGCAGTTTTTACATGCTTTATGACAATTAGGGGCAAATGTGTCCTTATAAGCAAAATTGCTTTATTTCATGAAGGTAAGTCTAAATACACTATAACATTCAGGTTTGGATCATTCTCTCATAAGAAAATGCAAACTGCATATTAACCATTATTTTAACGCAGACAAGCAGTTTTTACATGCTTTATGACAATTAGGTGCAAATAAGTCTTTATAGGCAAAATTGCTTTATTTCATGAGGGTAAGTCTATTTACACTATAACATTCAGGTTTGGATCTTTCTTTCATAAGAAAATGCAAACTGCATATTACCCATTATTTTAACGCAGACAAGCAGTTTTACATGCTTTATGACAATTAGGGGCAAATGAGTCCTTATAGGCAAAATTGCTTTATTTTACAAAGGTAAGTCTATTTACACTATAACATTCAGGTTTGGATCATTCTCTCATAAGAAAATGCAAACTGCATATTAACCATTATTTTAACGCAGACAAGCAGTTTTTACATGCTTTATGACAATTAGGGGCAAATGTGTCCTTATAAGCAAAATTGCTTTATTTCATGAAGGTAAGTCTATTTACACTATAACATTCAGGTTTGGATAATTCTCTTATAAGAAAATGCAAACTGCATATTAACCATTATTTAAACGCAGACAAGCAGTTTTTACATGCTTTACGACAATTAGGTGCAAATGAGTCCTTATAGGCAAAATTGCTTTATTTCATGAGAGTAAGTCTATTTACACTATAACATTCAGGTTTGGATCATTCTCTCATAAGAAAATGCAAACTGCCTATTAACCATTATTTTAACGCAGACAAGCAGTTTTTACATGCTTTATGACAATTAGGTGCAAATGAGTCTTTATAGGCAAAATTGCTTTATTTCATGAGGGTAAGTCTATTTACACTATAACATTCAGGTTTGGATCATTCTCTCATAAGAAAATGCAAACTGCATATTAACCATTATTTTAACGCAGACAAGCAGTTTTTACATGCTTTATGACAATTAGGGGCAAATGAGTCCTTATAGGCAAAATTGCTTTATTTTACAAAGGTAAGTCTATTCACACTATAACATTCAGGTTTGGATCATTCTCTCATAAGAAAATACAAACTGCATATTAACCATTATTTTAACGCATACAAGCAGTTTTTACATGCTTTATGACAATTAGGGGCAAATGAGTCTATATAAGCAAAATTGCTTTATTTTACAAAGGTAAGTTTTTTTAAACTATAACATTCAGGTTTAGATCATTCTCTTATAAGAAAATGCAAATTGCATATTATTAACTATTATTTTAACGCATACAAGCAGTTTTTACAAGATTTATGACAATTAGGTGCAAATGAGTCCTTACAGGCAAAATTGTTTTATTTCATGATGGTAAGTCTATTTACACTATAACATTCAGGTTTGGATCATTCGTTCATAAGAAAATATAAACTGCATATTTACTATCATTTTAACGCATACAAGCAGTTTTTACATGCTTTATGACAATTAGGTGCAAAAGAGTCTTTATAGGCAAAATTGCTTTATTTCATGAAGGTAAGTCTATTTACACTATAACATTCCGGTTTGGATCATTCTCTCATAAGAAAATGCAAACTGCATATTAACAATTATTTTAACGCTAACAAGCAGTTTTTACATGCTTCACGACAATTGCGTGCAAATGAGTCCTTATAGGCAAAATTGCTTTATTTCATGAGGGTAAGTCTATTTACACTATAATATTCAGGTTTGGATCATTCTCTCATAAGAAAATGCAAACTGCATATTTACTATCTTTTTCACGCAGACAAGCAGTTTTTAAATGCTTCACGACAATTTTGTGCAAATGAGTCCTTATAGGCAAAATTGCTTTATTTTACAAGGGTAAGTCTATTTACACTATACCATTCAGGTTTGGATCATTCTCTCATAAGAAAATGCAATTTGCATATAAACCAATATTTTAACGCATACAAGCAGTTTTTACATGCTTTATGACAATTAGGGGCAAATGGGTCCTTATAGGCAAAATTGCTTTATTTTATGAAGGTTAGTCTATTTACACTATAACATTCAGGTTTGGATTATTCTCTCATAAGAAAATGCAAACTGCATATTAACCATTATTTTAACGCAGACAAGCAGTTTTTACATGCTTTACGACAATTAGGTGCAAATGAGTACTTATAGGCAAAATTGCTTTATTTCACAAACGAAAGTTTACTTACACTATAACATTCAGGTTTGGATCATTCTCTCACAAGAAAATGCAAACTGCATATTAACTATTATTTTAACGCATACAAGCAGTTTTTACATGCTTTATGACAATTAGGTGCAAATGAGTCCTTATAGGCAAAATTGCTTTATTTCACGAGGGTAAGTCTATTTACACTATAACATTCAGGTTTGGATCATTCTCTCATAAGAAAATGAAAACTGAATATTGACTATCATTTTCACGCAGACAAGCAGTTTTTACATGGTTTACGACAATTAGGTGCAAATAAGTCCTTAAAGGCAAAATTGTTTTATTTTACAAAGGTAAGTCTACATTCACTATAACATTCAGGTTTGGATCATTCTCTCATAAGAAAATGCAAACTGCATATTCACCATTATTTTAACGCAGACAAGCAGTTTTTACATGCTTCACGACAATTGCGTGCAAATGAGTCCTTATAGGCAAAATTGCTTTATTTTACAACGGTAAGTCTATTTACACTATAACATTAAGGTTTGGATCATTCTCTCATAAGAAAATGCAATCTGCATATTACACATTATTTTAACGCATACAAGCAGTTTTTACATGCTTTATGACAATTAGGGGCAAATGAGTCCTTATAGGCAAAATTGCTTTATTTTATGAAGGTAAGTCTACTTTCACTATAACATTCAGGTTTGGATCTTTCTCTCATAAGAAAATGCAAACTGCATATACACCATTATTTTAACGCAGACAAGCAGTTTCTACATGCTTCACGACAATTGCGTGCAAATGAGTCCTTATAGGCAAAATTGCTTTATTTTACAACGGTAAGTCTATTTACACTATAACATTAAGGTTTGGATCATTCTCTCATAAGAAAATGCAATCTGCATATTAACCATTATTTTAACGCATACAAGCAGTTTTTACATGCTTTATGACAATTAGGTGCAAATGAGTCTTTATAGGCAAAATTGCTTAATTTATGAGGGTAAGTCTATTTACACTATAACATTCAGGTTTGGATCATTCTCTCATAAGAAAATGCAAACTGCATATTAACCATAATTTAAACGCAGACAAGCAGTTTTTACATGCTTTACGACAATTAGGTGCAAATGAGTATTTATAGGCAAAATTGCTATATTTCATGAGGGTAAGTCTATTTATACTATAACATTCAGGTTTGGATCATTCTCTCATAAGAAAATGCAAACTGCATATTTACTATCATTTTCACGCAGACAAGCAGTTTTTACATGCTTCACGACAATTGCGTGCAAATGAGTCCTTATAGGCAAAATTGCTTTATTTTACAAAGGTAGTCTATTTACACTATAACATTCAGGTTTGGATCATTCTCTCATAAGAAAATGCAAACTGAATATTAACCATTATTTTAACGCATACAAGCAGTTTTTACATGCTTTATGACAATTAGGGGCAAATGAGTCCTTAAAGGCAAAATTGCTTTATTTCATGAGGGTAAGTCTATTTACACTATAACATTCAGGTTTAGATCATTCTCTCATAAGAAAATGCAAACTGCATATTAACCATTATTTTAACGCAGACAAGCAGTTTTTACATGCTTTACGACAATTAGGTGCAAATGAGTCTTTATAAGCAAAATTGCTTTATTTCACAAAGGTAAGTTTACTTACACTATAACATTCAGGATTGGATCATTCTCTCAAAAGAAAATGCAAACTGCATATTAACCATTATTTAAACGCAGACAAGCAGTTTTTACATGCTTTATGACAATTAGGGTAAAATGCGTCCTTATAGGCAAAATTGCTTTATTTTACAAAGGTAAGTCTATTTACACTATAATATTCAGGTTTGGATCATTCTCTCATAAGAAAATGCAAACTGAATATTGACTATCATTTTCACGCAGACAAGCAGTTTTTAAATGCTTCACGACAATTGCGTGCAAATGAGTCCTCATAGGCAAAATTGCTTTTTTTTACAAAGGTAAGTCTATTTACACTATAATATTCAGGTTTGGATCATTCTCTCATAAGAAAATGCAAACTGCATTATAACCATTATTTTAACGCATACAAGCAGTTTTTACATGCTTTATGACAATTAGGGGCAAATGAGTCCTTATAGGCAAAATTGCTTTATTTCATGAAGGTAAGTCTATTTACACTATAACATTTAGGTTTGGATCATTCTCTCATAAGAAAATGCAAACTGCATATTAACCATTATTTTAACGCAGACAAGCAGTTTTTACATGCTTCACGACAATTGCGTGCAAATAAGTCCTTATAGGCAAATTTGCTTTATTTTACAAAGGTAAGTCTATTTACACTATAACATTCAGGTTTGGATCATTCTCTCAAAAGAAAATGCAAACTGCATATTAACCATTATTTAAACGCAGACAAGCAGTTTTTACATGCTTTATGACAATTAGGGTAAAATGCGTCCTTATAGGCAAAATTGCTTTATTTTACAAAGGTAAGTCTATTTACACTATATCATTCAGGTTTGGATCATTCTCTCATAAGAAAATGCAAACTGCATATTAACCATTATTTTAACGCAGACAAGCAGTTTTTACATGCTTTATGACAATTAGGGGCAAATGAGTCCTTATAGGCAAAATTGCTTTATTTCATGAGGGTAAGTCTATTTACACTATAACATTCAGGTTTGGATCATTCTCTCATAGGAAAATGCAAACTGAATATTGACTATCATTTTCACGCAGACAAGCAGTTTTTAAATGCTTCACGACAATTGCGTGCAAATGAGTCCTCATAGGCAAAATTGCTTTATTTTACAAAGGTAAGTCTAGTTACACTATAATATTCAGGTTTGGATCATTCTCTCATAAGAAAATGCAAACTGCATATTAACCATTATTTTAACGCATACAAGCAGTTTTTACATGCTTTATGACAATTAGGGGCAAATGAGTCCTTATAGGCAAAATTGCTTTATTTCATAAAGGTAAGTCTATTTACACTATAACATTTAGGTTTGGATCCATCTCTCATAAGAAAATGCAAACTGCATATTAACCATTATTTTAACGCAGACAAGCAGTTTTTACATGCTTCACGACAATTGCGTGCAAATAAGTCCTTATAGGCAAAATTGCTTTATTTTACAAAGGTAAGTCTATTTACACTATAACATTCAGGTTTGGATCATTCTCTCATAAGAAAATGCAAACTGCATTTAACCATTATTTTAACGCATACAAGCAGTTTTTACATGCTTTATGACAATTTGGGGCAAATGAGTCCTTATAGGCAAAATTGCTTTATTTCATGAGGGTAAGTCTATTTACACTATACCATTCAGGTTTGGATCATTCTCTCATAAGAAAATGCAATTTGCATATAAACCAATATTTTAACGCATACAAGCAGTTTTTACATGCTTTATGACAATTAGGGGCAAATGGGTCCTTATAGGCAGAATTGCTTTATTTTATGAAGGTTAGTCTATTTACACTATAACATTCAGGTTTGGATTATTCTCTCATAAGAAAATGCAAACTGCATATTAACCATTATTTTAACGCAGACAAGCAGTTTTTACATGCTTTACGACAATTAGGTGCAAATGAGTACTTATAGGCAAAATTGCTTTATTTCACAAACGAAAGTTTACTTACACTATAACATTCAGGTTTGGATCATTCTCTCACAAGAAAATGCAAACTGCATATTAACTATTATTTTAACGCATACAAGCAGTTTTTACATGCTTTATGACAATTAGGTGCAAATGAGTCCTTATAGGCAAAATTGCTTTATTTCACGAGGGTAAGTCTATTTACACTATAACATTCAGGTTTGGATCATTCTCTCATAAGAAAATGAAAACTGAATATTGACTATCATTTTCACGCAGACAAGCAGTTTTTACATGGTTTACGACAATTAGGTGCAAATAAGTCCTTAAAGGCAAAATTGTTTTATTTTACAAAGGTAAGTCTACATTCACTATAACATTCAGGTTTGGATCATTCTCTCATAAGAAAATGCAAACTGCATATTCACCATTATTTTAACGCAGACAAGCAGTTTTTACATGCTTCACGACAATTGCGTGCAAACGAGTCCTTATAGGCAAAATTGCTTTATTTTACAACGGTAAGTCTATTTACACTATAACATTAAGGTTTGGATCATTCTCTCATAAGAAAATGCAAACTGCATATTAACCATAATTTAAACGCAGACAAGCAGTTTTTACATGCTTTACGACAATTAGGTGCAAATGAGTCTTTATAGGCAAAATTGCTATATTTCATGAGGGTAAGTCTATTTACACTATACCATTCAGGTTTGGATCATTCTCTCATAAGAAAATGCAAATTGCATATTAACCATTATTTTAACGCAGACAAGCAGTTTTACATGCTTTATGACAATTAGGGGCAAATAAGTCCTTATAGGCAAAATTGCTTTATTTTACAAAGGTAAGTCTATTTACACTATAACATTCAGGTTTGGATCATTCTCTCATAGGAAAATGCAAACTGCATATTTACTATCATTTTCACGCAGACAAGCAGTTTTTACATGCTTCACGACAATTGCGTGCAAATGAGTCCTTATAGGCAAAATTGCTTTATTTTACAAAGGTAGTCTATTTACACTATAACATTCAGGTTTGGATCATCCTCTCATAAGAAAATGCAAACTGAATATTAACCATTATTTTAACGCATACAAGCAGTTTTTACATGCTTTATGACAATTAGGGGCAAATGAGTCCTTAAAGGCAAAATTGCTTTATTTCATGAGGGTAAGTCTATTTACACTATAACATTCAGGTTTGGATCATTCTCTCATAAGAAAATGCAAACTGCATATTAACCATTATTTTAACGCAGACAAGCAGTTTTTACATGCTTTACGACAATTAGGTGCAAATGAGTCTTTATAAGCAAAATTGCTTTATTTCACAAAGGTAAGTTTACTTACACTATAACATTCAGGTTTGGATCATTCTCTCAAAAGAAAATGCAAACTGCATATTAACCATTATTTAAACGCAGACAAGCAGTTTTTACATGCTTTATGACAATTAGGGTAAAATGCGTCCTTATAGGCAAAATTGCTTTATTTTACAAAGGTAAGTCTATTTACACTATATCATTCAGGTTTGGATCATTCTCTCATAAGAAAATGCAAACTGCATATTAACCATTATTTTAACGCAGACAAGCAGTTTTTACATGCTTTATGACAATTAGGGGCAAATGAGTCCTTATAGGCAAAATTGCTTTATTTCATGAGGGTAAGTCTATTTACACTATAACATTCAGGTTTGGATCATTCTCTCATAGGAAAATGCAAACTGAATATTGACTATCATTTTCACGCAGACAAGCAGTTTTTAAATGCTTCACGACAATTGCGTGCAAATGAGTCCTCATAGGCAAAATTGCTTTATTTTACAAAGGTAAGTCTATTTACACTATAATATTCAGGTTTGGATCATTCTCTCATAAGAAAATGCAAACTGCATATTAACCATTATTTTAACGCATACAAGCAGTTTTTACATGCTTTATGACAATTAGGGGCAAATGAGTCCTTATAGGCAAAATTGCTTTATTTCATAAAGGTAAGTCTATTTACACTATAACATTTAGGTTTGGATCCATCTCTCATAAGAAAATGCAAACTGCATATTAACCATTATTTTAACGCAGACAAGCAGTTTTTACATGCTTCACGACAATTGCGTGCAAATAAGTCCTTATAGGCAAAATTGCTTTATTTTACAAAGGTAAGTCTATTTACACTATAACATTCAGGTTTGGATCATTCTCTCATAAGAAAATGCAAACTGCATTTAACCATTATTTTAACGCATACAAGCAGTTTTTACATGCTTTATGACAATTTGGGGCAAATGAGTCCTTATAGGCAAAATTGCTTTATTTCATGAGGGTAAGTCTATTTACACTATACCATTCAGGTTTGGATCATTCTCTCATAAGAAAATGCAATTTGCATATAAACCAATATTTTAACGCATACAAGCAGTTTTTACATGCTTTATGACAATTAGGGGCAAATGGGTCCTTATAGGCAGAATTGCTTTATTTTATGAAGGTTAGTCTATTTACACTATAACATTCAGGTTTGGATTATTCTCTCATAAGAAAATGCAAACTGCATATTAACCATTATTTTAACGCAGACAAGCAGTTTTTACATGCTTTACGACAATTAGGTGCAAATGAGTACTTATAGGCAAAATTGCTTTATTTCACAAACGAAAGTTTACTTACACTATAACATTCAGGTTTGGATCATTCTCTCACAAGAAAATGCAAACTGCATATTAACTATTATTTTAACGCATACAAGCAGTTTTTACATGCTTTATGACAATTAGGTGCAAATGAGTCCTTATAGGCAAAATTGCTTTATTTCACGAGGGTAAGTCTATTTACACTATAACATTCAGGTTTGGATCATTCTCTCATAAGAAAATGAAAACTGAATATTGACTATCATTTTCACGCAGACAAGCAGTTTTTACATGGTTTACGACAATTAGGTGCAAATAAGTCCTTAAAGGCAAAATTGTTTTATTTTACAAAGGTAAGTCTACATTCACTATAACATTCAGGTTTGGATCATTCTCTCATAAGAAAATGCAAACTGCATATTCACCATTATTTTAACGCAGACAAGCAGTTTTTACATGCTTCACGACAATTGCGTGCAAACGAGTCCTTATAGGCAAAATTGCTTTATTTTACAACGGTAAGTCTATTTACACTATAACATTAAGGTTTGGATCATTCTCTCATAAGAAAATGCAATCTGCATATTAACCATTATTTTAACGCATACAAGCAGTTTTTACATGCTTTATGACAATTTGGGGCAAATGAGTCCTTATAGGCAAAATTGCTTTATTTTACAACGGTAAGTCTATTTACACTATAACATTAAGGTTTGGATCATTCTCTCATAAGAAAATGCAAACTGCATATTAACCATAATTTAAACGCAGACAAGCAGTTTTTACATGCTTTACGACAATTAGGTGCAAATGAGTCTTTATAGGCAAAATTGCTATATTTCATGAGGGTAAGTCTATTTACACTATACCATTCAGGTTTGGATCATTCTCTCATAAGAAAATGCAAATTGCATATTAACCATTATTTTAACGCAGACAAGCAGTTTTACATGCTTTATGACAATTAGGGGCAAATAAGTCCTTATAGGCAAAATTGCTTTATTTTACAAAGGTAAGTCTATTTACACTATAACATTCAGGTTTGGATCATTCTCTCATAGGAAAATGCAAACTGCATATTTACTATCATTTTCACGCAGACAAGCAGTTTTTACATGCTTCACGACAATTGCGTGCAAATGAGTCCTTATAGCCAAAATTGCTTTATTTTACAAAGGTAGTCTATTTACACTATAACATTCAGGTTTGGATCATCCTCTCATAAGAAAATGCAAACTGAATATTAACCATTATTTTAACGCATACAAGCAGTTTTTACATGCTTTATGACAATTAGGGGCAAATGAGTCCTTAAAGGCAAAATTGCTTTATTTCATGAGGGTAAGTCTATTTACACTATAACATTCAGGTTTGGATCATTCTCTCATAAGAAAATGCAAACTGCATATTAACCATTATTTTAACGCAGACAAGCAGTTTTTACATGCTTTACGACAATTAGGTGCAAATGAGTCTTTATAAGCAAAATTGCTTTATTTCACAAAGGTAAGTTTACTTACACTATAACATTCAGGTTTGGATCATTCTCTCAAAAGAAAATGCAAACTGCATATTAACCATTATTTAAACGCAGACAAGCAGTTTTTACATGCTTTATGACAATTAGGGTAAAATGCGTCCTTATAGGCAAAATTGCTTTATTTTACAAAGGTAAGTCTATTTACACTATAATATTCAGGTTTGGATCATTCTCTCATAAGAAAATGCAAACTGAATATTGACTATCATTTTCACGCAGACAAGCAGTTTTTAAATGCTTTATGACAATTAGGTGCAAATGAGTCCTTATAGGCAAAATTGCTTTATTTCATGAGAGTAAGTCTATTTACACTATAACATTCAGGTTTGGATCATTCTCTCATAAGAAAATGCAAACTGCCTATTAACCATTATTTTAACGCAGACAAGCAGTTTTTACATGCTTTATGACAATTAGGTGCAAATGAGTCTTTATAGGCAAAATTGCTTTATTTCATGAGGGTAAGTCTATTTACACTATAACATTCAGGTTTGGATCATTCTCTCATAAGAAAATGCAAACTGCATATTAACCATTATTTTAACGCAGACAAGCAGTTTTTACATGCTTTATGACAATTAGGGGCAAATGAGTCCTTATAGGCAAAATTGCTTTATTTCATGAGGGTAAGTCTATTTACACTATAATATTTAGGTTTGGATCATTCTCTCATAAGAAAATGCAAACTGCATATTTACTATCTTTTTCACGCAGACAAGCAGTTTTTAAATGCTTCACGACAATTTTGTGCAAATGAGTCCTTATAGGCAAAATTGCTTTATTTTACAAAGGTAAGTCTATTCACACTATAACATTCAGGTTTGGATCATTCTCTCATAAGAAAATACAAACTGCATATTAACCATTATTTTAACGCATACAAGCAGTTTTTACATGCTTTATGACAATTAGGGGCAAATGAGTCTATATAGGCAAAATTGCTTTATTTTACAAAGGTAAGTTTTTTTAAACTATAACATTCAGGTTTAGATCATTCTCTCATGTGAAAATGCAAATTGCATATTAACTATTATTTTAACGCATACAAGCAGTTTTTACAAGCTTTATGACAATTAGGTGCAAATGAGTCCTTACAGGCAAAATTGTTTTATTCCATGATGGTAAGTCTATTTACACTATAACATTCCGGTTTGGATCATTCTCTCATAAGAAAATGCAAACTGCATATTAACAATTATTTTAACGCTGACAAGCAGTTTTTACATGCTTCACGACAATTGCGTGCAAATGAGTCCTTATAGGCAAAATTGCTTTATTTTACAAAGGTAAGTCTATTTACACTATAACATTCAGGTTTGGATCATTCTCTCATAAGAAAATGCAAACTGCATTTAACCATTATTTTAACGCATACAAGCAGTTTTTACATGCTTTATGACAATTTGGGGCAAATGAGTCCTTATAGGCAAAATTGCTTTATTTCATGAGGGTAAGTCTATTTACAATTCAGGTTTGGATCATTCTCTCATAAGAAAATGCAATTTGCATATAAACCAATATTTTAACGCATACAAGCAGTTTTTACATGCTTTATGACAATTAGGGGCAAATGGGTCCTTATAGGCAAAATTGCTTTATTTTATGAAGGTTAGTCTATTTACACTATAACATTCAGGTTTGGATTATTCTCTCATAAGAAAATGCAAACTGCATATTAACCATTATTTTAACGCAGACAAGCAGTTTTTACATGCTTTATGACAATTAGGGGCAAATGAGTCCTTATAGGCAAAATTGCTTTATTTCATGAGGGTAAGTCTATTTACACTATAACATTCAGGTTTGGATCATTCTCTCATAAGAAAATGCAAACTGCATATTAACCATTATTTTAACGCAGACAAGCAGTTTTTACATGCTTTACGACAATTAGGTGCAAATGAGTCTTTATAAGCAAAATTGCTTTATTTCACAAAGGTATGTTTACTTACACTATAACATTCAGGTTTGGATCATTCTCTCACATGAAAATGCGAACTGCATATTAACTATTATTTTCACGCATACAAGCAGTTTTTACATGCTTTATGACAATTAGGTGCAAATGAGTCCTTATAGGCAAAATTGCTTTATTTCATGAGGGTAAGTCTATTTACACTATAACATTCAGGTTTGGATCATTCTCTCATAAGAAAATGCAAACTGAATATTGACTATCATTTTCACGCAGACAAGCAGTTTTTACATGCTTCACGACAATTGCGTGCAAATGAGTCCTTATAGGCAAAATTGCTTTATTTTACAAAGATAAGTCTATTTACACTATAACATTCAGGTTTGGATCATTCTCTCATAAGAAAATGCAAACTGCATATTAACCATTATTTAAACGCAGACACACAGTTTTCACATGCTTTACGACAATTATGTGCAAATGAGTCTTTATAGGCAAAATTGCTTTATTTCATGAGGGTAAGTCCATTTACACTATAACATTCAGGTTTGGATCATTCTTTCATAAGAAAATGCAAACTGCATATTAACCATTATTTTAACGCTGACAAGCAGTTTTTACATGCTTTATGACAATTATGTGCAAATGAGTCTTTATAGGCAAAATTGCTTTATTTCATGAGGGTAAGTCCATTTACACTATAACATTCAGGTTTGGATCATTCTCTCATAAGAAAATGCAAACTGCATATTAACCATTATTTTAACGCAGACAAGCAGTTTTTACATGCTTTATGACAATTAGGGGCAAATGTGTCCTTATAAGCAAAATTGCTTTATTTCATGAAGGTAAGTCTAAATACACTATAACATTCAGGTTTGGATCATTCTCTCATAAGAAAATGCAAACTGCATATTAACCATTATTTTAACGCAGACAAGCAGTTTTTACATGCTTTATGACAATTAGGTGCAAATGAGTCTTTATAGGCAAAATTGCTTTATTTCATGAGGGTAAGTCTATTTACACTATAACATTCAGGTTTGGATCATTCTCTCATAAGAAAATGCAAACTGCATATTAACCATTATTTTAACGCAGACAAGCAGTTTTTACATGCTTTATGACAATTAGGGGCAAATGAGTCCTTATAGGCAAAATTGCTTTATTTTACAAAGGTAAGTCTATTCACACTATAACATTCAGGTTTGGATCATTCTCTCATAAGAAAATACAAACTGCATATTAACCATTATTTTAACGCATACAAGCAGTTTTTACATGCTTTATGACAATTAGGGGCAAATGAGTCCTTATAGGCAAAATTGCTTTATTTTATGAAGGTAAGTCTACTTTCACTATAACATTCAGGTTTGGATCATTCGTTCATAAGAAAATATAAACTGCATATTTACTATCATTTTAACGCATACAAGCAGTTTTTACATGCTTTATGACAATTAGGTGCAAAAGAGTCTTTATAGGCAAAATTGCTTTATTTCATGAAGGTAAGTCTATTTACACTATAACATTCCGGTTTGGATCATTCTCTCATAAGAAAATGCAAACTGCATATTAACAATTATTTTAACGCTAACAAGCAGTTTTTACATGCTTCACGACAATTGCGTGCAAATGAGTCCTTATAGGCAAAATTGCTTTATTTCATGAGGGTAAGTCTATTTACACTATAACATTCAGGTTTGGATCTTTCTTTCATAAGAAAATGCAAACTGCATATTACCCATTATTTTAACGCAGACAAGCAGTTTTACATGCTTTATGACAATTAGGGGCAAATGAGTCCTTATAGGCAAAATTGCTTTATTTTACAAAGGTAAGTCTATTTACACTATAACATTCAGGTTTGGATCATTCTCTCATAAGAAAATGCAAACTGCATATTAACCATTATTTTAACGCAGACAAGCAGTTTTTACATGCTTTATGACAAATAGGGGCAAATGTGTCCTTATAAGCAAAATTGCTTTATTTCATGAAGGTAAGTCTATTTACACTATAACATTCAGGTTTGGATAATTCTCTTATAAGAAAATGCAAACTGCATATTAACCATTAATTAAACGCAGACAAGCAGTTTTTACATGCTTTACGACAATTAGGTGCAAATGAGTCCTTATAGGCAAAATTGCTTTATTTCATGAGAGTAAGTCTATTTACACTATAACATTCAGGTTTGGATCATTCTCTCATAAGAAAATGCAAACTGCCTATTAACCATTATTTTAACGCAGACAAGCAGTTTTTACATGCTTTATGACAATTAGGTGCAAATGAGTCTTTATAGGCAAAATTGCTTTATTTCATGAGGGTAAGTCTATTTACACTATAACATTCAGGTTTGGATCATTCTCTCATAAGAAAATGCAAACTGCATATTAACCATTATTTTAACGCAGACAAGCAGTTTTTACATGCTTTATGACAATTAGGGGCAAATGAGTCCTTATAGGCAAAATTGCTTTATTTCATGAGGGTAAGTCTATTTACACTATAATATTTAGGTTTGGATCATTCTCTCATAAGAAAATGCAAACTGCATATTTACTATCTTTTTCACGCAGACAAGCAGTTTTTAAATGCTTCACGACAATTTTGTGCAAATGAGTCCTTATAGGCAAAATTGCTTTATTTTACAAAGGTAAGTCTATTCACACTATAACATTCAGGTTTGGATCATTCTCTCATAAGAAAATACAAACTGCATATTAACCATTATTTTAACGCATACAAGCAGTTTTTACATGCTTTATGACAATTAGGGGCAAATGAGTCTATATAGGCAAAATTGCTTTATTTTACAAAGGTAAGTTTTTTTAAACTATAACATTCAGGTTTAGATCATTCTCTCATAAGAAAATGCAAATTGCATATTAACTATTATTTTAACGCATACAAGCAGTTTTTACAAGCTTTATGACAATTAGGTGCAAATGAGTCCTTACAGGCAAAATTGTTTTATTCCATGATGGTAAGTCTATTTACACTATAACATTCCGGTTTGGATCATTCTCTCATAAGAAAATGCAAACTGCATATTAACAATTATTTTAACGCTGACAAGCAGTTTTTACATGCTTCACGACAATTGCGTGCAAATGAGTCCTTATAGGCAAAATTGCTTTATTTTACAAAGGTAAGTCTATTTACACTATAACATTCAGGTTTGGATCATTCTCTCATAAGAAAATGCAAACTGCATTTAACCATTATTTTAACGCATACAAGCAGTTTTTACATGCTTTATGACAATTTGGGGCAAATGAGTCCTTATAGGCAAAATTGCTTTATTTCATGAGGGTAAGTCTATTTACAATTCAGGTTTGGATCATTCTCTCATAAGAAAATGCAATTTGCATATAAACCAATATTTTAACGCATACAAGCAGTTTTTACATGCTTTATGACAATTAGGGGCAAATGGGTCCTTATAGGCAAAATTGCTTTATTTTATGAAGGTTAGTCTATTTACACTATAATATTCAGGTTTGGATTATTCTCTCATAAGAAAATGCAAACTGCATATTAACCATTATTTTAACGCAGACAAGCAGTTTTTACATGCTTTATGACAATTAGGGGCAAATGAGTCCTTATAGGCAAAATTTCTTTATTTCATGAGGGTAAGTCTATTTACACTATAACATTCAGGTTTGGATCATTCTCTCATAAGAAAATGCAAACTGCATATTAACCATTATTTTAACGCAGACAAGCAGTTTTTACATGCTTTACGACAATTAGGTGCAAATGAGTCTTTATAAGCAAAATTGCTTTATTTCACAAAGGTATGTTTACTTACACTATAACATTCAGGTTTGGATCATTCTCTCACAAGAAAATGCGAACTGCATATTAACTATTATTTTCACGCATACAAGCAGTTTTTACATGCTTTATGACAATTAGGTGCAAATGAGTCCTTATAGGCAAAATTGCTTTATTTTATGAGGGTAAGTCTATTTACACTATAACATTCAGGTTTGGATCATTCTCTCATAAGAAAATGCAAACTGAATATTGACTATCATTTTCACGCAGACAAGCAGTTTTTACATGCTTCACGACAATTGCGTGCAAATGAGTCCTTATAGGCAAAATTGCTTTATTTTACAAAGATAAGTCTATTTACACTATAACATTCAGGTTTGGATCATTCTCTCATAAGAAAATGCAAACTGCATATTAACCATTATTTAAACGCAGACACACAGTTTTCACATGCTTTACGACAATTATGTGCAAATGAGTCTTTATAGGCAAAATTGCTTTATTTCATGAGGGTAAGTCTATTTACACTATAACATTCAGGTTTGGATCATTCTTTCATAAGAAAATGCAAACTGCATATTAACCATTATTTTAACGCAGACAAGCAGTTTTTACATGCTTTATGACAATTAGGTGCAAATGAGTCTTTATAGGCAAAATTGCTTAATTTATGAGGGTAAGTCTATTTACACTATAACATTCAGGTTTGGATCATTCTCTCATAAGAAAATGCAAACTGCATATTAACCATTATTTTAACGCAGACAAGCAGTTTTTACATGCTTTATGACAATTAGGGGCAAATGTGTCCTTATAAGCAAAATTGCTTTATTTCATGAAGGTAAGTCTAAATACACTATAACATTCAGGTTTGGATCATTCTCTCATAAGAAAATGCAAACTGCATATTAACCATTATTTTAACGCAGACAAGCAGTTTTTACATGCTTTATGACAATTAGGTGCAAATAAGTCTTTATAGGCAAAATTGCTTTATTTCATGAGGGTAAGTCTATTTACACTATAACATTCAGGTTTGGATCTTTCTTTCATAAGAAAATGCAAACTGCATATTACCCATTATTTTAACGCAGACAAGCAGTTTTACATGCTTTATGACAATTAGGGGCAAATGAGTCCTTATAGGCAAAATTGCTTTATTTTACAAAGGTAAGTCTATTTACACTATAACATTCAGGTTTGGATCATTCTCTCATAAGAAAATGCAAACTGCATATTAACCATTATTTTAACGCAGACAAGCAGTTTTTACATGCTTTATGACAATTAGGGGCAAATGTGTCCTTATAAGCAAAATTGCTTTATTTCATGAAGGTAAGTCTATTTACACTATAACATTCAGGTTTGGATAATTCTCTTATAAGAAAATGCAAACTGCATATTAACCATTATTTAAACGCAGACAAGCAGTTTTTACATGCTTTACGACAATTAGGTGCAAATGAGTCCTTATAGGCAAAATTGCTTTATTTCATGAGAGTAAGTCTATTTACACTATAACATTCAGGTTTGGATCATTCTCTCATAAGAAAATGCAAACTGCCTATTAACCATTATTTTAACGCAGACAAGCAGTTTTTACATGCTTTATGACAATTAGGTGCAAATGAGTCTTTATAGGCAAAATTGCTTTATTTCATGAGGGTAAGTCTATTTACACTATAACATTCAGGTTTGGATCATTCTCTCATAAGAAAATGCAAACTGCATATTAACCATTATTTTAACGCAGACAAGCAGTTTTTACATGCTTTATGACAATTAGGGGCAAATGAGTCCTTATAGGCAAAATTGCTTTATTTTACAAAGGTAAGTCTATTCACACTATAACATTCAGGTTTGGATCATTCTCTCATAAGAAAATACAAACTGCATATTAACCATTATTTTAACGCATACAAGCAGTTTTTACATGCTTTATGACAATTAGGGGCAAATGAGTCTATATAAGCAAAATTGCTTTATTTTACAAAGGTAAGTTTTTTTAAACTATAACATTCAGGTTTAGATCATTCTCTTATAAGAAAATGCAAATTGCATATTATTAACTATTATTTTAACGCATACAAGCAGTTTTTACAAGATTTATGACAATTAGGTGCAAATGAGTCCTTACAGGCAAAATTGTTTTATTTCATGATGGTAAGTCTATTTACACTATAACATTCAGGTTTGGATCATTCGTTCATAAGAAAATATAAACTGCATATTTACTATCATTTTAACGCATACAAGCAGTTTTTACATGCTTTATGACAATTAGGTGCAAAAGAGTCTTTATAGGCAAAATTGCTTTATTTCATGAAGGTAAGTCTATTTACACTATAACATTCCGGTTTGGATCATTCTCTCATAAGAAAATGCAAACTGCATATTAACAATTATTTTAACGCTAACAAGCAGTTTTTACATGCTTCACGACAATTGCGTGCAAATGAGTCCTTATAGGCAAAATTGCTTTATTTCATGAGGGTAAGTCTATTTACACTATAATATTCAGGTTTGGATCATTCTCTCATAAGAAAATGCAAACTGCATATTTACTATCTTTTTCACGCAGACAAGCAGTTTTTAAATGCTTCACGACAATTTTGTGCAAATGAGTCCTTATAGGCAAAATTGCTTTATTTTACAAGGGTAAGTCTATTTACACTATACCATTCAGGTTTGGATCATTCTCTCATAAGAAAATGCAATTTGCATATAAACCAATATTTTAACGCATACAAGCAGTTTTTACATGCTTTATGACAATTAGGGGCAAATGGGTCCTTATAGGCAGAATTGCTTTATTTTATGAAGGTTAGTCTATTTACACTATAACATTCAGGTTTGGATTATTCTCTCATAAGAAAATGCAAACTGCATATTAACCATTATTTTAACGCAGACAAGCAGTTTTTACATGCTTTACGACAATTAGGTGCAAATGAGTACTTATAGGCAAAATTGCTTTATTTCACAAACGAAAGTTTACTTACACTATAACATTCAGGTTTGGATCATTCTCTCACAAGAAAATGCAAACTGCATATTAACTATTATTTTAACGCATACAAGCAGTTTTTACATGCTTTATGACAATTAGGTGCAAATGAGTCCTTATAGGCAAAATTGCTTTATTTCACGAGGGTAAGTCTATTTACACTATAACATTCAGGTTTGGATCATTCTCTCATAAGAAAATGAAAACTGAATATTGACTATCATTTTCACGCAGACAAGCAGTTTTTACATGGTTTACGACAATTAGGTGCAAATAAGTCCTTAAAGGCAAAATTGTTTTATTTTACAAAGGTAAGTCTACATTCACTATAACATTCAGGTTTGGATCATTCTCTCATAAGAAAATGCAAACTGCATATTCACCATTATTTTAACGCAGACAAGCAGTTTTTACATGCTTCACGACAATTGCGTGCAAATGAGTCCTTATAGGCAAAATTGCTTTATTTTACAACGGTAAGTCTATTTACACTATAACATTAAGGTTTGGATCATTCTCTCATAAGAAAATGCAATCTGCATATTACACATTATTTTAACGCATACAAGCAGTTTTTACATGCTTTATGACAATTAGGGGCAAATGAGTCCTTATAGGCAAAATTGCTTTATTTTATGAAGGTAAGTCTACTTTCACTATAACATTCAGGTTTGGATCTTTCTCTCATAAGAAAATGCAAACTGCATATACACCATTATTTTAACGCAGACAAGCAGTTTCTACATGCTTCACGACAATTGCGTGCAAATGAGTCCTTATAGGCAAAATTGCTTTATTTTACAACGGTAAGTCTATTTACACTATAACATTAAGGTTTGGATCATTCTCTCATAAGAAAATGCAATCTGCATATTAACCATTATTTTAACGCATACAAGCAGTTTTTACATGCTTTATGACAATTAGGTGCAAATGAGTCTTTATAGGCAAAATTGCTTAATTTATGAGGGTAAGTCTATTTACACTATAACATTCAGGTTTGGATCATTCTCTCATAAGAAAATGCAAACTGCATATTAACCATAATTTAAACGCAGACAAGCAGTTTTTACATGCTTTACGACAATTAGGTGCAAATGAGTATTTATAGGCAAAATTGCTATATTTCATGAGGGTAAGTCTATTTATACTATAACATTCAGGTTTGGATCATTCTCTCATAAGAAAATGCAAACTGCATATTTACTATCATTTTCACGCAGACAAGCAGTTTTTACATGCTTCACGACAATTGCGTGCAAATGAGTCCTTATAGGCAAAATTGCTTTATTTTACAAAGGTAGTCTATTTACACTATAACATTCAGGTTTGGATCATTCTCTCATAAGAAAATGCAAACTGAATATTAACCATTATTTTAACGCATACAAGCAGTTTTTACATGCTTTATGACAATTAGGGGCAAATGAGTCCTTAAAGGCAAAATTGCTTTATTTCATGAGGGTAAGTCTATTTACACTATAACATTCAGGTTTAGATCATTCTCTCATAAGAAAATGCAAACTGCATATTAACCATTATTTTAACGCAGACAAGCAGTTTTTACATGCTTTACGACAATTAGGTGCAAATGAGTCTTTATAAGCAAAATTGCTTTATTTCACAAAGGTAAGTTTACTTACACTATAACATTCAGGATTGGATCATTCTCTCAAAAGAAAATGCAAACTGCATATTAACCATTATTTAAACGCAGACAAGCAGTTTTTACATGCTTTATGACAATTAGGGTAAAATGCGTCCTTATAGGCAAAATTGCTTTATTTTACAAAGGTAAGTCTATTTACACTATAATATTCAGGTTTGGATCATTCTCTCATAAGAAAATGCAAACTGAATATTGACTATCATTTTCACGCAGACAAGCAGTTTTTAAATGCTTCACGACAATTGCGTGCAAATGAGTCCTCATAGGCAAAATTGCTTTTTTTTACAAAGGTAAGTCTATTTACACTATAATATTCAGGTTTGGATCATTCTCTCATAAGAAAATGCAAACTGCATTATAACCATTATTTTAACGCATACAAGCAGTTTTTACATGCTTTATGACAATTAGGGGCAAATGAGTCCTTATAGGCAAAATTGCTTTATTTCATGAAGGTAAGTCTATTTACACTATAACATTTAGGTTTGGATCATTCTCTCATAAGAAAATGCAAACTGCATATTAACCATTATTTTAACGCAGACAAGCAGTTTTTACATGCTTCACGACAATTGCGTGCAAATAAGTCCTTATAGGCAAATTTGCTTTATTTTACAAAGGTAAGTCTATTTACACTATAACATTCAGGTTTGGATCATTCTCTCAAAAGAAAATGCAAACTGCATATTAACCATTATTTAAACGCAGACAAGCAGTTTTTACATGCTTTATGACAATTAGGGTAAAATGCGTCCTTATAGGCAAAATTGCTTTATTTTACAAAGGTAAGTCTATTTACACTATATCATTCAGGTTTGGATCATTCTCTCATAAGAAAATGCAAACTGCATATTAACCATTATTTTAACGCAGACAAGCAGTTTTTACATGCTTTATGACAATTAGGGGCAAATGAGTCCTTATAGGCAAAATTGCTTTATTTCATGAGGGTAAGTCTATTTACACTATAACATTCAGGTTTGGATCATTCTCTCATAGGAAAATGCAAACTGAATATTGACTATCATTTTCACGCAGACAAGCAGTTTTTAAATGCTTCACGACAATTGCGTGCAAATGAGTCCTCATAGGCAAAATTGCTTTATTTTACAAAGGTAAGTCTAGTTACACTATAATATTCAGGTTTGGATCATTCTCTCATAAGAAAATGCAAACTGCATATTAACCATTATTTTAACGCATACAAGCAGTTTTTACATGCTTTATGACAATTAGGGGCAAATGAGTCCTTATAGGCAAAATTGCTTTATTTCATAAAGGTAAGTCTATTTACACTATAACATTTAGGTTTGGATCCATCTCTCATAAGAAAATGCAAACTGCATATTAACCATTATTTTAACGCAGACAAGCAGTTTTTACATGCTTCACGACAATTGCGTGCAAATAAGTCCTTATAGGCAAAATTGCTTTATTTTACAAAGGTAAGTCTATTTACACTATAACATTCAGGTTTGGATCATTCTCTCATAAGAAAATGCAAACTGCATTTAACCATTATTTTAACGCATACAAGCAGTTTTTACATGCTTTATGACAATTTGGGGCAAATGAGTCCTTATAGGCAAAATTGCTTTATTTCATGAGGGTAAGTCTATTTACACTATACCATTCAGGTTTGGATCATTCTCTCATAAGAAAATGCAATTTGCATATAAACCAATATTTTAACGCATACAAGCAGTTTTTACATGCTTTATGACAATTAGGGGCAAATGGGTCCTTATAGGCAGAATTGCTTTATTTTATGAAGGTTAGTCTATTTACACTATAACATTCAGGTTTGGATTATTCTCTCATAAGAAAATGCAAACTGCATATTAACCATTATTTTAACGCAGACAAGCAGTTTTTACATGCTTTACGACAATTAGGTGCAAATGAGTACTTATAGGCAAAATTGCTTTATTTCACAAACGAAAGTTTACTTACACTATAACATTCAGGTTTGGATCATTCTCTCACAAGAAAATGCAAACTGCATATTAACTATTATTTTAACGCATACAAGCAGTTTTTACATGCTTTATGACAATTAGGTGCAAATGAGTCCTTATAGGCAAAATTGCTTTATTTCACGAGGGTAAGTCTATTTACACTATAACATTCAGGTTTGGATCATTCTCTCATAAGAAAATGAAAACTGAATATTGACTATCATTTTCACGCAGACAAGCAGTTTTTACATGGTTTACGACAATTAGGTGCAAATAAGTCCTTAAAGGCAAAATTGTTTTATTTTACAAAGGTAAGTCTACATTCACTATAACATTCAGGTTTGGATCATTCTCTCATAAGAAAATGCAAACTGCATATTCACCATTATTTTAACGCAGACAAGCAGTTTTTACATGCTTCACGACAATTGCGTGCAAACGAGTCCTTATAGGCAAAATTGCTTTATTTTACAACGGTAAGTCTATTTACACTATAACATTAAGGTTTGGATCATTCTCTCATAAGAAAATGCAATCTGCATATTAACCATTATTTTAACGCATACAAGCAGTTTTTACATGCTTTATGACAATTTGGGGCAAATGAGTCCTTATAGGCAAAATTGCTTTATTTTACAACGGTAAGTCTATTTACACTATAACATTAAGGTTTGGATCATTCTCTCATAAGAAAATGCAAACTGCATATTAACCATAATTTAAACGCAGACAAGCAGTTTTTACATGCTTTACGACAATTAGGTGCAAATGAGTCTTTATAGGCAAAATTGCTATATTTCATGAGGGTAAGTCTATTTACACTATACCATTCAGGTTTGGATCATTCTCTCATAAGAAAATGCAAATTGCATATTAACCATTATTTTAACGCAGACAAGCAGTTTTACATGCTTTATGACAATTAGGGGCAAATAAGTCCTTATAGGCAAAATTGCTTTATTTTACAAAGGTAAGTCTATTTACACTATAACATTCAGGTTTGGATCATTCTCTCATAGGAAAATGCAAACTGCATATTTACTATCATTTTCACGCAGACAAGCAGTTTTTACATGCTTCACGACAATTGCGTGCAAATGAGTCCTTATAGGCAAAATTGCTTTATTTTACAAAGGTAGTCTATTTACACTATAACATTCAGGTTTGGATCATCCTCTCATAAGAAAATGCAAACTGAATATTAACCATTATTTTAACGCATACAAGCAGTTTTTACATGCTTTATGACAATTAGGGGCAAATGAGTCCTTAAAGGCAAAATTGCTTTATTTCATGAGGGTAAGTCTATTTACACTATAACATTCAGGTTTGGATCATTCTCTCATAAGAAAATGCAAACTGCATATTAACCATTATTTTAACGCAGACAAGCAGTTTTTACATGCTTTACGACAATTAGGTGCAAATGAGTCTTTATAAGCAAAATTGCTTTATTTCACAAAGGTAAGTTTACTTACACTATAACATTCAGGTTTGGATCATTCTCTCAAAAGAAAATGCAAACTGCATATTAACCATTATTTAAACGCAGACAAGCAGTTTTTACATGCTTTATGACAATTAGGGTAAAATGCGTCCTTATAGGCAAAATTGCTTTATTTTACAAAGGTAAGTCTATTTACACTATATCATTCAGGTTTGGATCATTCTCTCATAAGAAAATGCAAACTGCATATTAACCATTATTTTAACGCAGACAAGCAGTTTTTACATGCTTTATGACAATTAGGGGCAAATGAGTCCTTATAGGCAAAATTGCTTTATTTCATGAGGGTAAGTCTATTTACACTATAACATTCAGGTTTGGATCATTCTCTCATAGGAAAATGCAAACTGAATATTGACTATCATTTTCACGCAGACAAGCAGTTTTTAAATGCTTCACGACAATTGCGTGCAAATGAGTCCTCATAGGCAAAATTGCTTTATTTTACAAAGGTAAGTCTATTTACACTATAATATTCAGGTTTGGATCATTCTCTCATAAGAAAATGCAAACTGCATATTAACCATTATTTTAACGCATACAAGCAGTTTTTACATGCTTTATGACAATTAGGGGCAAATGAGTCCTTATAGGCAAAATTGCTTTATTTCATAAAGGTAAGTCTATTTACACTATAACATTTAGGTTTGGATCCATCTCTCATAAGAAAATGCAAACTGCATATTAACCATTATTTTAACGCAGACAAGCAGTTTTTACATGCTTCACGACAATTGCGTGCAAATAAGTCCTTATAGGCAAAATTGCTTTATTTTACAAAGGTAAGTCTATTTACACTATAACATTCAGGTTTGGATCATTCTCTCATAAGAAAATGCAAACTGCATTTAACCATTATTTTAACGCATACAAGCAGTTTTTACATGCTTTATGACAATTTGGGGCAAATGAGTCCTTATAGGCAAAATTGCTTTATTTCATGAGGGTAAGTCTATTTACACTATACCATTCAGGTTTGGATCATTCTCTCATAAGAAAATGCAATTTGCATATAAACCAATATTTTAACGCATACAAGCAGTTTTTACATGCTTTATGACAATTAGGGGCAAATGGGTCCTTATAGGCAGAATTGCTTTATTTTATGAAGGTTAGTCTATTTACACTATAACATTCAGGTTTGGATTATTCTCTCATAAGAAAATGCAAACTGCATATTAACCATTATTTTAACGCAGACAAGCAGTTTTTACATGCTTTACGACAATTAGGTGCAAATGAGTACTTATAGGCAAAATTGCTTTATTTCACAAACGAAAGTTTACTTACACTATAACATTCAGGTTTGGATCATTCTCTCACAAGAAAATGCAAACTGCATATTAACTATTATTTTAACGCATACAAGCAGTTTTTACATGCTTTATGACAATTAGGTGCAAATGAGTCCTTATAGGCAAAATTGCTTTATTTCACGAGGGTAAGTCTATTTACACTATAACATTCAGGTTTGGATCATTCTCTCATAAGAAAATGAAAACTGAATATTGACTATCATTTTCACGCAGACAAGCAGTTTTTACATGGTTTACGACAATTAGGTGCAAATAAGTCCTTAAAGGCAAAATTGTTTTATTTTACAAAGGTAAGTCTACATTCACTATAACATTCAGGTTTGGATCATTCTCTCATAAGAAAATGCAAACTGCATATTCACCATTATTTTAACGCAGACAAGCAGTTTTTACATGCTTCACGACAATTGCGTGCAAACGAGTCCTTATAGGCAAAATTGCTTTATTTTACAACGGTAAGTCTATTTACACTATAACATTAAGGTTTGGATCATTCTCTCATAAGAAAATGCAATCTGCATATTAACCATTATTTTAACGCATACAAGCAGTTTTTACATGCTTTATGACAATTTGGGGCAAATGAGTCCTTATAGGCAAAATTGCTTTATTTTACAACGGTAAGTCTATTTACACTATAACATTAAGGTTTGGATCATTCTCTCATAAGAAAATGCAAACTGCATATTAACCATAATTTAAACGCAGACAAGCAGTTTTTACATGCTTTACGACAATTAGGTGCAAATGAGTCTTTATAGGCAAAATTGCTATATTTCATGAGGGTAAGTCTATTTACACTATACCATTCAGGTTTGGATCATTCTCTCATAAGAAAATGCAAATTGCATATTAACCATTATTTTAACGCAGACAAGCAGTTTTACATGCTTTATGACAATTAGGGGCAAATAAGTCCTTATAGGCAAAATTGCTTTATTTTACAAAGGTAAGTCTATTTACACTATAACATTCAGGTTTGGATCATTCTCTCATAGGAAAATGCAAACTGCATATTTACTATCATTTTCACGCAGACAAGCAGTTTTTACATGCTTCACGACAATTGCGTGCAAATGAGTCCTTATAGCCAAAATTGCTTTATTTTACAAAGGTAGTCTATTTACACTATAACATTCAGGTTTGGATCATCCTCTCATAAGAAAATGCAAACTGAATATTAACCATTATTTTAACGCATACAAGCAGTTTTTACATGCTTTATGACAATTAGGGGCAAATGAGTCCTTAAAGGCAAAATTGCTTTATTTCATGAGGGTAAGTCTATTTACACTATAACATTCAGGTTTGGATCATTCTCTCATAAGAAAATGCAAACTGCATATTAACCATTATTTTAACGCAGACAAGCAGTTTTTACATGCTTTACGACAATTAGGTGCAAATGAGTCTTTATAAGCAAAATTGCTTTATTTCACAAAGGTAAGTTTACTTACACTATAACATTCAGGTTTGGATCATTCTCTCAAAAGAAAATGCAAACTGCATATTAACCATTATTTAAACGCAGACAAGCAGTTTTTACATGCTTTATGACAATTAGGGTAAAATGCGTCCTTATAGGCAAAATTGCTTTATTTTACAAAGGTAAGTCTATTTACACTATAATATTCAGGTTTGGATCATTCTCTCATAAGAAAATGCAAACTGAATATTGACTATCATTTTCACGCAGACAAGCAGTTTTTAAATGCTTTATGACAATTAGGTGCAAATGAGTCCTTATAGGCAAAATTGCTTTATTTCATGAGAGTAAGTCTATTTACACTATAACATTCAGGTTTGGATCATTCTCTCATAAGAAAATGCAAACTGCCTATTAACCATTATTTTAACGCAGACAAGCAGTTTTTACATGCTTTATGACAATTAGGTGCAAATGAGTCTTTATAGGCAAAATTGCTTTATTTCATGAGGGTAAGTCTATTTACACTATAACATTCAGGTTTGGATCATTCTCTCATAAGAAAATGCAAACTGCATATTAACCATTATTTTAACGCAGACAAGCAGTTTTTACATGCTTTATGACAATTAGGGGCAAATGAGTCCTTATAGGCAAAATTGCTTTATTTCATGAGGGTAAGTCTATTTACACTATAATATTTAGGTTTGGATCATTCTCTCATAAGAAAATGCAAACTGCATATTTACTATCTTTTTCACGCAGACAAGCAGTTTTTAAATGCTTCACGACAATTTTGTGCAAATGAGTCCTTATAGGCAAAATTGCTTTATTTTACAAAGGTAAGTCTATTCACACTATAACATTCAGGTTTGGATCATTCTCTCATAAGAAAATACAAACTGCATATTAACCATTATTTTAACGCATACAAGCAGTTTTTACATGCTTTATGACAATTAGGGGCAAATGAGTCTATATAGGCAAAATTGCTTTATTTTACAAAGGTAAGTTTTTTTAAACTATAACATTCAGGTTTAGATCATTCTCTCATGTGAAAATGCAAATTGCATATTAACTATTATTTTAACGCATACAAGCAGTTTTTACAAGCTTTATGACAATTAGGTGCAAATGAGTCCTTACAGGCAAAATTGTTTTATTCCATGATGGTAAGTCTATTTACACTATAACATTCCGGTTTGGATCATTCTCTCATAAGAAAATGCAAACTGCATATTAACAATTATTTTAACGCTGACAAGCAGTTTTTACATGCTTCACGACAATTGCGTGCAAATGAGTCCTTATAGGCAAAATTGCTTTATTTTACAAAGGTAAGTCTATTTACACTATAACATTCAGGTTTGGATCATTCTCTCATAAGAAAATGCAAACTGCATTTAACCATTATTTTAACGCATACAAGCAGTTTTTACATGCTTTATGACAATTTGGGGCAAATGAGTCCTTATAGGCAAAATTGCTTTATTTCATGAGGGTAAGTCTATTTACAATTCAGGTTTGGATCATTCTCTCATAAGAAAATGCAATTTGCATATAAACCAATATTTTAACGCATACAAGCAGTTTTTACATGCTTTATGACAATTAGGGGCAAATGGGTCCTTATAGGCAAAATTGCTTTATTTTATGAAGGTTAGTCTATTTACACTATAACATTCAGGTTTGGATTATTCTCTCATAAGAAAATGCAAACTGCATATTAACCATTATTTTAACGCAGACAAGCAGTTTTTACATGCTTTATGACAATTAGGGGCAAATGAGTCCTTATAGGCAAAATTGCTTTATTTCATGAGGGTAAGTCTATTTACACTATAACATTCAGGTTTGGATCATTCTCTCATAAGAAAATGCAAACTGCATATTAACCATTATTTTAACGCAGACAAGCAGTTTTTACATGCTTTACGACAATTAGGTGCAAATGAGTCTTTATAAGCAAAATTGCTTTATTTCACAAAGGTATGTTTACTTACACTATAACATTCAGGTTTGGATCATTCTCTCACATGAAAATGCGAACTGCATATTAACTATTATTTTCACGCATACAAGCAGTTTTTACATGCTTTATGACAATTAGGTGCAAATGAGTCCTTATAGGCAAAATTGCTTTATTTCATGAGGGTAAGTCTATTTACACTATAACATTCAGGTTTGGATCATTCTCTCATAAGAAAATGCAAACTGAATATTGACTATCATTTTCACGCAGACAAGCAGTTTTTACATGCTTCACGACAATTGCGTGCAAATGAGTCCTTATAGGCAAAATTGCTTTATTTTACAAAGATAAGTCTATTTACACTATAACATTCAGGTTTGGATCATTCTCTCATAAGAAAATGCAAACTGCATATTAACCATTATTTAAACGCAGACACACAGTTTTCACATGCTTTACGACAATTATGTGCAAATGAGTCTTTATAGGCAAAATTGCTTTATTTCATGAGGGTAAGTCCATTTACACTATAACATTCAGGTTTGGATCATTCTTTCATAAGAAAATGCAAACTGCATATTAACCATTATTTTAACGCTGACAAGCAGTTTTTACATGCTTTATGACAATTATGTGCAAATGAGTCTTTATAGGCAAAATTGCTTTATTTCATGAGGGTAAGTCCATTTACACTATAACATTCAGGTTTGGATCATTCTCTCATAAGAAAATGCAAACTGCATATTAACCATTATTTTAACGCAGACAAGCAGTTTTTACATGCTTTATGACAATTAGGGGCAAATGTGTCCTTATAAGCAAAATTGCTTTATTTCATGAAGGTAAGTCTAAATACACTATAACATTCAGGTTTGGATCATTCTCTCATAAGAAAATGCAAACTGCATATTAACCATTATTTTAACGCAGACAAGCAGTTTTTACATGCTTTATGACAATTAGGTGCAAATGAGTCTTTATAGGCAAAATTGCTTTATTTCATGAGGGTAAGTCTATTTACACTATAACATTCAGGTTTGGATCATTCTCTCATAAGAAAATGCAAACTGCATATTAACCATTATTTTAACGCAGACAAGCAGTTTTTACATGCTTTATGACAATTAGGGGCAAATGAGTCCTTATAGGCAAAATTGCTTTATTTTACAAAGGTAAGTCTATTCACACTATAACATTCAGGTTTGGATCATTCTCTCATAAGAAAATACAAACTGCATATTAACCATTATTTTAACGCATACAAGCAGTTTTTACATGCTTTATGACAATTAGGGGCAAATGAGTCCTTATAGGCAAAATTGCTTTATTTTATGAAGGTAAGTCTACTTTCACTATAACATTCAGGTTTGGATCATTCGTTCATAAGAAAATATAAACTGCATATTTACTATCATTTTAACGCATACAAGCAGTTTTTACATGCTTTATGACAATTAGGTGCAAAAGAGTCTTTATAGGCAAAATTGCTTTATTTCATGAAGGTAAGTCTATTTACACTATAACATTCCGGTTTGGATCATTCTCTCATAAGAAAATGCAAACTGCATATTAACAATTATTTTAACGCTAACAAGCAGTTTTTACATGCTTCACGACAATTGCGTGCAAATGAGTCCTTATAGGCAAAATTGCTTTATTTCATGAGGGTAAGTCTATTTACACTATAATATTCAGGTTTGGATCATTCTCTCATAAGAAAATGCAAACTGCATATTTACTATCTTTTTCACGCAGACAAGCAGTTTTTAAATGCTTCACGACAATTTTGTGCAAATGAGTCCTTATAGGCAAAATTGCTTTATTTTACAAAGGTAAGTCTATTTACACTATACCATTCAGGTTTGGATCATTCTCTCATAAGAAAATGCAATTTGCATATAAACCAATATTTTAACGCATACAAGCAGTTTTTACATGCTTTATGACAATTAGGGGCAAATGGGTCCTTATAGGCAAAATTGCTTTATTTTATGAAGGTTAGTCTATTTACACTATAACATTCAGGTTTGGATTATTCTCTCATAAGAAAATGCAAACTGCATATTAACCATTATTTTAACGCAGACAAGCAGTTTTTACATGCTTTACGACAATTAGGTGCAAATGAGTACTTATAGGCAAAATTGCTTTATTTCACAAACGAAAGTTTACTTACACTATAACATTCAGGTTTGGATCATTCTCTCACAAGAAAATGCAAACTGCATATTAACTATTATTTTAACGCATACAAGCAGTTTTTACATGCTTTATGACAATTAGGTGCAAATGAGTCTTTATAGGCAAAATTGCTTTATTTCACGAGGGTAAGTCTATTTACACTATAACATTCAGGTTTGGATCATTCTCTCATAAGAAAATGAAAACTGAATATTGACTATCATTTTCACGCAGACAAGCAGTTTTTACATGGTTTACGACAATTAGGTGCAAATAAGTCCTTAAAGGCAAAATTGTTTTATTTTACAAAGGTAAGTCTACATTCACTATAACATTCAGGTTTAGATCATTCTCTCATAAGAAAATGCAAACTGCATATTCACCATTATTTTAACGCAGACAAGCAGTTTTTACATGCTTCACGACAATTGCGTGCAAATGAGTCCTTATAGGCAAAATTGCTTTATTTTACAACGGTAAGTCTATTTACACTATAACATTAAGGTTTGGATCATTCTCTCATAAGAAAATGCAATCTGCATATTACACATTATTTTAACGCATACAAGCAGTTTTTACATGCTTTATGACAATTAGGGGCAAATGAGTCCTTATAGGCAAAATTGCTTTATGTTATGAAGGTAAGTCTACTTTCACTATAACATTCAGGTTTGGATCATTCTCTCATAAGAAAATGCAAACTGCATATACACCATTATTTTAACGCAGACAAGCAGTTTCTACATGCTTCACGACAATTGCGTGCAAATGAGTCCTTATAGGCAAAATTGCTTTATTTTACAACGGTAAGTCTATTTACACTATAACATTAAGGTTTGGATCATTCTCTCATAAGAAAATGCAATCTGCATATTAACCATTATTTTAACGCATACAAGCAGTTTTTACATGCTTTATGACAATTTGGGGCAAATGAGTCCTTATAGGCAAAATTGCTTTATTTTACAACGGTAAGTCTATTTACACTATAACATTAAGGTTTGGATCATTCTCTCATAAGAAAATGCAATCTGCATATTAACCATTATTTTAACGCAGACAAGCAGTTTTTACATGCTTTACGACAATTAGGTGCAAATGAGTCTTTATAAGCAAAATTGCTTTATTTCACAAAGGTAAGTTTACTTACACTATAACATTCAGGTTTGGATCATTCTCTCAAAAGAAAATGCAAACTGCATATTAACCATTATTTAAACGCAGACAAGCAGTTTTTACATGCTTTATGACAATTAGGGTAAAATGCGTCCTTATAGGCAAAATTGCTTTATTTTACAAAGGTAAGTCTATTTACACTATAATATTCAGGTTTGGATCATTCTCTCATAAGAAAATGCAAACTGAATATTGACTATCATTTTCACGCAGACAAGCAGTTTTTAAATGCTTCACGACAATTGCGTGCAAATGAGTCCTCATAGGCAAAATTGCTTTTTTTTACAAAGGTAAGTCTATTTACACTATAATATTCAGGTTTGGATCATTCTCTCATAAGAAAATGCAAACTGCATATTAACCATTATTTTAACGCATACAAGCAGTTTTTACATGCTTTATGACAATTAGGGGCAAATGAGTCCTTATAGGCAAAATTGCTTTATTTCATGAAGGTAAGTCTATTTACACTATAACATTTAGGTTTGGATCATTCTCTCATAAGAAAATGCAAACTGCATATTAACCATTATTTTAACGCAGACAAGCAGTTTTTACATGCTTCACGACAATTGCGTGCAAATAAGTCCTTATAGGCAAAATTGCTTTATTTTACAAAGGTAAGTCTATTTACACTATAACATTCAGGTTTGGATCATTCTCTCAAAAGAAAATGCAAACTGCATATTAACCATTATTTAAACGCAGACAAGCAGTTTTTACATGCTTTATGACAATTAGGGTAAAATGCGTCCTTATAGGCAAAATTGCTTTATTTTACAAAGGTAAGTCTATTTACACTATATCATTCAGGTTTGGATCATTCTCTCATAAGAAAATGCAAACTGCATATTAACCATTATTTTAACGCAGACAAGCAGTTTTTACATGCTTTATGACAATTAGGGGCAAATGAGTCCTTATAGGCAAAATTGCTTTATTTCATGAGGGTAAGTCTATTTACACTATAACATTCAGGTTTGGATCATTCTCTCATAGGAAAATGCAAACTGAATATTGACTATCATTTTCACGCAGACAAGCAGTTTTTAAATGCTTCACGACAATTGCGTGCAAATGAGTCCTCATAGGCAAAATTGCTTTATTTTACAAAGGTAAGTCTATTTACACTATAATATTCAGGTTTGGATCATTCTCTCATAAGAAAATGCAAACTGCATATTAACCATTATTTTAACGCATACAAGCAGTTTTTACATGCTTTATGACAATTAGGGGCAAATGAGTCCTTATAGGCAAAATTGCTTTATTTCATAAAGGTAAGTCTATTTACACTATAACATTTAGGTTTGGATCCATCTCTCATAAGAAAATGCAAACTGCATATTAACCATTATTTTAACGCAGACAAGCAGTTTTTACATGCTTCACGACAATTGCGTGCAAATAAGTCCTTATAGGCAAAATTGCTTTATTTTACAAAGGTAAGTCTATTTACACTATAA
This sequence comes from Xanthostigma xanthostigma, assembly GCA_963575645.1. NCBI lineage: Eukaryota > Metazoa > Arthropoda > Insecta > Raphidioptera > Raphidiidae > Xanthostigma > Xanthostigma xanthostigma. The sequence continues at coordinate 15,909,375 of OY754468.1, read as the reverse complement.
CATTCAGGTTTGGATCATTCTCTCATAAGAAAATGCAAACTGCATTTAACCATTATTTTAACGCATACAAGCAGTTTTTACATGCTTTATGACAATTTGGGGCAAATGAGTCCTTATAGGCAAAATTGCTTTATTTCATGAGGGTAAGTCTATTTACACTATACCATTCAGGTTTGGATCATTCTCTCATAAGAAAATGCAATTTGCATATAAACCAATATTTTAACGCATACAAGCAGTTTTTACATGCTTTATGACAATTAGGGGCAAATGGGTCCTTATAGGCAGAATTGCTTTATTTTATGAAGGTTAGTCTATTTACACTATAACATTCAGGTTTGGATTATTCTCTCATAAGAAAATGCAAACTGCATATTAACCATTATTTTAACGCAGACAAGCAGTTTTTACATGCTTTACGACAATTAGGTGCAAATGAGTACTTATAGGCAAAATTGCTTTATTTCACAAACGAAAGTTTACTTACACTATAACATTCAGGTTTGGATCATTCTCTCACAAGAAAATGCAAACTGCATATTAACTATTATTTTAACGCATACAAGCAGTTTTTACATGCTTTATGACAATTAGGTGCAAATGAGTCCTTATAGGCAAAATTGCTTTATTTCACGAGGGTAAGTCTATTTACACTATAACATTCAGGTTTGGATCATTCTCTCATAAGAAAATGAAAACTGAATATTGACTATCATTTTCACGCAGACAAGCAGTTTTTACATGGTTTACGACAATTAGGTGCAAATAAGTCCTTAAAGGCAAAATTGTTTTATTTTACAAAGGTAAGTCTACATTCACTATAACATTCAGGTTTGGATCATTCTCTCATAAGAAAATGCAAACTGCATATTTACCATTATTTTAACGCAGACAAGCAGTTTTTACATGCTTCACGACAATTGCGTGCAAATGAGTCCTTATAGGCAAAATTGCTTTATTTTACAACGGTAAGTCTATTTACACTATAACATTAAGGTTTGGATCATTCTCTCATAAGAAAATGCAATCTGCATATTACACATTATTTTAACGCATACAAGCAGTTTTTACATGCTTTTTGACAATTAGGGGCAAATGAGTCCTTATAGGCAAAATTGCTTTATTTTATGAAGGTAAGTCTACTTTCACTATAACATTCAGGTTTGGATCATTCTCTCATAAGAAAATGCAAACTGCATATACACCATTATTTTAACGCAGACAAGCAGTTTCTACATGCTTCACGACAATTGCGTGCAAATGAGTCCTTATAGGCAAAATTGCTTTATTTTACAACGGTAAGTCTATTTACACTATAACATTAAGGTTTGGATCATTCTCTCATAAGAAAATGCAATCTGCATATTAACCATTATTTTAACGCATACAAGCAGTTTTTACATGCTTTATGACAATTTGGGGCAAATGAGTCCTTATAGGCAAAATTGCTTTATTTTACAACGGTAAGTCTATTTACACTATAACATTAAGGTTTGGATCATTCTCTCATAAGAAAATGCAATCTGCATATTAACCATTATTTTAACGCAGACAAGCAGTTTTTACATGCTTTACGACAATTAGGTGCAAATGAGTCTTTATAAGCAAAATTGCTTTATTTCACAAAGGTAAGTTTACTTACACTATAACATTCAGGTTTGGATCATTCTCTCAAAAGAAAATGCAAACTGCATATTAACCATTATTTAAACGCAGACAAGCAGTTTTTACATGCTTTATGACAATTAGGGTAAAATGCGTCCTTATAGGCAAAATTGCTTTATTTTACAAAGGTAAGTCTATTTACACTATAATATTCAGGTTTGGATCATTCTCTCATAAGAAAATGCAAACTGAATATTGACTATCATTTTCACGCAGACAAGCAGTTTTTAAATGCTTCACGACAATTGCGTGCAAATGAGTCCTCATAGGCAAAATTGCTTTTTTTTACAAAGGTAAGTCTATTTACACTATAATATTCAGGTTTGGATCATTCTCTCATAAGAAAATGCAAACTGCATATTAACCATTATTTTAACGCATACAAGCAGTTTTTACATGCTTTATGACAATTAGGGGCAAATGAGTCCTTATAGGCAAAATTGCTTTATTTCATGAAGGTAAGTCTATTTACACTATAACATTTAGGTTTGGATCATTCTCTCATAAGAAAATGCAAACTGCATATTAACCATTATTTTAACGCAGACAAGCAGTTTTTACATGCTTCACGACAATTGCGTGCAAATAAGTCCTTATAGGCAAAATTGCTTTATTTTACAAAGGTAAGTCTATTTACACTATAACATTCAGGTTTGGATCATTCTCTCAAAAGAAAATGCAAACTGCATATTAACCATTATTTAAACGCAGACAAGCAGTTTTTACATGCTTTATGACAATTAGGGTAAAATGCGTCCTTATAGGCAAAATTGCTTTATTTTACAAAGGTAAGTCTATTTACACTATATCATTCAGGTTTGGATCATTCTCTCATAAGAAAATGCAAACTGCATATTAACCATTATTTTAACGCAGACAAGCAGTTTTTACATGCTTTATGACAATTAGGGGCAAATGAGTCCTTATAGGCAAAATTGCTTTATTTCATGAGGGTAAGTCTATTTACACTATAACATTCAGGTTTGGATCATTCTCTCATAGGAAAATGCAAACTGAATATTGACTATCATTTTCACGCAGACAAGCAGTTTTTAAATGCTTCACGACAATTGCGTGCAAATGAGTCCTCATAGGCAAAATTGCTTTATTTTACAAAGGTAAGTCTATTTACACTATAATATTCAGGTTTGGATCATTCTCTCATAAGAAAATGCAAACTGCATATTAACCATTATTTTAACGCATACAAGCAGTTTTTACATGCTTTATGACAATTAGGGGCAAATGAGTCCTTATAGGCAAAATTGCTTTATTTCATAAAGGTAAGTCTATTTACACTATAACATTTAGGTTTGGATCCATCTCTCATAAGAAAATGCAAACTGCATATTAACCATTATTTTAACGCAGACAAGCAGTTTTTACATGCTTCACGACAATTGCGTGCAAATAAGTCCTTATAGGCAAAATTGCTTTATTTTACAAAGGTAAGTCTATTTACACTATAACATTCAGGTTTGGATCATTCTCTCATAAGAAAATGCAAACTGCATTTAACCATTATTTTAACGCATACAAGCAGTTTTTACATGCTTTATGACAATTTGGGGCAAATGAGTCCTTATAGGCAAAATTGCTTTATTTCATGAGGGTAAGTCTATTTACACTATACCATTCAGGTTTGGATCATTCTCTCATAAGAAAATGCAATTTGCATATAAACCAATATTTTAACGCATACAAGCAGTTTTTACATGCTTTATGACAATTAGGGGCAAATGGGTCCTTATAGGCAGAATTGCTTTATTTTATGAAGGTTAGTCTATTTACACTATAACATTCAGGTTTGGATTATTCTCTCATAAGAATATGCAAACTGCATATTAACCATTATTTTAACGCAGACAAGCAGTTTTTACATGCTTTACGACAATTAGGTGCAAATGAGTACTTATAGGCAAAATTGCTTTATTTCACAAACGAAAGTTTACTTACACTATAACATTCAGGTTTGGATCATTCTCTCACAAGAAAATGCAAACTGCATATTAACTATTATTTTAACGCATACAAGCAGTTTTTACATGCTTTATGACAATTAGGTGCAAATGAGTCCTTATAGGCAAAATTGCTTTATTTCACGAGGGTAAGTCTATTTACACTATAACATTCAGGTTTGGATCATTCTCTCATAAGAAAATGAAAACTGAATATTGACTATCATTTTCACGCAGACAAGCAGTTTTTACATGGTTTACGACAATTAGGTGCAAATAAGTCCTTAAAGGCAAAATTGTTTTATTTTACAAAGGTAAGTCTACATTCACTATAACATTCAGGTTTGGATCATTCTCTCATAAGAAAATGCAAACTGCATATTTACCATTATTTTAACGCAGACAAGCAGTTTTTACATGCTTCACGACAATTGCGTGCAAATGAGTCCTTATAGGCAAAATTGCTTTATTTTACAACGGTAAGTCTATTTACACTATAACATTAAGGTTTGGATCATTCTCTCATAAGAAAATGCAATCTGCATATTACACATTATTTTAACGCATACAAGCAGTTTTTACATGCTTTTTGACAATTAGGGGCAAATGAGTCCTTATAGGCAAAATTGCTTTATTTTATGAAGGTAAGTCTACTTTCACTATAACATTCAGGTTTGGATCATTCTCTCATAAGAAAATGCAAACTGCATATACACCATTATTTTAACGCAGACAAGCAGTTTCTACATGCTTCACGACAATTGCGTGCAAATGAGTCCTTATAGGCAAAATTGCTTTATTTTACAACGGTAAGTCTATTTACACTATAACATTAAGGTTTGGATCATTCTCTCATAAGAAAATGCAATCTGCATATTAACCATTATTTTAACGCATACAAGCAGTTTTTACATGCTTTATGACAATTTGGGGCAAATGAGTCCTTATAGGCAAAATTGCTTTATTTTACAACGGTAAGTCTATTTACACTATAACATTAAGGTTTGGATCATTCTCTCATAAGAAAATGCAAACTGCATATTAACCATAATTTAAACGCAGACAAGCAGTTTTTACATGCTTTACGACAATTAGGTGCAAATGAGTCTTTATAGGCAAAATTGCTATATTTCATGAGGGTAAGTCTATTTACACTATACCATTCAGGTTTGGATCATTCTCTCATAAGAAAATGCAAATTGCATATTAACCATTATTTTAACGCAGACAAGCAGTTTTACATGCTTTATGACAATTAGGGGCAAATAAGTCCTTATAGGCAAAATTGCTTTATTTTACAAAGGTAAGTCTATTTACACTATAACATTCAGGTTTGGATCATTCTCTCATAAGAAAATGCAAACTGCATATTAACCATAATTTAAACGCAGACAAGCAGTTTTTACATGCTTTACGACAATTAGGTGCAAATGAGTCTTTATAGGCAAAATGGCTATATTTCATGAGGGTAAGTCTATTTACACTATAACATTCAGGTTTGGATCATTCTCTCATAAGAAAATGCAAACTGCATATTTACTATCATTTTCACGCAGACAAGCAGTTTTTACATGCTTCACGACAATTGCGTGCAAATGAGTCCTTATAGGCAAAATTGCTTTATTTTACAAAGGTAGTCTATTTACACTATAACATTCAGGTTTGGATCATCCTCTCATAAGAAAATGCAAACTGAATATTAACCATTATTTTAACGCATACAAGCAGTTTTTACATGCTTTATGACAATTAGAGGCAAATGAGTCCTTAAAGGCAAAATTGCTTTATTTCATGAGGGTAAGTCTATTTACACTATAACATTCAGGTTTGGATCATTCTCTCATAAGAAAATGCAAACTGCATATTAACCATTATTTTAACGCAGACAAGCAGTTTTTACATGCTTTACGACAATTAGGTGCAAATGAGTCTTTATAAGCAAAATTGCTTTATTTCACAAAGGTAAGTTTACTTACACTATAACATTCAGGTTTGGATCATTCTCTCAAAAGAAAATGCAAACTGCATATTAACCATTATTTAAACGCAGACAAGCAGTTTTTACATGCTTTATGACAATTAGGGTAAAATGCGTCCTTATAGGCAAAATTGCTTTATTTTACAAAGGTAAGTCTATTTACACTATAATATTCAGGTTTGGATCATTCTCTCATAAGAAAATGCAAACTGAATATTGACTATCATTTTCACGCAGACAAGCAGTTTTTAAATGCTTCACGACAATTGCGTGCAAATGAGTCCTCATAGGCAAAATTGCTTTATTTTACAAAGGTAAGTCTATTTACACTATAATATTCAGGTTTGGATCATTCTCTCATAAGAAAATGCAAACTGCATATTAACCATTATTTTAACGCATACAAGCAATTTTTACATGCTTTATGACAATTAGGGGCAAATGAGTCCTTATAGGCAAAATTGCTTTATTTCATGAAGGTAAGTCTATTTACACTATAACATTTAGGTTTGGATCATTCTCTCATAAGAAAATGCAAACTGCATATTAACCATTATTTTAACGCAGACAAGCAGTTTTTACATGCTTCACGACAATTGCGTGCAAATGAGTCCTTATAGGCAAAATTGCTTTATTTTACAAAGGTAGTCTATTTACACTATAACATTCAGGTTTGGATCATTCTCTCATAAGAAAATGCAAACTGAATATTAACCATTATTTTAACGCATACAAGCAGTTTTTACATGCTTTATGACAATTAGGGGCAAATGAGTCCTTAAAGGCAAAATTGCTTTATTTCATGAGGGTAAGTCTATTTACACTATAACATTCAGGTTTGGATCATTCTCTCATAAGAAAATGCAAACTGCATATTAACCATTATTTTAACGCAGACAAGCAGTTTTTACATGCTTTACGACAATTAGGTGCAAATGAGTCTTTATAAGCAAAATTGCTTTATTTCACAAAGGTAAGTTTACTTACACTATAACATTCAGGTTTGGATCATTCTCTCAAAAGAAAATGCAAACTGCATATTAACCATTATTTAAACGCAGACAAGCAGTTTTTACATGCTTTATGACAATTAGGGTAAAATGCGTCCTTATAGGCAAAATTGCTTTATTTTACAAAGGTAAGTCTATTTACACTATAACATTCAGGTTTGGATCATTCTCTCATAAGAAAATGCAAACTGCATATTAACCATTATTTTAACGCAGACAAGCAGTTTTTAGATGCTTCACGACAATTGCGTGCAAATGAGTCCTTATAGGCAAAATTGCTTTATTTTACAAAGGTTAGTCTATTTACACTATAATATTCAGGTTTGGATCATTCTCTCATAAGAAAATGCAAACTGCATATTAACCATTATTTTAACGCATACAAGCAGTTTTTACATGCTTTATGACAATTAGGGGCAAATGAGTCCTTATAGGCAAAATTGCTTTATTTCATGAAGGTAAGTCTATTTACACTATAACATTTAGGTTTAAATCATTCTCTCATAAGAAAATGCAAACTGCATATTAACCATTATTTTAACGCAGACACACAGTTTTTACATGCTTTACGACAATTATGTGCAAATGAGTCTTTATAGGCAAAATTGCTTTATTTCATGAGGGTAAGTCTATTTACACTATAACATTCAGGTTTGGATCATTCTCTCATAAGAAAATGCAAACTGCGTATTAACCATTATTTTAACGCAGACAAGCAGTTTTTACATGCTTTATGACAATTAGAATAAAATGAGTCCTTATAGGCAAAATTGCTTTATTTTACAAAGGTAAGTCTATTTACACTATATCATTCAGGTTTGGATCATTCTCCCATAAGAAAATGCAAACTGCATATTAACCATTATTTAAACGCAGACAAGCAGTTTTTACATGCTTTACGACAATTAGGTGCAAATGAGTCCTTATAGGCAAAATTGCTTTATTTCATGAGAGTACGTCTATTTACACTATAACATTCAGGTTTGGATCATTCTCTCATAAGAAAATGAAAACTGAATAGAGACTATCATTTTCACGCAGACAAGCAGTTTTTACATGGTTTACGACAATTAGGTGCAAATAAGTCCTTAAAGGCAAAATTGTTTTATTTTACAAAGGTAAGTCTACATTCACTATAACATTCAGGTTTGGATCATTCTCTCATAAGAAAATGCAAACTGCATATTCACCATTATTTTAACGCAGACAAGCAGTTTTTACATGCTTCACGACAATTGCGTGCAAATGAGTCCTTATAGGCAAAATTGCTTTATTTTACAACGGTAAGTCTATTTACACTATAACATTAAGGTTTGGATCATTCTCTCATAAGAAAATGCAATCTGCATATTACACATTATTTTAACGCATACAAGCAGTTTTTACATGCTTTATGACAATTAGGGGCAAATGAGTCCTTTAAGGCAAAATTGCTTTATTTTATGAAGGTTAGTCTACTTTCACTATAACATTCAGGTTTGGATCATTCTCTCATAAGAAATTGCAAACTGAATATTCACCATTATTTTAACGCAGACAAGCAGTTTCTACATGCTTCACGACAATTGCGTGCAAATGAGTCCTTATAGGCAAAATTGCTTTATTTTACAACGGTAAGTCTATTTACACTATAACATTAAGGTTTGGATCATTCTCTCATAAGAAAATGCAATCTGCATATTAACCATTATTTTAACGCATACAAGCAGTTTTTACATGCTTTATGACAATTTGGGGCAAACGAGTCCTTATAGGCAAAATTGCTTTATTTCATGAAGGTAAGTCTATTTACACTATAACATTCAGGTTTGGATCATTCTCTCATAAGAAAATGCAAACTGCATATTAACCATAATTTAAACGCAGACAAGCAGTTTTTACATGCTTTACGACAATTAGGTGCAAATGAGTCTTTATAGGCAAAATTGCTATATTTCATGAGGGTAAGTCTATTTACACTATAACATTCAGGTTTGGATCATTCTCTCATAAGAAAATGCAAACTGCATATTTACTATCATTTTCACGCAGACAAGCAGTTTTTACATGCTTCACGACAATTGCGTGCAAATGAGTCCTTATAGGCAAAATTGCTTTATTTTACAAAGGTAGTCTATTTACACTATAACATTCAGGTTTGGATCATTCTCTCATAAGAAAATGCAAACTGAATATTAACCATTATTTTAACGCATACAAGCAGTTTTTACATGCTTTATGACAATTAGGGGCAAATGAGTCCTTAAAGGCAAAATTGCTTTATTTCATGAGGGTAAGTCTATTTACACTATAACATTCAGGTTTGGATCATTCTCTCATAAGAAAATGCAAACTGCATATTAACCATTATTTTAACGCAGACAAGCAGTTTTTACATGCTTCACGACAATTGCGTGCAAATAAGTCCTTATAGGCAAAATTGCTTTATTTTACAAAGGTAAGTCTATTTACACTATAACATTCAGGTTTGGATCATTCTCTCAAAAGAAAATGCAAACTGCATATTAACCATTATTTAAACGCAGACACACAGTTTTTACATGCTTTACGACAATTATGTGCAAATGAGTCTTTATAGGCAAAATTGCTTTATTTCATGAGGGTAAGTCTATTTACACTATAACATTCAGGTTTGGATCATTCTCTCATAAGAAAATGCAAACTGCGTATTAACCATTATTTTAACGCAGACAAGCAGTTTTTACATGCTTTATGACAATTAGAATAAAATGAGTCCTTATAGGCAAAATTGCTTTATTTTACAAAGGTAAGTCTATTTACACTATATCATTCAGGTTTGGATCATTCTCTCATAAGAAAATGCAAACTGCATATTAACCATTATTTAAACGCAGACAAGCAGTTTTTACATGCTTTACGACAATTAGGTGCAAATGAGTCCTTATAGGCAAAATTGCTTTATTTCATGAGAGTACGTCTATTTACACTATAACATTCAGGTTTGGATCATTCTTTCATAAGAAAATGCAAACTGCATATTAACCATTATTTTAACGCAGACAAGCAGTTTTTACATGCTTTATGACAATTAGGTGCAAATGAGTCTTTATAGGCAAAATTGCTTTATTTCATGAGGGTAAGTCTATTTACACTATAACATTCAGGTTTAGATCATTCTCTCATAAGAAAATGCAAACTGCATATTTACTATCTTTTTCACGCAGACAAGCAGTTTTTACATGCTTCACGACAATTTTGTGCAAATGAGTCCTTATAGGCAAAATTGCTTTATTTTACAAAGGTAAGTCTATTTACACTATAACATTCAGGTTTGGATCATTCTCTCATAAGAAAATGCAAACTGCATTTTAACCATTATTTTAACGCATACAAGCAGTTTTTACATGCTTTATGACAATTAGGAGCAAATGAGTCCTTAAAGGCAAAATTGCTTTATTTCATGAAGGTAAGTCATTTTACACTATAACATTCAGGTTTGGATCATTCTCTCATAAGAAAATGCAAACTGCATATTAACCATTATTTTAACGCATACAAGCAGTTTTACATGCTTTATGACAATTAGGGGCAAATGGGTCCTTATAGGCAAAATTGCTTTATTTTATGAAGGTAAGTCTATTTACACTATAACATTCAGGTTTGGATTATTTTCTCATTAGAAAATGCAAACTGCATATTAACCATTATTTTAACGCAGACAAGCAGTTTTTACATACTTTATGACAATTAGGTGCAAATGAGTCTTTATAGGCAAAATTGCTTTATTTCATGAAGGTAAGTCTATTTACACTATAACATTCAGGTTTGGATCATTCTCTCATAAGAAAATGCAAACTGCATATTAACAATTATTTTAACGCTGACAAGCAGTTTTTACATGCTTTACGACAATTAGGTGCAAATGAGTCCTTATAGGCAAAAGTGCTTTATTTCATGAGGGTTAGTCTATTTACACTATAACATTCAGGTTTGGATCTTTCTCTCATAAGAAAATGCAAACTGCATATTAACCATTATTTAAACGCAGACAAGCAGTTTTTAGATGCTTTACGACAATTAGGTGCAAATGAGTCTTTATAGGCAAAATTGCTTTATTTCATGGGGGTAAGTCTATTTACACTATAACATTCAGGTTTGGATCATTCTCTCATAAGAAAATGCAAACTGCATATTTACTATCATTTTCACGCAGACAAGCAGTTTTTACATGCTTCACGACAATTGCGTGCAAATGAGTCCTTATAGGCAAAATTGCTTTATTTTACAAAGGTAAGTCTATTTACACTATAACATTCAGGTTTGGATCATTCTCTCATAAGAAAATGCAAACTGCATTTAACCATTATTTTAACGCATACAAGCAGTTTTTACATGCTTTATGACAATTAGGGGCAAATGAGTCCTTATAGGCAAAATTGCTTTATTTCATGAGGGTAAGTCTATTTACACTATACCATTCAGGTTTGGATCATTCTCTCATAAGAAAATGCAATTTGCATATAAACCATTATTTTAACGCATACAAGCAGTTTTTACATGCTTTAAGACAATTAGGGGCAAATGGGTCCTTATAGGCAAAATTGCTTTATTTTATGAAGGTTAGTCTATTTACACTATAACATTCAGGTTTGGATCATTCTCTCATAAGAAAATGCAAACTGAATATTGACTATCATTTTCACGCAGACAAGCAGTTTTTACATGGTTTACGACAATTGCGTGCAAATGAGTCCTTATAGGCAAAATTGCTTTATTTTTCAACGGTAAGTCTATTTACACTATAACATTAAGGTTTGGATCATTCTCTCATAAGAAAATGCAATCTGCATATTAACCATTATTTTAACGCATACAAGCAGTTTTTACATGCTTTATGACAATTAGGGGCAAATGAGTCCTTATAGGCAAAATTGCTTTATTTCATGAAGGTAAGTCTACTTTCACTATAACATTCAGGTTTGGATCCTCTCATAAGAAAATGCAAACTGCATATTCACCATTATTTTAACGCAGACAAGCAGTTTTTACATGCTTCACGACAATTGCGTGCAAATGAGTCCTTATAGGCAAAATTGCTTTATTTTGCAACGGTAAGTCTATTTACACTAAAACATTAAGGTTTGCATCATTCTCTCATAAGAAAATGCAATCTGCATATTAACCATTATTTTAACGCATACAAGCAGTTTTTACATGCTTTATGACAATTTGGGGCAAATGAGTCCTTATAGGCAAAATTGCTTTATTTCATGAAGGTAAGTCTATTTACACTATAACATTCAGGTTTGGATCATTCTCTCATAAGAAAATGCAAACCGCATATTAACCATAATTTAAACGCAGACAAGCAGTTTTTACATGCTTTACGACAATTAGGTGCAAATGAGTCTTTATAGGCAAAATTGCTTTATTTCATGAGGGTAAGTCTATTTACACTATAACATTCAGGTTTAGATCATTCTCTCATAAGAAAATGCAAACTGCATATTAACCATTATTTAAACGCAGACAAGCAGTTTTTACATGCTTTACGACAATTAGGTGCAAATGAGTCTTTATAGGCAAAATTGCTTTATTTCATGAGAGTAAGTCTATTTACACTATAACATTCAGGTTTGGATCATTCTCTCATAAGAAAATGCAAACTGCATATTAACCATTATTTAAACGCAGACAAGCAGTTTTTACATGCTTTACGACAATTAGGTGCAAATGAGTCTTTATAGGCAAAATTGCTTTATTTCATGAGGGTAAGTCTATTTACACTATAACATTTAGGTTTGGATCATTCTCTCATAAGAAAATGCAAACTGCATATTAACCATTATTTTAACGCAGACAAGCAGTTTTTACATGCTTTATGACAATTAGGGGCAAATGAGTCCTTATAAGCAAAATTGCTTTATTTCATGAAGGTAAGTCTTTTTACACTATAACATTCAGGTTTGGATCATTCTCTCATAAGAAAATGCAAATTGCATATTAACCATTATTTAAACGCAGACACACAGTTTTTACATGCTTTACGACAATTATGTGCAAATGAGTCTTTATAGGCAAAATTGCTGTATTTCATGAGGGTTAGTCTATTTACACTATAACATTCAGGTTTGGATCATTCTTTCATAAGAAAATGCAAACTGCATATTAACCATTATTTAAACGCAGACAAGCAGTTTTTACATGCTTTATGACAATTAGGGGCAAATGAGTTCTTATAGGCAAAATTGCTTTATTTTACAAAGGTAAGTCTATTTACACTATAACATTCAGGTTTGGATCATTCTCTCATAAGAAAATGCAAACTGCATATTAACCATTATTTAAACGCAGACAAGCAGTTTTTACATGCTTTACGACAATTAGGTGCAAATGAGTCCTTATAGGCAAAATTGCTTTATTTCATGAGAGTACGTCTATTTACACTATAACATTCAGGTTTGGATCATTCTTTCATAAGAAAATGCAAACCGCATATTAACCATTATTTTAACGCAGACAAGCAGTTTTTACATGCTTTATGACAATTAGGTGCAAATGAGTCTTTATAGGCAAAAGTGCTTTATTTCATGAGGGTAAGTCTATTTACACTATAACATTCAGGTTTGGATCATTCTCTCATAAGAAAATGCAAACTGCATATTAACCATTATTTTAACGCAGACAAGCAGTTTTTACATGCTTTATGACAATTAGGGGCAAATCAGTCCTTATAGGCAAAATTGCTTTATTTCATGAGGGTAAGTCTATTTACACTATAATATTCAGGTTTGGATCATTCTCTCATAAGAAAATGCAAACTGCATATTTACTATCTTTTTCACGCAGACAAGCAGTTTTTACATGCTTCACGACAATTTTGTGCAAATGAGTCCTTATAGGCAAAATTGCTTTATTTTAAAAAGTTAAGTCTATTTACACTATAACATTCTGGTTTGGATCATTCTCTCATAAGAAAATGCAAACTGCATTTTAACCATTATTTTAACGCATACAAGCAGTTTTTACATGCTTTATGACAATTAGGGGCAAATGAGTCCTTAAAGGCAAAATTGCTTTATTTCATGAGGGTAAGTCATTTTACACTATAACATTCAGGTTTCGATCATTCTCTCATAAGAAAATGCAAACTGCATATTAACCATTATTTTAACGCATACAATCAGTTTTTACATGCTTTATGACAATTAGGGGCAAATGGGACCTTATAGGCAAAATTGCTTTATTTTATGAATGTTAGTCTATTTACTCTATAACATTCAGGTTTGGATTATTTTCTCATTAGAAAATGCAAACTGCATATTAACCATTATTTTAACGCAGACAAGCAGTTTTTACATGCTTTATGACAATTAGGTGCAAATGAGTCTTTATAGGCAAAATTGCTTTATTTCATGAAGGTAAGTCAATTTACACTATAACATTCAGGTTTGGATCATTCTCTCATAAGAAAATGCAAACTGCATATTAACAATTATTTTAACGCTGACAAGCAGTTTTTACATGCTTTACGACAATTAGGTGCAAATGAGTCCTTATAGGCAAAAGTGCTTTATTTCATGAGGGTTAGTCTATTTACACTATAACATTCAGGTTTGGATCATTCTCTCATAAGAAAATACAAACTGCATATTTACTATCATTTTCACGCAGACAAGCAGTTTTTACATGCTTCACGACAATTGCGTGCAAATGAGTCCTTATAGGCAAAATTGCTTCATTTTACAAAGGTAAGTCTATTTACACTATAACATTCAGGTTTGGATCATTCTCTCATAAGAAAATGCAAACTGCATATTAACCATTATTTTAACGCATACAAGCAGTTTTTACATGCTTTATGACAATTAGGGGCAAATGAGTCCTTATAGGCAAAATTGCTTTATTTCATGAAGGTAAGTCTACTTTCACTATAACATTCAGGGTTGGATCATTCTCTCATAAGAAAATGCAAACTGCATATTCACCATTATTTTAACGCAGACAAGCAGTTTCTACATGCTTCACGACAATTGCGTGCAAATGAGTCCTTATAGGCAAAATTGCTTTATTTTGCAACGGTAAGTCTATTTACACTAAAACATTAAGGTTTGCATCATTCTCTCATAAGAAAATGCAATCTGCATATTAACCATTATTTTAACGCATACAAGCAGTTTTTACATGCTTTATGACAATTTGGGGCAAATGAGTCCTTATAGGCAAAATTGCTTTATTTCATGAAGGTAAGTCTATTTACACTATAACATTCAGGTTTGGATCATTCTCTCATAAGAAAATGCAAACTGCATATTAACCATTATTTAAACGCAGACAAGCAGTTTTTACATGCTTTACGACAATTAGGTGCAAATGAGTCTTTATAGGCAAAATTGCTTTATTTCATGAGAGTAAGTCTATTTACACTATAACATTCAGGTTTGGATCATTCTCTCATAAGAAAATGCAAACTGCATATTAACCATTATTTAAACGCAGACAAGCAGTTTTTACATGCTTTACGACAATTATGTGCAAATGAGTCTTTATAGGCAAAATGGCTTTATTTCATGAGGGTAAGTCTATTTACACTATAACATTCAGGTTTAGATCCTTCTCTCATAAGAAAATGCAAACTGCATATTAACCATTATTTAAACGCAGACAAGCAGTTTTTACATGCTTTACGACAATTAGGTGCAAATGAGTCTTTATAGGCAAAATTGCTTTATTTCATGAGAGTAAGTCTATTTACACTATAACATTCAGGTTTGGATCATTCTCTCATAAGAAAATGCAAACTGCATATTAACCATTATTTAAACGCAGACAAGCAGTTTTTACATGCTTTACGACAATTATGTGCAAATGAGTCTTTATAGGCAAAATGGCTTTATTTCATGAGGGTAAGTCTATTTACACTATAACATTCAGGTTTGTATCATTCTTTCATAAGAAAATGCAAACTGCATATTAACCATTATTTAAACGCAGACAAGCAGTTTTTACATGCTTTATGACAATTAGGGGCAAATGAGTTCTTATAGGCAAAATTGCTTTATTTTACAAAGGTAAGTCTATTTACACTATAACATTCAGGTTTGGATCATTCTCTCATAAGAAAATGCAAACTGCATATTAACCATTATTTAAACGCAGACAAGCAGTTTTTACATGCTTTACGACAATTAGGTGCAAATGAGTCCTTATAGGCAAAATTGCTTTATTTCATGAGAGTACGTCTATTTACACTATAACATTCAGGTTTGGATCATTCTTTCATAAGAAAATGCAAACCGCATATTAACCATTATTTTAACGCAGACAAGCAGTTTTTACATGCTTTATGACAATTAGGTGCAAATGAGTCTTTATAGGCAAAAGTGCTTTATTTCATGAGGGTAAGTCTATTTACACTATAACATATAGGTTTGGATCATTCTCTCATAAGAAAATGCAAACTGCATATTAACCATTATTTTAACGCAGACAAGCAGTTTTTACATGCTTTATGACAATTAGGGGCAAATGAGTCCTTATAGGCAAAATTGCTTTATTTCATGAGGGTAAGTCTATTTACACTATAATATTCAGGTTTGGATCATTCTCTCATAAGAAAATGCAAACTGCATATTTACTATCTTTTTCACGCAGACAAGCAGTTTTTACATGCTTCACGACAATTTTGTGCAAATGAGTCCTTATAGGCAAAATTGCTTTATTTTAAAAAGGTAAGTCTATTTACATTATAACATTCAGGTTTGGATCATTCTCTCATAAGAAAATGCAAACTGCATTTTAACCATTATTTTAACGCATACAAGCAGTTTTTACATGCTTTATGACAATTAGGGGCAAATGAGTCCTTAAAGGCAAAATTGCTTTATTTCATGAGGGTAAGTCATTTTACACTATAACATTCAGGTTTGGATCATTCTCTCATAAGAAAATGCAAACTGCATATTAACCATTATTTTAACGCATACAAGCAGTTTTTACATGCTTTATGACAATTAGGGGCAAATGGGTCCTTATAGGCAAAATTGCTTTATTTTATGAAGGTTAGTCTATTTACTCTATAACATTCAGGTTTGGATTATTTTCTCATTAGAAAATGCAAACTGCATATTAACCATTATTTTAACGCAGACAAGCAGTTTTAACATGCTTTATGACAATTAGGTGCAAATGAGTCTTTATAGGCAAAATTGCTTTATTTCATGAAGGTAAGTCAATTTACACTATAACATTCAGGTTTGGATCATTCTCTCATAAGAAAATGCAAACTGCATATTAACCATTATTTAAACGCAGACACACAGTTTTTACATGCTTTACGACAATTATGTGCAAATGAGTCTTTATAGGCAAAATTGCTTTATTTCATGAGGGTAAGTCTATTTACACTATAACATTCAGGTTTGGATCATTCTCTCATAAGAAAATGCAAACTGCGTATTAACCATTATTTTAACGCAGACAAGCAGTTTTTACATGCTTTATGACAATTAGAATAAAATGAGTCCTTATAGGCAAAATTGCTTTATTTTACAAAGGTAAGTCTATTTACACTATATCATTCAGGTTTGGATCATTCTCTCATAAGAAAATGCAAACTGCATATTAACCATTATTTAAACGCAGACAAGCAGTTTTTACATGCTTTACGACAATTAGGTGCAAATGAGTCCTTATAGGCAAAATTGCTTTATTTCATGAGAGTACGTCTATTTACACTATAACATTCAGGTTTGGATCATTCTTTCATAAGAAAATGCAAACTGCATATTAACCATTATTTTAACGCAGACAAGCAGTTTTTACATGCTTTATGACAATTAGGTGCAAATGAGTCTTTATAGGCAAAATTGCTTTATTTCATGAGGGTAAGTCTATTTACACTATAACATTCAGGTTTAGATCATTCTCTCATAAGAAAATGCAAACTGCATATTAACCATTATTTTAACGCAGACAAGCAGTTTTTACATGCTTTATGACAATTAGGGGCAAATGAGTCCTTATAGGCAAAATTGCTTTATTTCATGAGGGTAAGTCTATTTACACTATAATATTCAGGTTTGGATCATTCTCTCATAAGAAAATGCAAACTGCATATTTACTATCTTTTTCACGCAGACAAGCAGTTTTTACATGCTTCACGACAATTTTGTGCAAATGAGTCCTTATAGGCAAAATTGCTTTATTTTACAAAGGTAAGTCTATTTACACTATAACATTCAGGTTTGGATCATTCTCTCATAAGAAAATGCAAACTGCATTTTAACCATTATTTTAACGCATACAAGCAGTTTTTACATGCTTTATGACAATTAGGAGCAAATGAGTCCTTAAAGGCAAAATTGCTTTATTTCATGAAGGTAAGTCATTTTACACTATAACATTCAGGTTTGGATCATTCTCTCATAAGAAAATGCAAACTGCATATTAACCATTATTTTAACGCATACAAGCAGTTTTTACATGCTTTATGACAATTAGGGGCAAATGGGTCCTTATAGGCAAAATTGCTTTATTTTATGAAGGTAAGTCTATTTACACTATAACATTCAGGTTTGGATTATTTTCTCATTAGAAAATGCAAACTGCATATTAACCATTATTTTAACGCAGACAAGCAGTTTTTACATACTTTATGACAATTAGGTGCAAATGAGTCTTTATAGGCAAAATTGCTTTATTTCATGAAGGTAAGTCTATTTACACTATAACATTCAGGTTTGGATCATTCTCTCATAAGAAAATGCAAACTGCATATTAACAATTATTTTAACGCAGACAAGCAGTTTTTACATGCTTTACGACAATTAGGTGCAAATGAGTCCTTATAGGCAAAAGTGCTTTATTTCATGAGGGTTAGTCTATTTACACTATAACATTCAGGTTTGGATCTTTCTCTCATAAGAAAATGCAAACTGCATATTAACCATTATTTAAACGCAGACAAGCAGTTTTTAGATGCTTTACGACAATTAGGTGCAAATGAGTCTTTATAGGCAAAATTGCTTTATTTCATGGGGGTAAGTCTATTTACACTATAACATTCAGGTTTGGATCATTCTCTCATAAGAAAATGCAAACTGCATATTTACTATCATTTTCACGCAGACAAGCAGTTTTTACATGCTTCACGACAATTGCGTGCAAATGAGTCCTTATAGGCAAAATTGCTTTATTTTACAAAGGTAAGTCTATTTACACTATAACATTCAGGTTTGGATCATTCTCTCATAAGAAAATGCAAACTGCATTTAACCATTATTTTAACGCATACAAGCAGTTTTTACATGCTTTATGACAATTAGGGGCTAATGAGTCCTTATAGGCAAAATTGCTTTATTTCATGAGGGTAAGTCTATTTACACTATACCATTCAGGTTTGGATCATTCTCTCATAAGAAAATGCAATTTGCATATAAACCATTATTTTAACGCATACAAGCAGTTTTTACATGCTTTAAGACAATTAGGGGCAAATGGGTCCTTATAGGCAAAATTGCTTTATTTTATGAAGGTTAGTCTATTTACACTATAACATTCAGGTTTGGATCATTCTCTCATAAGAAAATGCAAACTGAATATTGACTATCATTTTCACGCAGACAAGCAGTTTTTACATGGTTTACGACAATTGCGTGCAAATGAGTCCTTATAGGCAAAATTGCTTTATTTTTCAACGGTAAGTCTATTTACACTATAACATTAAGGTTTGGATCATTCTCTCATAAGAAAATGCAATCTGCATATTAACCATTATTTTAACGCATACAAGCAGTTTTTACATGCTTTATGACAATTAGGGGCAAATGAGTCCTTATAGGCAAAATTGCTTTATTTCATGAAGGTAAGTCTACTTTCACTATAACATTCAGGTTTGGATCCTCTCATAAGAAAATGCAAACTGCATATTCACCATTATTTTAACGCAGACAAGCAGTTTTTACATGCTTCACGACAATTGCGTGCAAATGAGTCCTTATAGGCAAAATTGCTTTATTTTGCAACGGTAAGTCTATTTACACTAAAACATTAAGGTTTGCATCATTCTCTCATAAGAAAATGCAATCTGCATATTAACCATTATTTTAACGCATACAAGCAGTTTTTACATGCTTTATGACAATTTGGGGCAAATGAGTCCTTATAGGCAAAATTGCTTTATTTCATGAAGGTAAGTCTATTTACACTATAACATTCAGGTTTGGATCATTCTCTCATAAGAAAATGCAAACCGCATATTAACCATAATTTAAACGCAGACAAGCAGTTTTTACATGCTTTACGACAATTAGGTGCAAATGAGTCTTTATAGGCAAAATTGCTTTATTTCATGAGAGTAAGTCTATTTACACTATAACATTCAGGTTTGGATCATTCTCTCATAAGAAAATGCAAACTGCATATTAACCATTATTTTAAAGCATACAAGCAGTTTTTACATGCTTTATGACAATTAAGTGCAAATGAGTCCTTATAGGCAAAATTGCTTTATTTCATGAGGGTAAGTCTATTTACACTATAACATTCAGGTTTAGATCATTCTCTCATAAGAAAATGCAAACTGCATATTAACCATTATTTAAACGCAGACAAGCAGTTTTTACATGCTTTACGACAATTAGGTGCAAATGAGTCTTTATAGGCAAAATTGCTTTATTTCATGAGAGTAAGTCTATTTACACTATAACATTCAGGTTTGGATCATTCTCTCATAAGAAAATGCAAACTGCATATTAACCATTATTTAAACGCAGACAAGCAGTTTTTACATGCTTTACGACAATTAGGTGCAAATGAGTCTTTATAGGCAAAATTGCTTTATTTCATGAGGGTAAGTCTATTTACACTATAACATTTAGGTTTGGATCATTCTCTCATAAGAAAATGCAAACTGCATATTAACCATTATTTTAACGCAGACAAGCAGTTTTTACATGCTTTATGACAATTAGGGGCAAATGAGTCCTTATAAGCAAAATTGCTTTATTTCATGAAGGTAAGTCTTTTTACACTATAACATTCAGGTTTGGATCATTCTCTCATAAGAAAATGCAAATTGCATATTAACCATTATTTAAACGCAGACACACAGTTTTTACATGCTTTACGACAATTATGTGCAAATGAGTCTTTATAGGCAAAATTGCTGTATTTCATGAGGGTTAGTCTATTTACACTATAACATTCAGGTTTGGATCATTCTTTCATAAGAAAATGCAAACTGCATATTAACCATTATTTAAACGCAGACAAGCAGTTTTTACATGCTTTATGACAATTAGGGGCAAATGAGTTCTTATAGGCAAAATTGCTTTATTTTACAAAGGTAAGTCTATTTACACTATAACATTCAGGTTTGGATCATTCTCTCATAAGAAAATGCAAACTGCATATTAACCATTATTTAAACGCAGACAAGCAGTTTTTACATGCTTTACGACAATTAGGTGCAAATGAGTCCTTATAGGCAAAATTGCTTTATTTCATGAGAGTACGTCTATTTACACTATAACATTCAGGTTTGGATCATTCTTTCATAAGAAAATGCAAACCGCATATTAACCATTATTTTAACGCAGACAAGCAGTTTTTACATGCTTTATGACAATTAGGTGCAAATGAGTCTTTATAGGCAAAAGTGCTTTATTTCATGAGGGTAAGTCTATTTACACTATAACATTCAGGTTTGGATCATTCTCTCATAAGAAAATGCAAACTGCATATTAACCATTATTTTAACGCAGACAAGCAGTTTTTACATGCTTTATGACAATTAGGGGCAAATCAGTCCTTATAGGCAAAATTGCTTTATTTCATGAGGGTAAGTCTATTTACACTATAATATTCAGGTTTGGATCATTCTCTCATAAGAAAATGCAAACTGCATATTTACTATCTTTTTCACGCAGACAAGCAGTTTTTACATGCTTCACGACAATTTTGTGCAAATGAGTCCTTATAGGCAAAATTGCTTTATTTTAAAAAGGTAAGTCTATTTACACTATAACATTCAGGTTTGGATCATTCTCTCATAAGAAAATGCAAACTGCATTTTAACCATTATTTTAACGCATACAAGCAGTTTTTACATGCTTTATGACAATTAGGGGCAAATGAGTCCTTAAAGGCAAAATTGCTTTATTTCATGAGGGTAAGTCATTTTACACTATAACATTCAGGTTTGGATCATTCTCTCATAAGAAAATGCAAACTGCATATTAACCATTATTTTAACGCATACAATCAGTTTTTACATGCTTTATGACAATTAGGGGCAAATGGGACCTTATAGGCAAAATTGCTTTATTTTATGAAGGTTAGTCTATTTACTCTATAACATTCAGGTTTGGATTATTTTCTCATTAGGAAATTGCAAACTGCATATTAACCATTATTTTAACGCAGACAAGCAGTTTTTACATGCTTTATGACAATTAGGTGCAAATGAGTCTTTATAGGCAAAATTGCTTTATTTCATGAAGGTAAGTCAATTTACACTATAACATTCAGGTTTGGATCATTCTCTCATAAGAAAATGCAAACTGCATATTAACAATTATTTTAACGCTGACAAGCAGTTTTTACATGCTTTACGACAATTAGGTGCAAATGAGTCCTTATAGGCAAAAGTGCTTTATTTCATGAGGGTTAGTCTATTTACACTATAACATTCAGGTTTGGATCATTCTCTCATAAGAAAATACAAACTGCATATTTACTATCATTTTCACGCAGACAAGCAGTTTTTACATGCTTCACGACAATTGCGTGCAAATGAGTCCTTATAGGCAAAATTGCTTCATTTTACAAAGGTAAGTCTATTTACACTATAACATTCAGGTTTGGATCATTCTCTCATAAGAAAATGCAAACTGCATATTAACCATTATTTTAACGCATACAAGCAGTTTTTACATGCTTTATGACAATTAGGGGCAAATGAGTCCTTATAGGCAAAATTGCTTTATTTCATGAAGGTAAGTCTACTTTCACTATAACATTCAGGGTTGGATCATTCTCTCATAAGAAAATGCAAACTGCATATTCACCATTATTTTAACGCAGACAAGCAGTTTCTACATGCTTCACGACAATTGCGTGCAAATGAGTCCTTATAGGCAAAATTGCTTTATTTTGCAACGGTAAGTCTATTTACACTAAAACATTAAGGTTTGCATCATTCTCTCATAAGAAAATGCAATCTGCATATTAACCATTATTTTAACGCATACAAGCAGTTTTTACATGCTTTATGACAATTTGGGGCAAATGAGTCCTTATAGGCAAAATTGCTTTATTTCATGAAGGTAAGTCTATTTACACTATAACATTCAGGTTTGGATCATTCTCTCATAAGAAAATGCAGACTGCATATTAACCATAATTTAAACGCAGACAAGCAGTTTTTACATGCTTTACGACAATTAGGTGCAAATGAGTCTTTTTAGGCAAAATTGCTTTATTTCATGAGGGTAAGTCTATTTACACTATAACATTCAGGTTTAGATCCTTCTCTCATAAGAAAATGCAAACTGCATATTAACCATTATTTAAACGCAGACAAGCAGTTTTTACATGCTTTACGACAATTAGGTGCAAATGAGTCTTTATAGGCAAAATTGCTTTATTTCATGAGAGTAAGTCTATTTACACTATAACATTCAGGTTTGGATCATTCTCTCATAAGAAAATGCAAACTGCATATTAACCATTATTTAAACGCAGACAAGCAGTTTTTACATGCTTTACGACAATTATGTGCAAATGAGTCTTTATAGGCAAAATGGCTTTATTTCATGAGGGTAAGTCTATTTACACTATAACATTCAGGTTTGTATCATTCTTTCATAAGAAAATGCAAACTGCATATTAACCATTATTTAAACGCAGACAAGCAGTTTTTACATGCTTTATGACAATTAGGGGCAAATGAGTTCTTATAGGCAAAATTGCTTTATTTTACAAAGGTAAGTCTATTTACACTATAACATTCAGGTTTGGATCATTCTCTCATAAGAAAATGCAAACTGCATATTAACCATTATTTAAACGCAGACAAGCAGTTTTTACATGCTTTACGACAATTAGGTGCAAATGAGTCCTTATAGGCAAAATTGCTTTATTTCATGAGAGTACGTCTATTTACACTATAACATTCAGGTTTGGATCATTCTTTCATAAGAAAATGCAAACCGCATATTAACCATTATTTTAACGCAGACAAGCAGTTTTTACATGCTTTATGACAATTAGGTGCAAATGAGTCTTTATAGGCAAAAGTGCTTTATTTCATGAGGGTAAGTCTATTTACACTATAACATATAGGTTTGGATCATTCTCTCATAAGAAAATGCAAACTGCATATTAACCATTATTTTAACGCAGACAAGCAGTTTTTACATGCTTTATGACAATTAGGGGCAAATGAGTCCTTATAGGCAAAATTGCTTTATTTCATGAGGGTAAGTCTATTTACACTATAATATTCAGGTTTGGATCATTCTCTCATAAGAAAATGCAAACTGCATATTTACTATCTTTTTCACGCAGACAAGCAGTTTTTACATGCTTCACGACAATTTTGTGCAAATGAGTCCTTATAGGCAAAATTGCTTTATTTTAAAAAGGTAAGTCTATTTACACTATAACATTCAGGTTTGGATCATTCTCTCATAAGAAAATGCAAACTGCATTTTAACCATTATTTTAACGCATACAAGCAGTTTTTACATGCTTTATGACAATTAGGGGCAAATGAGTCCTTAAAGGCAAAATTGCTTTATTTCATGAGGGTAAGTCATTTTACACTATAACATTCAGGTTTGGATCATTCTCTCATAAGAAAATGCAAACTGCATATTAACCATTATTTTAACGCATACAAGCAGTTTTTACATGCTTTATGACAATTAGGGGCAAATGGGTCCTTATAGGCAAAATTGCTTTATTTTATGAAGGTTAGTCTATTTACTCTATAACATTCAGGTTTGGATTATTTTCTCATTAGAAAATGCAAACTGCATATTAACCATTATTTTAACGCAGACAAGCAGTTTTAACATGCTTTATGACAATTAGGTGCAAATGAGTCTTTATAGGCAAAATTGCTTTATTTCATGAAGGTAAGTCAATTTACACTATAACATTCAGGTTTGGATCATTCTCTCATAAGAAAATGCAAACTGCATATTAACAATTATTTTAACGCTGACAAGCAGTTTTTACATGCTTTACGACAATTAGGTGCAAATGAGTCCTTATAGGCAAAAGTGCTTTATTTCATGAGGGTTAGTCTATTTACACTATAACATTCAGGTTTGGATCATTCTCTCATAAGAAAATACAAACTGCATATTTACTAACATTTTCACGCAGACAAGCAGTTTTTACATGCTTCACGACAATTGCGTGCAAATGAGTCCTTATAGGCAAAATTGCTTCATTTTACAAAGGTAAGTCTATTTACACTATAACATTCAGGTTTGGATCATTCTCTCATAAGAAAATGCAAACTGCATTTAACCATTATTTTAACGCATACAAGCAGTTTTTACATGCTTTATGACAATTAGGGGCAAATGGGTCCTTATAGGCAAAATTGCTTTATTTTATGAAGGCTAGTCTATTTACACTTTAACATTCAGGTTTGGATCATTCTCTCATAAGAAAATGCAAACTGAATATTGACTATCATTTTCACGCAGACAAGCAGTTTTTACATGGTTTACGACAATTAGGTGCAAATAAGTCCTTAAAGGCAAAATTGTTGTATTTTACAAAGGTAAGTCTACTTTCACTATAACATTCAGGTTTGGATCATCCTCTCATAAGAAAATGCAAACTGCATATTCACCATTATTTTAACGCAGACAAGCAGTTTTTACATGCTTCACGACAATTGCGTGCAAATGAGTCCTTATAGGCAAAATTGCTTTATTTTTCAACGGTAAGTCTATTTACACTATAACATTAAGGTTTGGATCATTCTCTCATAAGAAAATGCAATCTGCATATTAACCATTATTTTAACGCATACAAGCAGTTTTTACATGCTTTATGACAATTAGGGGCAAATCAGTCCTTATAGGCAAAATTGCTTTATTTCATGAAGGTAAGTCTACTTTCACTATAACATTCAGGGTTGGATCATTCTCTCATAAGAAAATGCAAACTGCATATTCACCATTATTTTAACGCAGACAAGCAGTTTCTACATGCTTCACGACAATTGCGTGCAAATGAGTCCTTATAGGCAAAATTGCTTTATTTTGCAACGGTAAGTCTATTTACACTAAAACATTAAGGTTTGCATCATTCTCTCATAAGAAAATGCAATCTGCATATTAACCATTATTTTAACGCATACAAGCAGTTTTTACATGCTTTATGACAATTTGGGGCAAATGAGTCCTTATAGGCAAAATTGCTTTATTTCATGAAGGTAAGTCTATTTACACTATAACATTCAGGTTTAGATCATTCTCTCATAAGAAAATGCAAACTGCATATTAACCATTATTTAAACGCAGACAAGCAGTTTTTACATGCTTTACGACAATTAGGTGCAAATGAGTCTTTATAGGCAAAATTGCTTTATTTCATGAGAGTAAGTCTATTTACACTATAACATTCAGGTTTGGATCATTCTCTCATAAGAAAATGCAAACTGCATATTAACCATTATTTAAACGCAGACAAGCAGTTTTTACATGCTTTACGACAATTATGTGCAAATGAGTCTTTTTAGGCAAAATTGCTTTATTTCATGATGGTAAGTCTATTTACACTATAACATTCAGGTTTGTATCATTCTTTCATAAGAAAATGCAAACTGCATATTAACCATTATTTAAACGCAGACAAGCAGTTTTTACATGCTTTATGACAATTAGGGGCAAATGAGTTCTTATAGGCAAAATTGCTTTATTTTACAAAGGTAAGTCTATTTACACTATAACATTCAGGTTTGGATCATTCTCTCATAAGAAAATGCAAACTGCATATTAACCATTATTTAAACGCAGACAAGCAGTTTTTACATGCTTTACGACAATTAGGTGCAAATGAGTCCTTATAGGCAAAATTGCTTTATTTTACAAAGGTTAGTCTATTTACACTATAACATTCAGGTTTGGATCATTCTCTCATAAGAAAATGCAAACTGCATATTAACCATAATTTTAAAGCATACAAGCAGTTTTTACATGCTTTATGACAATTAGGTGCAAATGAGTCCTTATAGGCAAAATTGCTTTATTTCATGAGGGTAAGTCTATTTACACTATAACATTCAGGTTTGGATCATTCTCTCATAAGAAAATGCAAACTGAATATTGACTATCATTTATACGCAGACAAGCAGTTTTTACATGGTTTACGACAATTAGGTGCAAATAAGTCCATAAAGGCAAAATTGTTTCATTTCACAAAAGTAAGTCTACTTTCACTATAACATTCAGGTTTGGATCATTCTCTCATAAGAAAATGCAAACTGCAGATTAACCATTATTTTAACGCAGACAAGCAGTTTTTACATGCTTCACGACAATTGCGTGCAAATGAGTCCTTATAGGCAAAATTTTTTTATTTTACAAAGGTAAGTCTATTTACACTATAAAATTCAGGTTTGGATCATTCTCTCAAAAGAAAATGCAATCTGCATATTAACCATTATTTTAACGCATACAAGCAGTTTTTACATGCTTTATGACAATTAGGGGCAAATGAGTCCTTATAGGCAAAATTGCTTTATTTCATAAAGGTAAGTCTATTTACACTATAACATTCAGGTTTGGATCATTCTCTCATAAGAAAATGCAAACTGCATATTAACCATTATTTAAACGCAGACAAGCAGTTTTTACATGCTTTACGACAATTAGGTGCAAATAAGTCTTTATAAGCAAAATTGCTTTATTTCACAAAGGTAAGTTTACTTACACTATAACATTCAGGTTTGGATCATTCTCTCTCAAGAAAATGCA
The DNA here is from genome assembly GCA_963575645.1 of Xanthostigma xanthostigma. Taxonomy (NCBI): domain Eukaryota; kingdom Metazoa; phylum Arthropoda; class Insecta; order Raphidioptera; family Raphidiidae; genus Xanthostigma; species Xanthostigma xanthostigma. The sequence continues at coordinate 15,881,798 of OY754468.1, read as the reverse complement.
AACTGCATATTAACTATTATTTTCGCGCATACAAGCAGTTTTTACATGCTTTATGACAATTAGGTGCAAATGAGTCCTTATAGGCAAAATTGCTTTATTTCATGAGGGTAAGTCTATTTACACTATAACATTCAGGTTTGGATCATTCTCTCATAAGAAAATGCAAACTGAATATTGACTATCATTTTCACGCAGACAAGCAGTTTTTACATGCTTCACGACAATTGCGTGCAAATGAGTCCTTATAGGCAAAATTGCTTTATTTTCAAAGGTAAGTCTATTTACACTATAACATTCAGGTTTGGATCATTCTCTCATAAGAAAATGCAAACTGCATATTAACCATTATTTTAACGCATACAAGCAGTTTTTACATGCTTTATGACAATTAATGGCAAATGAGTCCTTATAGGCAAAATTGATTTATTTCATGAAGGTAAGTCTATTTACACTATAACATTCAGGTTTAGATCATTCTCTCATTAGAAAATGCAATCTGCATAATAACCATTATTTTAACGCATACAAGCAGTTTTTACATGCTTTATGACAATTAGGGGCAAATGAGTCCTTATAGGCAAAATTGCTTTATTTCATGAAGGTAAGTCTATTTACACTATAACATTTAGGTTTGGATCATTCTCTCATAAGAAAATGCAAACTGCATATTAACCATTATTTTCACGCAGACAAGCAGTTTTTACATGCTTCACGACAATTGCGTGCAAATGAGTCCTTATAGGCAAAATTGCTTTATTTTACAAAGGTAAGTCTATTTACACTATAATATTCAGGTTTGGATCATTCTCTCATAAGAAAATGCAAACTGCATATTAACCATTATTTTAACGCATACAAGCAGTTTTTACATGCTTTATGACAATTAGGGGCAAATGAGTCCTTATAGGCAAAATTGCTTTATTTCATGAAGGTAAGTCTATTTACACTATAACATTTAGGTTTGGATCATTCTCTCATAAGAAAATGCAAACTGCATATTAACCATTATTTTAACGCAGACAAGCAGTTTTTACATGCTTCACGACAATTGCGTGCAAATAAGTCCTTATAGGCAAAATTGCTTTATTTTACAAAGGTAAGTCTATTTACACTATAACATTCAGGTTTGGATCATTCTCTCAAAAGAAAATGCAAACTGCATATTAACCATTATTTAAACGCAGACACACAGTTTTTACATGCCTTACGACAATTATGTGCAAATGAGTCTTTATAGGCAAAATTGCTTTATTTCATGAGGGTAAGTCTATTTACACTATAACATTCAGGTTTGGATCATTCTCTCATAAGAAAATGCAAACTGCGTATTAACCATTATTTTAACGCAGACAAGCAGTTTTTACATGCTTTATGACAATTAGGGTAAAATGAGTCCTTATAGGCAAAATTGCTTTATTTTACAAAGGTAAGTCTATTTACACTATATCATTCAGGTTTGGATCATTCTCTCATAAGAAAATGCAAACTGCATATTAACCATTATTTAAACGCAGACAAGCAGTTTTTACATGCTTTACGACAATTAGGTGCAAATGAGTCCTTATAGGAAAAATTGCTTTATTTCATGAGAGTACGTCTACTTACACTATAACATTTAGGTTTGGATCATTCTCTCATAAGAAAATGCAAACTGCGTATTAACCATTATTTTAACGCAGACAAGCAGTTTTTACATGCTTTATGACAATTAGGGTAAAATGAGTCCTTATAGGCAAAATTGCTTTATTTTACAAAGGTAAGTCTATTAACACTATATCATTCAGGTTTGGATCATTCTCTCATAAGAAAATGCAAACTGCGTATTAACCATTATTTTAACGCAGACAAGCAGTTTTTACATGCTTTATGACAATTAGGGTAAAATGAGTCCTTATAAGCAAAATTGCTTTATTTTACAAAGGTAAGTCTATTTACACTATATCATTCAGGTTTGGATCATTCTCTCATAAGAAAATGCAAACTGCATATTAACCATTATTTAAACGCAGACAAGCAGTTTTTACATGCTTTACGACAATTAGGTGCAAATGAGTCCTTATAGGCAAAATTGCTTTATTTCATGAGAGTACGTCTATTTACACTATAACATTCAGGTTTGGATCATTCTTTCATAAGAAAATGCAAACTGCATATTAACCATTATTTTAACGCAGACAAGCAGTTTTTACATGCTTTATGACAATTAGGTGCAAATGAGTCTTTATAGGCAAAATTGCTTTATTTCATGAGGGTAAGTCTATTTACACTATAACATTCAAGTTTGGATCATTCTCTCATAAGAAAATGCAAACTGCATATTAACCATTATTTTAACGCAGACAAGCAGTTTTTAGATGCTTCACGACAATTGCGTGCAAATGAGTCCTTATAGGCAAAATTGCTTTATTTTACAGAGGTAAGTCTATTTACACTATAATATTCAGGTTTGGATCATTCTCTCATAAGAAAATGCAAACTGCATATTAACCATTATTTTAACGCATACAAGCAGTTTTTTCATGCTTTATGACAATTAGGGGCAAATGAGTCCTTATAGGCAAAATTGCTTTATTTCATGAAGGTAAGTCTATTTACACTATAACATTTAGGTTTGGATCATTCTCTCATAAGAAAATGCAAACTGCATATTAACCATTATTTTAACGCAGACAAGCAGTTTTTACATGCTTCACGACAATTGCGTGCAAATAAGTCCTTATAGGCAAAATTGCTTTATTTTACAAAGGTTAGTCTATTTACACTATAACATTCAGGTTTGGATCATTCTCTCAAAAGAAAATGCAAACTGCATATTAACCATTATTTAAACGCAGACACACAGTTTTTACATGCTTTACGACAATTATGTGCAAATGAGTCTTTATAGGCAAAATTGCTTTATTTCATGAGGGTAAGTCTATTTACACTATAACATTCAGGTTTGGATCATTCTCTCATAAGAAAATGCAAACTGCGTATTAACCATTATTTTTAACGCAGACAAGCAGTTTTTACATGCTTTATGACAATTAGGGTAAAATGAGTCCTTATAGGCAAAATTGCTTTATTTCATGAGAGTACGTCTATTTACACTATAACATTCAGGTTTGGATCATTCTTTCATAAGAAAATGCAAACTGCATATTAACCATTATTTTAACGCAGACAAGCAGTTTTTACATGCTTTATGACAATTAGGTGCAAATGAGTCTTTATAGGCAAAATTGCTTTATTTCATGAGGGAAAGTCTATTTACACTATAACATTCAGGTTTGGATCATTCTCTCATAAGAAAATGCAAACTGAATATTAACAATTATTTTAACGCTAACAAGCAGTTTTTACATGCTTCACGACAATTGCGTGCAAATGAGTCCTTATAGGCAAAATTGCTTTATTTTCAAAGGTAAGTCTATTTACACTATAACATTCAGGTTTGGATCATTCGTTCATAAGAAAATATAAACTGCATATTTACTATCATTTTAACGCATACAAGCAGTTTTTACATGCTTTATGACAATTAGGTGCAAAAGAGTCTTTATAGGCAAAATTGCTTTATTTCATGAAGGTAAGTCTATTTACACTATAACATTCCGGTTTGGATCATTCTCTCATAAGAAAATGCAAACTGCATATTAACAATTATTTTAACGCTAACAAGCAGTTTTTACATGCTTCACGACAATTGCGTGCAAATGAGTCCTTATAGGCAAAATTGCTTTATTTCATGAGGGTAAGTCTATTTACACTATAATATTCAGGTTTGGATCATTCTCTCATAAAAAAATGCAAACTGCATATTTACTATCTTTTTCACGCAGACAAGCAGTTTTTAAATGCTTCACGACAATTTTGTGCGAATGAGTCCTTATAGGCAAAATTGCTTTATTTTACAAAGGTAAGTCTATTTACACTATACCATTCAGGTTTGGATCATTCTCTCATAAGAAAATGCAATTTGCATATAAACCAATATTTTAACGCATACAAGCAGTTTTTACATGCTTTATGACAATTAGGGGCAAATGGGTCCTTATAGGCAAAATTGCTTTATTTTATGAAGGTTAGTCTATTTACACTATAACATTCAGGTTTGGATTATTCTCTCATAAGAAAATGCAAACTGCATATTAACCATTATTTTAACGCAGACAAGCAGTTTTTACATGCTTTACGACAATTAGGTGCAAATGAGTACTTATAGGCAAAATTGCTTTATTTCACAAACGAAAGTTTACTTACACTATAACATTCAGGTTTGGATCATTCTCTCACAAGAAAATGCAAACTGCATATTAACTATTATTTTAACGCATACAAGCAGTTTTTACATGCTTTATGACAATTAGGTGCAAATGAGTCCTTATAGGCAAAATTGCTTTATTTCACGAGGGTAAGTCTATTTACACTATAACATTCAGGTTTGGATCATTCTCTCATAAGAAAATGAAAACTGAATATTGACTATCATTTTCACGCAGACAAGGAGTTTTTACATGGTTTACGACAATTAGGTGCAAATAAGTCCTTAAAGGCAAAATTGTTTTATTTTACAAAGGTAAGTCTACATTCACTATAACATTCAGGTTTGGATCATTCTCTCATAAGAAAATGCAAACTGCATATTCACCATTATTTTAACGCAGACAAGCAGTTTTTACATGCTTCACGACAATTGCGTGCAAATGAGTCCTTATAGGCAAAATTGCTTTATTTTACAACGGTAAGTCTATTTACACTATAACATTAAGGTTTGGATCATTCTCTCATAAGAAAATGCAATCTGCATATTACACATTATTTTAACGCATACAAGCAGTTTTTACATGCTTTATGACAATTAGGGGCAAATGAGTCCTTATAGGCAAAATTGCTTTATTTTATGAAGGTAAGTCTACTTTCACTATAACATTCAGGTTTGGATCATTCTCTCATAAGAAAATGCAAACTGCATATACACCATTATTTTAACGCAGACAAGCAGTTTCTACATGCTTCACGACAATTACGTGCAAATGAGTCCTTATAGGCAAAATTGCTTTATTTTACAACGGTAAGTCTATTTACACTATAACATTAAGGTTTGGATCATTCTCTCATAAGAAAATGCAATCTGCATATTAACCATTATTTTAACGCATACAAGCAGTTTTTACATGCTTTATGACAATTTGGGGCAAATGAGTCCTTATAGGCAAAATTGCTTTATTTCATGAAGGTAAGTCTATTTACACTATAACATTCAGGTTTGGATCATTCTCTCATAAGAAAATGCAAACTGCATATTTACTATCATTTTCACGCAGACAAGCAGTTTTTACATGCTTCACGACAATTGCGTGCAAATGAGTCCTTATAGGCAAAATTGCTTTATTTTACAAAGGTAGTCTATTTACACTATAACATTCAGGTTTGGATCATTCTCTCATAAGAAAATGCAAACTGAATATTAACCATTATTTTAACGCATACAAGCAGTTTTTACATGCTTTATGACAATTAGGGGCAAATGAGTCCTTAAAGGCAAAATTGCTTTATTTCATGAGGGTAAGTCTATTTACACTATAACATTCAGGTTTAGATCATTCTCTCATAAGAAAATGCAAACTGCATATTAACCATTATTTTAACGCAGACAAGCAGTTTTTACATGCTTTACGACAATTAGGTGCAAATGAGTCTTTATAAGCAAAATTGCTTTATTTCACAAAGGTAAGTTTACTTACACTATAACATTCAGGTTTGGATCATTCTCTCAAAAGAAAATGCAAACTGCATATTAACCATTATTTAAACGCAGACAAGCAGTTTTTACATGCTTTATGACAATTAGGGTAAAATGCGTCCTTATAGGCAAAATTGCTTTATTTTACAAAGGTAAGTCTATTTACACTATAATATTCAGGTTTGGATCATTCTCTCATAAGAAAATGCAAACTGAATATTGACTATCATTTTCACGCAGACAAGCAGTTTTTAAATGCTTCACGACAATTGCGTGCAAATGAGTCCTCATAGGCAAAATTGCTTTTTTTTACAAAGGTAAGTCTATTTACACTATAATATTCAGGTTTGGATCATTCTCTCATAAGAAAATGCAAACTGCATATTAACCATTATTTTAACGCATACAAGCAGTTTTTACATGCTTTATGACAATTAGGGGCAAATGAGTCCTTATAGGCAAAATTGCTTTATTTCATGAAGGTAAGTCTATTTACACTATAACATTTAGGTTTGGATCATTCTCTCATAAGAAAATGCAAACTGCATATTAACCATTATTTTAACGCAGACAAGCAGTTTTTACATGCTTCACGACAATTGCGTGCAAATAAGTCCTTATAGGCAAAATTGCTTTATTTTACAAAGGTAAGTCTATTTACACTATAACATTCAGGTTTGGATCATTCTCTCAAAAGAAAATGCAAACTGCATATTAACCATTATTTAAACGCAGACAAGCAGTTTTTACATGCTTTATGACAATTAGGGTAAAATGCGTCCTTATAGGCAAAATTGCTTTATTTTACAAAGGTAAGTCTATTTACACTATATCATTCAGGTTTGGATCATTCTCTCATAAGAAAATGCAAACTGCATTTAACCATTATTTTAACGCATACAAGCAGTTTTTACATGCTTTATGACAATTTGGGGCAAATGAGTCCTTATAGGCAAAATTGCTTTATTTTATGAAGGTAAGTCTACTTTCACTATAACATTCAGGTTTGGATCATTCTCTCATAAGAAAATGCAAACTGCATATACACCATTATTTTAACGCAGACAAGCAGTTTCTACATGCTTCACGACAATTGCGTGCAAATGAGTCCTTATAGGCAAAATTGCTTTATTTTACAACGGTAAGTCTATTTACACTATAACATTAAGGTTTGGATCATTCTCTCATAAGAAAATGCAATCTGCATATTAACCATTATTTTAACGCATACAAGCAGTTTTTACATGCTTTATGACAATTTGGGGCAAATGAGTCCTTATAGGCAAAATTGCTTTATTTTACAACGGTAAGTCTATTTACACTATAACATTAAGGTTTGGATCATTCTCTCATAAGAAAATGCAAACTGCATATTAACCATAATTTAAACGCAGACAAGCAGTTTTTACATGCTTTACGACAATTAGGTGCAAATGAGTCTTTATAGGCAAAATTGCTATATTTCATGAGGGTAAGTCTATTTACACTATACCATTCAGGTTTGGATCATTCTCTCATAAGAAAATGCAAATTGCATATTAACCATTATTTTAACGCAGACAAGCAGTTTTACATGCTTTATGACAATTAGGGGCAAATAAGTCCTTATAGGCAAAATTGCTTTATTTTACAAAGGTAAGTCTATTTACACTATAACATTCAGGTTTGGATCATTCTCTCATAAGAAAATGCAAACTGCATATTTACTATCATTTTCACGCAGACAAGCAGTTTTTACATGCTTCACGACAATTGCGTGCAAATGAGTCCTTATAGGCAAAATTGCTTTATTTTACAAAGGTAGTCTATTTACACTATAACATTCAGGTTTGGATCATCCTCTCATAAGAAAATGCAAACTGAATATTAACCATTATTTTAACGCATACAAGCAGTTTTTACATGCTTTATGACAATTAGGGGCAAATGAGTCCTTAAAGGCAAAATTGCTTTATTTCATGAGGGTAAGTCTATTTACACTATAACATTCAGGTTTGGATCATTCTCTCATAAGAAAATGCAAACTGCATATTAACCATTATTTTAACGCAGACAAGCAGTTTTTACATGCTTTACGACAATTAGGTGCAAATGAGTCTTTATAAGCAAAATTGCTTTATTTCACAAAGGTAAGTTTACTTACACTATAACATTCAGGTTTGGATCATTCTCTCAAAAGAAAATGCAAACCGCATATTAACCATTATTTAAACGCAGACAAGCAGTTTTTACATGCTTTATGACAATTAGGGTAAAATGCGTCCTTATAGGCAAAATTGCTTTATTTTACAAAGGTAAGTCTATTTACACTATAATATTCAGGTTTGGATCATTCTCTCATAAGAAAATGCAAACTGAATATTGACTATCATTTTCACGCAGACAAGCAGTTTTTAAATGCTTTATGACAATTAGGTGCAAATGAGTCCTTATAGGCAAAATTGCTTTATTTCATGAGAGTAAGTCTATTTACACTATAACATTCAGGTTTGGATCATTCTCTCATAAGAAAATGCAAACTGCCTATTAACCATTATTTTAACGCAGACATGCAGTTTTTACATGCTTTATGACAATTAGGTGCAAATGAGTCTTTATAGGCAAAATTGCTTTATTTCATGAGGGTAAGTCTATTTACACTATAACATTCAGGTTTGGATCATTCTTTCATAAGAAAATGCAAACTGCATATTAACCATTATTTTAACGCAGACAAGCAGTTTTTACATGCTTTATGACAATTAGGGGAAATTGAGTCCTTATAGGCAAAATTGCTTTATTTCATGAGGGTAAGTCTATTTACACTATAATATTTAGGTTTGGATCATTCTCTCATAAGAAAATGCAAACTGCATATTTACTATCTTTTTCACGCAGACAAGCAGTTTTTAAATGCTTCACGACAATTTTGTGCAAATGAGTCCTTATAGGCAAAATTGCTTTATTTTACAAAGGTAAGTCTATTCACACTATAACATTCAGGTTTGGATCATTCTCTCATAAGAAAATACAAACTGCATATTAACCATTATTTTAACGCATACAAGCAGTTTTTACATGCTTTATGACAATTAGGGGCAAATGAGTCTATATAGGCAAAATTGCTTTATTTTACAAAGGTAAGTTTTTTTAAACTATAACATTCAGGTTTAGATCATTCTCTCATAAGAAAATGCAAATTGCATATTAACTATTATTTTAACGCATACAAGCAGTTTTTACAAGCTTTATGACAATTAGGTGCAAATGAGACCTTACAGGCAAAATTGTTTTATTCCATGATGGTAAGTCTATTTACACTATAACATTCTGGTTTGGTTAATTCTCTCATAAGAAAATGCAAACTGCATATTAACAATTATTTTAACGCTGACAAGCAGTTTTTACATGCTTCACGACAATTGCGTGCAAATGAGTCCTTATAGGCAAAATTGCTTTATTTTACAAAGGTAAGTCTATTTACACTATAACATTCAGGTTTGGATCATTCTCTCATAAGAAAATGCAAACTGCATTTAACCATTATTTTAACGCATACAAGCAGTTTTTACATGCTTTATGACAATTTGGGGCAAATGAGTCCTTATAGGCAAAATTGCTTTATTTCATGAGGGTAAGTCTATTTACAATTCAGGTTTGGATCATTCTCTCATAAGAAAATGCAATTTGCATATAAACCAATATTTTAACGCATACAAGCAGGTTTTACATGCTTTATGACAATTAGGGGCAAATGGGTCCTTATAGGCAAAATTGCTTTATTTTATGAAGGTTAGTCTATTTACACTATAACATTCAGGTTTGGATTATTCTCTCATAAGAAAATGCAAACTGCATATTAACCATTATTTTATTGCAGACAAGCAGTTTTTACATGCTTTATGACAATTAGGGGCAAATGAGTCCTTATAGGCAAAATTGCTTTATTTCATGAGGGTAAGTCTATTTACACTATAACATTCAGGTTTGGATCATTCTCTCATAAGAAAATGCAAACTGCATATTAACCATTATTTTAACGCAGACAAGCAGTTTTTACATGCTTTACGACAATTAGGTGCAAATGAGTCTTTATAAGCAAAATTGCTTTATTTCACAAAGGTATGTTTACTTACACTATAACATTCAGGTTTGGATCATTCTCTCACATGAAAATGCGAACTGCATATTAACTATTATTTTCACGCATACAAGCAGTTTTTACATGCTTTATGACAATTAGGTGCAAATGAGTCCTTATAGGCAAAATTGCTTTATTTCATGAGGGTAAGTCTATTTACACTATAACATTCAGGTTTGGATCATTCTCTCATAAGAAAATGCAAACTGAATATTGACTATCATTTTCACGCAGACAAGCAGTTTTTACATGCTTCACGACAATTGCGTGCAAATGAGTCCTTATAGGCAAAATTGCTTTATTTTACAAAGATAAGTCTATTTACACTATAACATTCAGGTTTGGATCATTCTCTCATAAGAAAATGCAAACTGCATATTAACCATTATTTAAACGCAGACACACAGTTTTCACATGCTTTACGACAATTATGTGCAAATGAGTCTTTATAGGCAAAATTGCTTTATTTCATGAGGGTAAGTCTATTTACACTATAACATTCAGGTTTGGATCATTCTTTCATAAGAAAATGCAAACTGCATATTAACCATTATTTTAACGCAGACAAGCAGTTTTTACATGCTTTATGACAATTAGGTGCAAATGAGTCTTTATAGGCAAAATTGCTTAATTTATGAGGGTAAGTCTATTTACACTATAACATTCAGGTTTGGATCATTCTCTCATAAGAAAATGCAAACTGCATATTAACCATTATTTTAACGCAGACAAGCAGTTTTTACATGCTTTATGACAATTAGGGGCAAATGTGTCCTTATAAGCAAAATTGCTTTATTTCATGAAGGTAAGTCTAAATACACTATAACATTCAGGTTTGGATCATTCTCTCATAAGAAAATGCAAACTGCATATTAACCATTATTTTAACGCAGACAAGCAGTTTTTACATGCTTTATGACAATTAGGTGCAAATGAGTCTTTATAGGCACAATTGCTTTATTTCATGAGGGTAAGTCTATTTACACTATAACATTCAGGTTTGGATCATTCTCTCATAAGAAAATGCAAACTGCATATTAACCATTATTTTAACGCAGACAAGCAGTTTTTACATGCTTTATGACAATTAGGGGCAAATGAGTCCTTATAGGCAAAATTGCTTTATTTTACAAAGGTAAGTCTATTCACACTATAACATTCAGGTTTGGATCATTCTCTCATAAGAAAATACAAACTGCATATTAACCATTATTTTAACGCATACAAGCAGTTTTTACATGCTTTATGACAATTAGGGGCAAATGAGTCTATATAAGCAAAATTGCTTTATTTTACAAAGGTAAGTTTTTTTAAACTATAACATTCAGGTTTAGTTCATTCTCTCATAAGAAAATGCAAATTGCATATTATTAACTATTATTTTAACGCATACAAGCAGTTTTTACAAGCTTTATGACAATTAGGTGCAAATGAGTCCTTACAGGCAAAATTGTTTTATTTCATGATGGTAAGTCTATTTACACTATAACATTCAGGTTTGGATCATTCGTTCATAAGAAAATATAAACTGCATATTTACTATCATTTTAACGCATACAAGCAGTTTTTACATGCTTTATGACAATTAGGTGCAAATGAGTCCTTACAGGCAAAATTGCTTTATTTCATGAAGGTAAGTCTATTTACACTATAACATTCCGGTTTGGATCATTCTCTCATAAGAAAATGCAAACTGCATATTAACAATTATTTTAACGCTAACAAGCAGTTTTTACATGCTTCACGACAATTGCGTGCAAATGAGTCCTTATAGGCAAAATTGCTTTATTTCATGAGGGTAAGTCTATTTACACTATAATATTCAGGTTTGGATCATTCTCTCATAAGAAAATGCAAACTGCATATTTACTATCTTTTTCACGCAGACAAGCAGTTTTTAAATGCTTCACGACAATTTTGTGCAAATGAGTCCTTATAGGCAAAATTGCTTTATTTTACAAAGGTAAGTCTATTTACACTATACCATTCAGGTTTGGATCATTCTCTCATAAGAAGATGCAATTTGCATATAAACCAATATTTTAACGCATACAAGCAGTTTTTACATGCTTTATGACAATTAGGGGCAAATGAGTCCTTAAAGGCAAAATTGCTTTATTTCATGAGGGTAAGTCATTTTACACTATAACATTCAGGTTTGGATCATTCTCTCATAAGAAAATGCAAACTGCATATTAACCATTATTTTAACGCATACAAGCAGTTTTTACATGCTTTATGACAATTAGGGGCAAATGGGTCCTTATAGGCAAAATTGCTTTATTTTATGAAGGTTAGTCTATTTACTCTATAACATTCAGGTTTGGATTATTTTCTCATTAGAAAATGCAAACTGCATATTAACCATTATTTTAACGCAGACAAGCAGTTTTAACATGCTTTATGACAATTAGGTGCAAATGAGTCTTTATAGGCAAAATTGCTTTATTTCATGAAGGTAAGTCAATTTACACTATAACATTCAGGTTTGGATCATTCTCTCATAAGAAAATGCAAACTGCATATTAACAATTATTTTAACGCTGACAAGCAGTTTTTACATGCTTTACGACAATTAGGTGCAAATGAGTCCTTATAGGCAAAAGTGCTTTATTTCATGAGGGTTAGTCTATTTACACTATAACATTCAGGTTTGGATCATTCTCTCATAAGAAAATACAAACTGCATATTTACTAACATTTTCACGCAGACAAGCAGTTTTTACATGCTTCACGACAATTGCGTGCAAATGAGTCCTTATAGGCAAAATTGCTTCATTTTACAAAGGTAAGTCTATTTACACTATAACATTCAGGTTTGGATCATTCTCTCATAAGAAAATGCAAACTGCATTTAACCATTATTTTAACGCATACAAGCAGTTTTTACATGCTTTATGACAATTAGGGGCAAATGGGTCCTTATAGGCAAAATTGCTTTATTTTATGAAGGCTAGTCTATTTACACTTTAACATTCAGGTTTGGATCATTCTCTCATAAGAAAATGCAAACTGAATATTGACTATCATTTTCACGCAGACAAGCAGTTTTTACATGGTTTACGACAATTAGGTGCAAATAAGTCCTTAAAGGCAAAATTGTTGTATTTTACAAAGGTAAGTCTACTTTCACTATAACATTCAGGTTTGGATCATCCTCTCATAAGAAAATGCAAACTGCATATTCACCATTATTTTAACGCAGACAAGCAGTTTTTACATGCTTCACGACAATTGCGTGCAAATGAGTCCTTATAGGCAAAATTGCTTTATTTTTCAACGGTAAGTCTATTTACACTATAACATTAAGGTTTGGATCATTCTCTCATAAGAAAATGCAATCTGCATATTAACCATTATTTTAACGCATACAAGCAGTTTTTACATGCTTTATGACAATTAGGGGCAAATCAGTCCTTATAGGCAAAATTGCTTTATTTCATGAAGGTAAGTCTACTTTCACTATAACATTCAGGGTTGGATCATTCTCTCATTAGAAAATGCAAACTGCATATTCACCATTATTTTAACGCAGACAAGCAGTTTCTACATGCTTCACGACAATTGCGTGCAAATGAGTCCTTATAGGCAAAATTGCTTTATTTTGCAACGGTAAGTCTATTTACACTAAAACATTAAGGTTTGCATCATTCTCTCATAAGAAAATGCAATCTGCATATTAACCATTATTTTAACGCATACAAGCAGTTTTTACATGCTTTATGACAATTTGGGGCAAATGAGTCCTTATAGGCAAAATTGCTTTATTTCATGAAGGTAAGTCTATTTACACTATAACATTCAGGTTTAGATCATTCTCTCATAAGAAAATGCAAACTGCATATTAACCATTATTTAAACGCAGACAAGCAGTTTTTACATGCTTTACGACAATTAGGTGCAAATGAGTCTTTATAGGCAAAATTGCTTTATTTCATGAGAGTAAGTCTATTTACACTATAACATTCAGGTTTGGATCATTCTCTCATAAGAAAATGCAAACTGCATATTAACCATTATTTAAACGCAGACAAGCAGTTTTTACATGCTTTACGACAATTATGTGCAAATGAGTCTTTTTAGGCAAAATTGCTTTATTTCATGATGGTAAGTCTATTTACACTATAACATTCAGGTTTGTATCATTCTTTCATAAGAAAATGCAAACTGCATATTAACCATTATTTAAACGCAGACAAGCAGTTTTTACATGCTTTATGACAATTAGGGGCAAATGAGTTCTTATAGGCAAAATTGCTTTATTTTACAAAGGTAAGTCTATTTACACTATAACATTCAGGTTTGGATCATTCTCTCATAAGAAAATGCAAACTGCATATTAACCATTATTTAAACGCAGACAAGCAGTTTTTACATGCTTTACGACAATTAGGTGCAAATGAGTCCTTATAGGCAAAATTGCTTTATTTTACAAAGGTTAGTCTATTTACACTATAACATTCAGGTTTGGATCATTCTCTCATAAGAAAATGCAAACTGCATATTAACCATAATTTTAAAGCATACAAGCAGTTTTTACATGCTTTATGACAATTAGGTGCAAATGAGTCCTTATAGGCAAAATTGCTTTATTTCATGAGGGTAAGTCTATTTACACTATAACATTCAGGTTTGGATCATTCTCTCATAAGAAAATGCAAACTGAATATTGACTATCATTTATACGCAGACAAGCAGTTTTTACATGGTTTACGACAATTAGGTGCAAATAAGTCCATAAAGGCAAAATTGTTTCATTTCACAAAAGTAAGTCTACTTTCACTATAACATTCAGGTTTGGATCATTCTCTCATAAGAAAATGCAAACTGCAGATTAACCATTATTTTAACGCAGACAAGCAGTTTTTACATGCTTCACGACAATTGCGTGCAAATGAGTCCTTATAGGCAAAATTTTTTTATTTTACAAAGGTAAGTCTATTTACACTATAAAATTCAGGTTTGGATCATTCTCTCAAAAGAAAATGCAATCTGCATATTAACCATTATTTTAACGCATACAAGCAGTTTTTACATGCTTTATGACAATTAGGGGCAAATGAGTCCTTATAGGCAAAATTGCTTTATTTCATAAAGGTAAGTCTATTTACACTATAACATTCAGGTTTGGATCATTCTCTCATAAGAAAATGCAAACTGCATATTAACCATTATTTAAACGCAGACAAGCAGTTTTTACATGCTTTACGACAATTAGGTGCAAATAAGTCTTTATAAGCAAAATTGCTTTATTTCACAAAGGTAAGTTTACTTACACTATAACATTCAGGTTTGGATCATTCTCTCTCAAGAAAATGCAAACTGCATATTAACTATTATTTTCGCGCATACAAGCAGTTTTTACATGCTTTATGACAATTAGGTGCAAATGAGTCCTTATAGGCAAAATTGCTTTATTTCATGAGGGTAAGTCTATTTACACTATAACATTCAGGTTTGGATCATTCTCTCATAAGAAAATGCAAACTGAATATTGACTATCATTTTCACGCAGACAAGCAGTTTTTACATGCTTCACGACAATTGCGTGCAAATGAGTCCTTATAGGCAAAATTGCTTTATTTTCAAAGGTAAGTCTATTTACACTATAACATTCAGGTTTGGATCATTCTCTCATAAGAAAATGCAAACTGCATATTAACCATTATTTTAACGCATACAAGCAGTTTTTACATGCTTTATGACAATTAATGGCAAATGAGTCCTTATAGGCAAAATTGATTTATTTCATGAAGGTAAGTCTATTTACACTATAACATTCAGGTTTAGATCATTCTCTCATTAGAAAATGCAATCTGCATAATAACCATTATTTTAACGCATACAAGCAGTTTTTACATGCTTTATGACAATTAGGGGCAAATGAGTCCTTATAGGCAAAATTGCTTTATTTCATGAAGGTAAGTCTATTTACACTATAACATTTAGGTTTGGATCATTCTCTCATAAGAAAATGCAAACTGCATATTAACCATTATTTTCACGCAGACAAGCAGTTTTTACATGCTTCACGACAATTGCGTGCAAATGAGTCCTTATAGGCAAAATTGCTTTATTTTACAAAGGTAAGTCTATTTACACTATAATATTCAGGTTTGGATCATTCTCTCATAAGAAAATGCAAACTGCATATTAACCATTATTTTAACGCATACAAGCAGTTTTTACATGCTTTATGACAATTAGGGGCAAATGAGTCCTTATAGGCAAAATTGCTTTATTTCATGAAGGTAAGTCTATTTACACTATAACATTTAGGTTTGGATCATTCTCTCATAAGAAAATGCAAACTGCATATTAACCATTATTTTAACGCAGACAAGCAGTTTTTACATGCTTCACGACAATTGCGTGCAAATAAGTCCTTATAGGCAAAATTGCTTTATTTTACAAAGGTAAGTCTATTTACACTATAACATTCAGGTTTGGATCATTCTCTCAAAAGAAAATGCAAACTGCATATTAACCATTATTTAAACGCAGACACACAGTTTTTACATGCCTTACGACAATTATGTGCAAATGAGTCTTTATAGGCAAAATTGCTTTATTTCATGAGGGTAAGTCTATTTACACTATAACATTCAGGTTTGGATCATTCTCTCATAAGAAAATGCAAACTGCGTATTAACCATTATTTTAACGCAGACAAGCAGTTTTTACATGCTTTATGACAATTAGGGTAAAATGAGTCCTTATAGGCAAAATTGCTTTATTTTACAAAGGTAAGTCTATTTACACTATATCATTCAGGTTTGGATCATTCTCTCATAAGAAAATGCAAACTGCATATTAACCATTATTTAAACGCAGACAAGCAGTTTTTACATGCTTTACGACAATTAGGTGCAAATGAGTCCTTATAGGAAAAATTGCTTTATTTCATGAGAGTACGTCTACTTACACTATAACATTTAGGTTTGGATCATTCTCTCATAAGAAAATGCAAACTGCGTATTAACCATTATTTTAACGCAGACAAGCAGTTTTTACATGCTTTATGACAATTAGGGTAAAATGAGTCCTTATAGGCAAAATTGCTTTATTTTACAAAGGTAAGTCTATTAACACTATATCATTCAGGTTTGGATCATTCTCTCATAAGAAAATGCAAACTGCGTATTAACCATTATTTTAACGCAGACAAGCAGTTTTTACATGCTTTATGACAATTAGGGTAAAATGAGTCCTTATAAGCAAAATTGCTTTATTTTACAAAGGTAAGTCTATTTACACTATATCATTCAGGTTTGGATCATTCTCTCATAAGAAAATGCAAACTGCATATTAACCATTATTTAAACGCAGACAAGCAGTTTTTACATGCTTTACGACAATTAGGTGCAAATGAGTCCTTATAGGCAAAATTGCTTTATTTCATGAGAGTACGTCTATTTACACTATAACATTCAGGTTTGGATCATTCTTTCATAAGAAAATGCAAACTGCATATTAACCATTATTTTAACGCAGACAAGCAGTTTTTACATGCTTTATGACAATTAGGTGCAAATAAGTCTTTATAGGCAAAATTGCTTTATTTCATGAGGGTAAGTCTATTTACACTATAACATTCAAGTTTGGATCATTCTCTCATAAGAAAATGCAAACTGCATATTAACCATTATTTTAACGCAGACAAGCAGTTTTTAGATGCTTCACGACAATTGCGTGCAAATGAGTCCTTATAGGCAAAATTGCTTTATTTTACAGAGGTAAGTCTATTTACACTATAATATTCAGGTTTGGATCATTCTCTCATAAGAAAATGCAAACTGCATATTAACCATTATTTTAACGCATACAAGCAGTTTTTTCATGCTTTATGACAATTAGGGGCAAATGAGTCCTTATAGGCAAAATTGCTTTATTTCATGAAGGTAAGTCTATTTACACTATAAC
This sequence comes from Xanthostigma xanthostigma, assembly GCA_963575645.1. Lineage (NCBI taxonomy): Eukaryota > Metazoa > Arthropoda > Insecta > Raphidioptera > Raphidiidae > Xanthostigma > Xanthostigma xanthostigma. Next base: position 15,864,027 of record OY754468.1, on the reverse strand, counting down.
ATTTAGGTTTGGATCATTCTCTCATAAGAAAATGCAAACTGCATATTAACCATTATTTTAACGCAGACAAGCAGTTTTTACATGCTTCACGACAATTGCGTGCAAATAAGTCCTTATAGGCAAAATTGCTTTATTTTACAAAGGTTAGTCTATTTACACTATAACATTCAGGTTTGGATCATTCTCTCAAAAGAAAATGCAAACTGCATATTAACCATTATTTAAACGCAGACACACAGTTTTTACATGCTTTACGACAATTATGTGCAAATGAGTCTTTATAGGCAAAATTGCTTTATTTCATGAGGGTAAGTCTATTTACACTATAACATTCAGGTTTGGATCATTCTCTCATAAGAAAATGCAAACTGCGTATTAACCATTATTTTTAACGCAGACAAGCAGTTTTTACATGCTTTATGACAATTAGGGTAAAATGAGTCCTTATAGGCAAAATTGCTTTATTTCATGAGAGTACGTCTATTTACACTATAACATTCAGGTTTGGATCATTCTTTCATAAGAAAATGCAAACTGCATATTAACCATTATTTTAACGCAGACAAGCAGTTTTTACATGCTTTATGACAATTAGGTGCAAATGAGTCTTTATAGGCAAAATTGCTTTATTTCATGAGTGAAAGTCTATTTACACTATAACATTCAGGTTTGGATCATTCTCTCATAAGAAAATGCAAACTGAATATTGACTATCATTTTCACGCAGACAAACAGTTTTTACATGCTTCACGACAATTGCGTGCAAATGAGTCCTTATAGGCAAAATTGCTTTATTTTCAAAGGTAAGTCTATTTACACTATAACATTCAGGTTTGGATCATTCGTTCATAAGAAAATATAAACTGCATATTTACTATCATTTTAACGCATACAAGCAGTTTTTACATGCTTTATGACAATTAGGTGCAAAAGAGTCTTTATAGGCAAAATTGCTTTATTTCATGAAGGTAAGTCTATTTACACTATAACATTCCGGTTTGGATCATTCTCTCATCAGAAAATGCAAACTGCATATTAACAATTATTTTAACGCTAACAAGCAGTTTTTACATGCTTCACGACAATTGCGTGCAAATGAGTCCTTATAGGCAAAATTGCTTTATTTCATGAGGGTAAGTCTATTTACACTATAATATTCAGGTTTGGATCATTCTCTCATAAGAAAATGCAAACTGCATATTTACTATCTTTTTCACGCAGACAAGCAGTTTTTAAATGCTTCACGACAATTTTGTGCGAATGAGTCCTTATAGGCAAAATTGCTTTATTTTACAAAGGTAAGTCTATTTACACTATACCATTCAGGTTTGGATCATTCTCTCATAAGAAAATGCAATTTGCATATAAACCAATATTTTAACGCATACAAGCAGTTTTTACATGCTTTATGACAATTAGGGGCAAATGGGTCCTTATAGGCAAAATTGCTTTATTTTATGAAGGTTAGTCTATTTACACTATAACATTCAGGTTTGGATTATTCTCTCATAAGAAAATGCAAACTGCATATTAACCATTATTTTAACGCAGACAAGCAGTTTTTACATGCTTTACGACAATTAGGTGCAAATGAGTACTTATAGGCAAAATTGCTTTATTTCACGAGGGTAAGTCTATTTACACTATAACATTCAGGTTTGGATCATTCTCTCATAAGAAAATGAAAACTGAATATTGACTATCATTTTCACGCAGACAAGGAGTTTTTACATGGTTTACGACAATTAGGTGCAAATAAGTCCTTAAAGGCAAAATTGTTTTATTTTACAAAGGTAAGTCTACATTCACTATAACATTCAGGTTTGGATCATTCTCTCATAAGAAAATGCAAACTGCATATTCACCATTATTTTAACGCAGACAAGCAGTTTTTACATGCTTCACGACAATTGCGTGCAAATGAGTCCTTATAGGCAAAATTGCTTTATTTTACAACGGTAAGTCTATTTACACTATAACATTAAGGTTTGGATCATTCTCTCATAAGAAAATGCAATCTGCATATTACACATTATTTTAACGCATACAAGCAGTTTTTACATGCTTTATGACAATTAGGGGCAAATGAGTCCTTATAGGCAAAATTGCTTTATTTTATGAAGGTAAGTCTACTTTCACTATAACATTCAGGTTTGGATCATTCTCTCATAAGAAAATGCAAACTGCATATACACCATTATTTTAACGCAGACAAGCAGTTTCTACATGCTTCACGACAATTACGTGCAAATGAGTCCTTATAGGCAAAATTGCTTTATTTTACAACGGTAAGTCTATTTACACTATAACATTAAGGTTTGGATCATTCTCTCATAAGAAAATGCAATCTGCATATTAACCATTATTTTAACGCATACAAGCAGTTTTTACATGCTTTATGACAATTTGGGGCAAATGAGTCCTTATAGGCAAAATTGCTTTATTTCATGAAGGTAAGTCTATTTACACTATAACATTCAGGTTTGGATCATTCTCTCATAAGAAAATGCAAACTGCATATTAACCATAATTTAAACGCAGACAAGCAGTTTTTACATGCTTTACGACAATTAGGTGCAAATGAGTCTTTATAGGCAAAATTGCTATATTTCATGAGGGTAAGTCTATTTACACTATAACATTCAGGTTTGGATCATTCTCTCATAAGAAAATGCAAACTGCATATTTACTATCATTTTCACGCAGACAAGCAGTTTTTACATGCTTCACGACAATTGCGTGCAAATGAGTCCTTATAGGCAAAATTGCTTTATTTTACAAAGGTAGTCTATTTACACTATAACATTCAGGTTTGGATCATTCTCTCATAAGAAAATGCAAACTGAATATTAACCATTATTTTAACGCATACAAGCAGTTTTTACATGCTTTATGACAATTAGGGGCAAATGAGTCCTTAAAGGCAAAATTGCTTTATTTCATGAGGGTAAGTCTATTTACACTATAACATTCAGGTTTAGATCATTCTCTCATAAGAAAATGCAAACTGCATATTAACCATTATTTTAACGCAGACAAGCAGTTTTTACATGCTTTACGACAATTAGGTGCAAATGAGTCTTTATAAGCAAAATTGCTTTATTTCACAAAGGTAAGTTTACTTACACTATAACATTCAGGTTTGGATCATTCTCTCAAAAGAAAATGCAAACTGCATATTAACCATTATTTAAACGCAGACAAGCAGTTTTTACATGCTTTATGACAATTAGGGTAAAATGCGTCCTTATAGGCAAAATTGCTTTATTTTACAAAGGTAAGTCTATTTACACTATAATATTCAGGTTTGGATCATTCTCTCATAAGAAAATGCAAACTGAATATTGACTATCATTTTCACGCAGACAAGCAGTTTTTAAATGCTTCACGACAATTGCGTGCAAATGAGTCCTCATAGGCAAAATTGCTTTTTTTTACAAAGGTAAGTCTATTTACACTATAATATTCAGGTTTGGATCATTCTCTCATAAGAAAATGCAAACTGCATATTAACCATTATTTTAACGCATACAAGCAGTTTTTACATGCTTTATGACAATTAGGGGCAAATGAGTCCTTATAGGCAAAATTGCTTTATTTCATGAAGGTAAGTCTATTTACACTATAACATTTAGGTTTGGATCATTCTCTCATAAGAAAATGCAAACTGCATATTAACCATTATTTTAACGCAGACAAGCAGTTTTTACATGCTTCACGACAATTGCGTGCAAATAAGTCCTTATAGGCAAAATTGCTTTATTTTACAAAGGTAAGTCTATTTACACTATAACATTCAGGTTTGGATCATTCTCTCAAAAGAAAATGCAAACTGCATATTAACCATTATTTAAACGCAGACAAGCAGTTTTTACATGCTTTATGACAATTAGGGTAAAATGCGTCCTTATAGGCAAAATTGCTTTATTTTACAAAGGTAAGTCTATTTACACTATATCATTCAGGTTTGGATCATTCTCTCATAAGAAAATGCAAACTGCATTTAACCATTATTTTAACGCATACAAGCAGTTTTTACATGCTTTATGACAATTTGGGGCAAATGAGTCCTTATAGGCAAAATTGCTTTATTTTATGAAGGTAAGTCTACTTTCACTATAACATTCAGGTTTGGATCATTCTCTCATAAGAAAATGCAAACTGCATATACACCATTATTTTAACGCAGACAAGCAGTTTCTACATGCTTCACGACAATTGCGTGCAAATGAGTCCTTATAGGCAAAATTGCTTTATTTTACAACGGTAAGTCTATTTACACTATAACATTAAGGTTTGGATCATTCTCTCATAAGAAAATGCAATCTGCATATTAACCATTATTTTAACGCATACAAGCAGTTTTTACATGCTTTATGACAATTTGGGGCAAATGAGTCCTTATAGGCAAAATTGCTTTATTTTACAACGGTAAGTCTATTTACACTATAACATTAAGGTTTGGATCATTCTCTCATAAGAAAATGCAAACTGCATATTAACCATAATTTAAACGCAGACAAGCAGTTTTTACATGCTTTACGACAATTAGGTGCAAATGAGTCTTTATAGGCAAAATTGCTATATTTCATGAGGGTAAGTCTATTTACACTATACCATTCAGGTTTGGATCATTCTCTCATAAGAAAATGCAAATTGCATATTAACCATTATTTTAACGCAGACAAGCAGTTTTACATGCTTTATGACAATTAGGGGCAAATAAGTCCTTATAGGCAAAATTGCTTTATTTTACAAAGGTAAGTCTATTTACACTATAACATTCAGGTTTGGATCATTCTCTCATAAGAAAATGCAAACTGCATATTTACTATCATTTTCACGCAGACAAGCAGTTTTTACATGCTTCACGACAATTGCGTGCAAATGAGTCCTTATAGGCAAAATTGCTTTATTTTACAAAGGTAGTCTATTTACACTATAACATTCAGGTTTGGATCATCCTCTCATAAGAAAATGCAAACTGAATATTAACCATTATTTTAACGCATACAAGCAGTTTTTACATGCTTTATGACAATTAGGGGCAAATGAGTCCTTAAAGGCAAAATTGCTTTATTTCATGAGGGTCAGCTTATTTACACTATAACATTCAGGTTTGGATCATTCTCTCATAAGAAAATGCAAACTGCATATTAACCATTATTTTAACGCAGACAAGCAGTTTTTACATGCTTTACGACAATTAGGTGCAAATGAGTCTTTATAAGCAAAATTGCTTTATTTCACAAAGGTAAGTTTACTTACACTATAACATTCAGGTTTGGATCATTCTCTCAAAAGAAAATGCAAACTGCATATTAACCATTATTTAAACGCAGACAAGCAGTTTTTACATGCTTTATGACAATTAGGGTAAAATGCGTCCTTATAGGCAAAATTGCTTTATTTTACAAAGGTAAGTCTATTTACACTATAATATTCAGGTTTGGATCATTCTCTCATAAGAAAATGCAAACTGAATATTGACTATCATTTTCACGCAGACAAGCAGTTTTTAAATGCTTTATGACAATTAGGTGCAAATGAGTCCTTATAGGCAAAATTGCTTTATTTCATGAGAGTAAGTCTATTTACACTATAACATTCAGGTTTGGATCATTCTCTCATAAGAAAATGCAAACTGCCTATTAACCATTATTTTAACGCAGACAAGCAGTTTTTACATGCTTTATGACAATTAGGTGCAAATGAGTCTTTATAGGCAAAATTGCTTTATTTCATGAGGGTAAGTCTATTTACACTATAACATTCAGGTTTGGATCATTCTTTCATAAGAAAATGCAAACTGCATATTAACCATTATTTTAACGCAGACAAGCAGTTTTTACATGCTTTATGACAATTAGGGGAAATTGAGTCCTTATAGGCAAAATTGCTTTATTTCATGAGGGTAAGTCTATTTACACTATAATATTTAGGTTTGGATCATTCTCTCATAAGAAAATGCAAACTGCATATTTACTATCTTTTTCACGCAGACAAGCAGTTTTTAAATGCTTCACGACAATTTTGTGCAAATGAGTCCTTATAGGCAAAATTGCTTTATTTTACAAAGGTAAGTCTATTCACACTATAACATTCAGGTTTGGATCATTCTCTCATAAGAAAATACAAACTGCATATTAACCATTATTTTAACGCATACAAGCAGTTTTTACATGCTTTATGACAATTAGGGGCAAATGAGTCTATATAGGCAAAATTGCTTTATTTTACAAAGGTAAGTTTTTTTAAACTATAACATTCAGGTTTAGATCATTCTCTCATAAGAAAATGCAAATTGCATATTAACTATTATTTTAACGCATACAAGCAGTTTTTACAAGCTTTATGACAATTAGGTGCAAATGAGACCTTACAGGCAAAATTGTTTTATTCCATGATGGTAAGTCTATTTACACTATAACATTCCGGTTTGGATCATTCTCTCATAAGAAAATGCAAACTGCATATTAACAATTATTTTAACGCTGACAAGCAGTTTTTACATGCTTCACGACAATTGCGTGCAAATGAGTCCTTATAGGCAAAATTGCTTTATTTTACAAAGGTAAGTCTATTTACACTATAACATTCAGGTTTGGATCATTCTCTCATAAGAAAATGCAAACTGCATTTAACCATTATTTTAACGCATACAAGCAGTTTTTACATGCTTTATGACAATTTGGGGCAAATGAGTCCTTATAGGCAAAATTGCTTTATTTCATGAGGGTAAGTCTATTTACAATTCAGGTTTGGATCATTCTCTCATAAGAAAATGCAATTTGCATATAAACCAATATTTTAACGCATACAAGCAGGTTTTACATGCTTTATGACAATTAGGGGCAAATGGGTCCTTATAGGCAAAATTGCTTTATTTTATGAAGGTTAGTCTATTTACACTATAACATTCAGGTTTGGATTATTCTCTCATAAGAAAATGCAAACTGCATATTAACCATTATTTTATTGCAGACAAGCAGTTTTTACATGCTTTATGACAATTAGGGGCAAATGAGTCCTTATAGGCAAAATTGCTTTATTTCATGAGGGTAAGTCTATTTACACTATAACATTCAGGTTTGGATCATTCTCTCATAAGAAAATGCAAACTGCATATTAACCATTATTTTAACGCAGACAAGCAGTTTTTACATGCTTTACGACAATTAGGTGCAAATGAGTCTTTATAAGCAAAATTGCTTTATTTCACAAAGGTATGTTTACTTACACTATAACATTCAGGTTTGGATCATTCTCTCACATGAAAATGCGAACTGCATATTAACTATTATTTTCACGCATACAAGCAGTTTTTACATGCTTTATGACAATTAGGTGCAAATGAGTCCTTATAGGCAAAATTGCTTTATTTCATGAGGGTAAGTCTATTTACACTATAACATTCAGGTTTGGATCATTCTCTCATAAGAAAATGCAAACTGAATATTGACTATCATTTTCACGCAGACAAGCAGTTTTTACATGCTTCACGACAATTGCGTGCAAATGAGTCCTTATAGGCAAAATTGCTTTATTTTACAAAGATAAGTCTATTTACACTATAACATTCAGGTTTGGATCATTCTCTCATAAGAAAATGCAAACTGCATATTAACCATTATTTAAACGCAGACACACAGTTTTCACATGCTTTACGACAATTATGTGCAAATGAGTCTTTATAGGCAAAATTGCTTTATTTCATGAGGGTAAGTCTATTTACACTATAACATTCAGGTTTGGATCATTCTTTCATAAGAAAATGCAAACTGCATATTAACCATTATTTTAACGCAGACAAGCAGTTTTTACATGCTTTATGACAATTAGGTGCAAATGAGTCTTTATAGGCAAAATTGCTTAATTTATGAGGGTAAGTCTATTTACACTATAACATTCAGGTTTGGATCATTCTCTCATAAGAAAATGCAAACTGCATATTAACCATTATTTTAACGCAGACAAGCAGTTTTTACATGCTTTATGACAATTAGGGGCAAATGTGTCCTTATAAGCAAAATTGCTTTATTTCATGAAGGTAAGTCTAAATACACTATAACATTCAGGTTTGGATCATTCTCTCATAAGAAAATGCAAACTGCATATTAACCATTATTTTAACGCAGACAAGCAGTTTTTACATGCTTTATGACAATTAGGTGCAAATGAGTCTTTATAGGCACAATTGCTTTATTTCATGAGGGTAAGTCTATTTACACTATAACATTCAGGTTTGGATCATTCTCTCATAAGAAAATGCAAACTGCATATTAACCATTATTTTAACGCAGACAAGCAGTTTTTACATGCTTTATGACAATTAGGGGCAAATGAGTCCTTATAGGCAAAATTGCTTTATTTTACAAAGGTAAGTCTATTCACACTATAACATTCAGGTTTGGATCATTCTCTCATAAGAAAATACAAACTGCATATTAACCATTATTTTAACGCATACAAGCAGTTTTTACATGCTTTATGACAATTAGGGGCAAATGAGTCTATATAAGCAAAATTGCTTTATTTTACAAAGGTAAGTTTTTTTAAACTATAACATTCAGGTTTAGATCATTCTCTCATAAGAAAATGCAAATTGCATATTATTAACTATTATTTTAACGCATACAAGCAGTTTTTACAAGCTTTATGACAATTAGGTGCAAATGAGTCCTTACAGGCAAAATTGTTTTATTTCATGATGGTAAGTCTATTTACACTATAACATTCAGGTTTGGATCATTCGTTCATAAGAAAATATAAACTGCATATTTACTATCATTTTAACGCATACAAGCAGTTTTTACATGCTTTATGACAATTAGGTGCAAAAGAGTCTTTATAGGCAAAATTGCTTTATTTCATGAAGGTAAGTCTATTTACACTATAACATTCCGGTTTGGATCATTCTCTCATAAGAAAATGCAAACTGCATATTAACAATTATTTTAACGCTAACAAGCAGTTTTTACATGCTTCACGACAATTGCGTGCAAATGAGTCCTTATAGGCAAAATTGCTTTATTTCATGAGGGTAAGTCTATTTACACTATAATATTCAGGTTTGGATCATTCTCTCATAAGAAAATGCAAACTGCATATTTACTATCTTTTTCACGCAGACAAGCAGTTTTTAAATGCTTCACGACAATTTTGTGCAAATGAGTCCTTATAGGCAAAATTGCTTTATTTTACAAAGGTAAGTCTATTTACACTATACCATTCAGGTTTGGATCATTCTCTCATAAGAAGATGCAATTTGCATATAAACCAATATTTTAACGCATACAAGCAGTTTTTACATGCTTTATGACAATTAGGGGCAAATGGGTCCTTATAGGCAAAATTGCTTTATTTTATGAAGGTTAGTCTATTTACACTATAACATTCAGGTTTGGATTATTCTCTCATAAGAAAATGCAAACTGCATATTAACCATTATTTTAACGCAGACAAGCAGTTTTTACATGCTTTACGACAATTAGGTGCAAATGAGTACTTATAGGCAAAATTGCTTTATTTCACAAACGAAAGTTTACTTACACTATAACATTCAGGTTTGGATCATTCTCTCACAAGAAAATGCAAACTGCATATTAACTATTATTTTAACGCATACAAGCAGTTTTTACATGCTTTATGACAATTAGGTGCAAATGAGTCCTTATAGGCAAAATTGCTTTATTTCACGAGGGTAAGTCTATTTACACTATAACATTCAGGTTTGGATCATTCTCTCATAAGAAAATGAAAACTGAATATTGACTATCATTTTCACGCAGACAAGCAGTTTTTACATGGTTTACGACAATTAGGTGAAAATAAGTCCTTAAAGGCAAAATTGTTTTATTTTACAAAGGTAAGTCTACATTCACTATAACATTCAGGTTTGGATCATTCTCTCATAAGAAAATGCAAACTGCATATTCACCATTATTTTAACGCAGACAAGCAGTTTTTACATGCTTCACGACAATTGCGTGCAAATGAGTCCTTATAGGCAAAATTGCCTTATTTTACAACGGTAAGTCTATTTACACTATAACATTAAGGTTTGGATCATTCTCTCATAAGAAAATGCAATCTGCATATTACACATTATTTTAACGCATACAAGCAGTTTTTACATGCTTTATGACAATTAGGGGCAAATGAGTCCTTATAGGCAAAATTGCTTTATTTTATGAAGGTAAGTCTACTTTCACTATAACATTCAGGTTTGGATCATTCTCTCATAAGAAAATGCAAACTGCATATACACCATTATTTTAACGCAGACAAGCAGTTTCTACATGCTTCACGACAATTGCGTGCAAATGAGTCCTTATAGGCAAAATTGCTTTATTTTACAAAGGTAAGTCTATTTACACTATAACATTCAGGTTTGGATCATTCTCTCAAAAGAAAATGCAAACTGCATATTAACCGTTATTTAAACGCAGACAAGCAGTTTTTACATGCTTTATGACAATTAGGGTAAAATGCGTCCTTATAGGCAAAATTGCTTTATTTTACAAAGGTAAGTCTATTTACACTATATCATTCAGGTTTGGATCATTCTCTCATAAGAAAATGCAAACTGCATATTAACCATAATTTAAACGCAGACAAGCAGTTTTTACATGCTTTACGACAATTAGGTGCAAATGAGTCTTTATAGGCAAAATTGCTATATTTCATGAGGGTAAGTCTATTTACACTATACCATTCAGGTTTGGATCATTCTCTCATAAGAAAATGCAAATTGCATATTAACCATTATTTTAACGCAGACAAGCAGTTTTACATGCTTTATGACAATTAGGGGCAAATAAGTCCTTATAGGCAAAATTGCTTTATTTTACAAAGGTAAGTCTATTTACACTATAACATTCAGGTTTGGATCATTCTCTCATAAGAAAATGCAAACTGCATATTAACCATAATTTAAACGCAGACAAGCAGTTTTTACATGCTTTACGACAATTAGGTGCAAATGAGTCTTTATAGGCAAAATTGCTATATTTCATGAGGGTAAGTCTATTTACACTATAACATTCAGGTTTGGATCATTCTCTCATAAGAAAATGCAAACTGCATATTTACTATCATTTTCACGCAGACAAGCAGTTTTTACATGCTTCACGACAATTGCGTGCAAATGAGTCCTTATAGGCAAAATTGCTTTATTTTACAAAGGTAAGTCTATTTACACTATAATATTCAGGTTTGGATCATTCTCTCATAAGAAAATGCAAACTGCATATTAACCATTATTTTAACGCATACAAGCAGTTTTTACATGCTTTATGACAATTAGGGGCAAATGAGTCCTTATAGGCAAAATTGCTTTATTTTACAAAGGTAAGTCTATTTACACTATAACATTCAGGTTTGGATCATTCTCTCATAAGAAAATGCAAACTGCATATTTACTATCATTTTCACGCAGACAAGCAGTTTTTACATGCTTCACGACAATTGCGTGCAAATGAGTCCTTATAGGCAAAATTGCTTTATTTTACAAAGGTAAGTCTATTTACACTATAACATTCAGGTTTGGATCATTCTCTCATAAGAAAATGCAAACTGCATATTAACCATAATTTAAACGCAGACAAGCAGTTTTTACATGCTTTACGACAATTAGGTGCAAATGAGTCTTTATAGGCAAAATTGCTATATTTCATGAGGGTAAGTCTATTTACACTATAACATTCAGGTTTGGATCATTCTCTCATAAGAAAATGCAAACTGCATATTAACCATTATTTTAACGCAGACAAGCAGTTTTTACATGCTTCACGACAATTGCGTGCAAATAAGTCCTTATAGGCAAAATTGCTTTATTTTACAAAGGTAAGTCTATTTACACTATAACATTCAGGTTTGGATCATTCTCTCAAAAGAAAATGCAAACTGCATATTAACCATTATTTAAACGCAGACAAGCAGTTTTTACATGCTTTATGACAATTAGGGTAAAATGCGTCCTTATAGGCAAAATTGCTTTATTTTACAAAGGTAAGTCTATTTACACTATAACATTCAGGTTTGGATCATTCTCTCATAAGAAAATGCAAACTGCATATTAACCATTATTTTAACGCAGACAAGCAGTTTTTAGATGCTTCACGACAATTGCGTGCAAATGAGTCCTTATAGGCAAAATTGCTTTATTTTACAAAGGTTAGTCTATTTACACTATAATATTCAGGTTTGGATCATTCTCTCATAAGAAAATGCAAACTGCATATTAACCATTATTTTAACGCATACAAGCAGTTTTTACATGCTTTATGACAATTAGGGGCAAATGAGTCCTTATAGGCAAAATTGCTTTATTTCATGAAGGTAAGTCTATTTACACTATAACATTTAGGTTTAAATCATTCTCTCATAAGAAAATGCAAACTGCATATTAACCATTATTTTAACGCAGACAAGCAGTTTTTACATGCTTCACGACAATTGCGTGCAAATAAGTCCTTATAGGCAAAATTGCTTTATTTTACAAAGGTAAGTCTATTTACACTATAACATTCAGGTTTGGATCATTCTCTCAAAAGAAAATGCAAACTGCATATTAACCATTATTTAAACGCAGACACACAGTTTTTACATGCTTTACGACAATTATGTGCAAATGAGTCTTTATAGGCAAAATTGCTTTATTTCATGAGGGTAAGTCTATTTACACTATAACATTCAGGTTTGGATCATTCTCTCATAAGAAAATGCAAACTGCGTATTAACCATTATTTTAACGCAGACAAGCAGTTTTTACATGCTTTATGACAATTAGAATAAAATGAGTCCTTATAGGCAAAATTGCTTTATTTTACAAAGGTAAGTCTATTTACACTATATCATTCAGGTTTGGATCATTCTCCCATAAGAAAATGCAAACTGCATATTAACCATTATTTAAACGCAGACAAGCAGTTTTTACATGCTTTACGACAATTAGGTGCAAATGAGTCCTTATAGGCAAAATTGCTTTATTTTATGAGAGTACGTCTATTTACACTATAACATTCAGGTTTGGATCATTCTTTCATAAGAAAATGCAAACTGCATATTAACCATTATTTTAACGCAGACAAGCAGTTTTTACATGCTTTATGACAATTAGGTGCAAATGAGTCTTTATAGGCAAAATTGCTTTATTTCATGAGGGTAAGTCTATTTACACTATAACATTCAGGTTTGGATCATTCTCTCATAAGAAAATGCAAACTGCATATTAACCATTATTTTAACGCAGACAAGCAGTTTTTACATGCTTTATGACAATTAGGGGCAAATGAGTCCTTATAGGCAAAATTGCTTTATTTCATGAGGGTAAGTCTATTTACACTATAATATTCAGGTTTGGATCATTCTCGAAAAGAAAATGCAAACTGCATATTTACTATCTTTTTCACGCAGACAAGCAGTTTTTACATGCTTCACGACAATTTTGTGCAAATGAGTCCTTATAAACAAAATTGCTTTATTTTACAAAGGTAAGTCTATTTACACTATAACATTCAGGTTTGGATCATTCTCTCATAAGAAAATGCAAACTGCATATTAACCATTATTTTAACGCAGACAAGCAGTTTTTACATGCTTTATGACAATTAGGAGCAAATGAGTCCTTAAAGGCAAAATTGCTTTATTTCATGAAGGTAAGTCATTTTACACTATAACATTCAGGTTTGGATCATTCTCTCATAAGAAAATGCAAACTGCATATTAACCATTATTTTAACGCATACAAGCAGTTTTTACATGCTTGATGACAATTAGGGGCAAATGGGTCCTTATAGGCAAAATTGCTTTATTTTATGAAGGTAAGTCTATTTACACTATAACATTCAGGTTTGGATTATTTTCTCATTAGAAAATGCAAACTGCATATTAACCATTATTTTAACGCAGACAAGCAGTTTTTACATGCTTTATGACAATTAGGTGCAAATGAGTCTTTATAGGCAAAATTGCTTTATTTCATGAAGGTAAGTCTATTTACACTATAACATTCAGGTTTGGATCATTCTCTCATAAGAAAATGCAAACTGCATATTAACAATTATTTTAACGCTGACAAGCAGTTTTTACATGCTTTACGACAATTAGGTGCAAATGAGTCCTTATAGGCAAAAGTGCTTTATTTCATGAGGGTTAGTCTATTTACACTATAACATTCAGGTTTGGATCTTTCTCTCATAAGAAAATGCAAACTGCATATTAACCATTATTTTAACGCAGACAAGCAGTTTTTACATGCTTTATGACAATTAGGTGCAAATGAGTCTTTATAGGCAAAATTGCTTTATTTCATGAAGGTAAGTCTATTTACACTATAACATTCAGGTTTGGATCATTCTCTCATAAGAAAATGCAAACTGCATATTAACAATTATTTTAACGCTGACAAGCAGTTTTTACATGCTTTACGACAATTAGGTGCAAATGAGTCCTTATAGGCAAAATTGCTTTATTTCATGAAGGTAAGTCTATTTACACTATAACATTCAGGTTTGGATCATTCTCTCACAAGAAAATGCAAACTGCATATTTACTATCATTTTCACGCAGACAAGCAGTTTTTACATGCTTCACGACAATTGCGTGCAAATGAGTCCTTATAGGCAAAATTGCTTTATTTTACAAAGGTAAGTCTATTTACACTATAACATTCAGGTTTGGATCATTCTCTCATAAGAAAATGCAAACTGCATTTAACCAATATTTTAACGCATACAAGCAGTTTTTACATGCTTTATGACAATCAGGGGCAAATGAGTCCTTATAGGCAAAATTGCTTTATTTCATGAGGGTAAGTCTATTTACACTATACCATTCAGGTTTGGATCATTCTCTCATAAGAAAATGCAATTTGCATATAAACCATTATTTTAACGCATACAAGCAGTTTTTACATGCTTTAAGACAATTAGGGGCAAATGGGTCCTTATAGGCAAAATTGCTTTATTTTATGAAGGTTAGTCTATTTACACTATAACATTCAGGTTTGGATCATTCTCTCATAAGAAAATGCAAACTGCATATTAACTATTATTTTAACGCATACAAGCAGTTTTTACATGCTTTATGACAATTAGGTGCAAATGAGTCCTTATAGGCAAAATTGCTTTATTTCACGAGGGTAAGTCTATTTACACTATAACATTCAGGTTTGGATCATTCTCTCATAAGAAAATGAAAACTGAATAGAGACTATCATTTTCACGCAGACAAGCAGTTTTTACATGGTTTACGACAATTAGGTGCAAATAAGTCCTTAAAGGCAAAATTGTTTTATTTTACAAAGGTAAGTCTACATTCACTATAACATTCAGGTTTGGATCATTCTCTCATAAGAAAATGCAAACTGCATATTCACCATTATTTTAACGCAGACAAGCAGTTTTTACATGCTTCACGACAATTGCGTGCAAATGAGTCCTTATAGGCAAAATTGCTTTATTTTACAACGGTAAGTCTATTTACACTATAACATTAAGGTTTGGATCATTCTCTCATAAGAAAATGCAATCTGCATATTACACATTATTTTAACGCATACAAGCAGTTTTTACATGCTTTATGACAATTAGGGGCAAATGAATCCTTTAAGGCAAAATTGCTTTATTTTATGAAGGTTAGTCTACTTTCACTATAACATTCAGGTTTGGATCATTCTCTCATAAGAAATTGCAAACTGAATATTCACCATTATTTTAACGCAGACAAGCAGTTTCTACATGCTTCACGACAATTGCGTGCAAATGAGTCCTTATAGGCAAAATTGCTTTATTTTACAACGGTAAGTCTATTTACACTATAACATTAAGGTTTGGATCATTCTCTCATAAGAAAATGCAATCTGCATATTAACCATTATTTTAACGCATACAAGCAGTTTTTACATGCTTTATGACAATTTGGGGCAAACGAGTCCTTATAGGCAAAATTGCTTTATTTCATGAAGGTAAGTCTATTAACACTATAACATTCAGGTTTGGATCATTCTCTCATAAGAAAATGCAAACTGCATATTAACCATAATTTAAACGCAGACAAGCAGTTTTTACATGCTTTACGACAATTAGGTGCAAATGAGTCTTTATAGGCAAAATTGCTATATTTCATGAGGGTAAGTCTATTTACACTATAACATTCAGGTTTGGATCATTCTCTCATAAGAAAATGCAAACTGCATATTTACTATCATTTTCACGCAGACAATCAGTTTTTACATGCTTCACGACAATTGCGTGCAAATGAGTCCTTATAGGCAAAATTGCTTTATTTTACAAAGGTAGTCTATTTACACTATAACATTCAGGTTTGGATCATTCTCTCATAAGAAAATGCAAACTGAATATTAACCATTATTTTAACGCATACAAGCAGTTTTTACATGCTTTATGACAATTAGGGGCAAATGAGTCCTTAAAGGCAAAATTGCTTTATTTCATGAGGGTAAGTCTATTTACACTATAACATTCAGGTTTGGATCATTCTCTAATAAGAAAATGCAAACTGCATATTAACCATTATTTTAACGCAGACAAGCAGTTTTTACATGCTTCACGACAATTGCGTGCAAATAAGTCCTTATAGGCAAAATTGCTTTATTTTACAAAGGTAAGTCTATTTACACTATAACATTCAGGTTTGGATCATTCTCTCAAAAGAAAATGCAAACTGCATATTAACCATTATTTAAACGCAGACACACAGTTTTTACATGCTTTACGACAATTATGTGCAAATGAGTCTTTATAGGCAAAATTGCTTTATTTCATGAGGGTAAGTCTATTTACACTATAACATTCAGGTTTGGATCATTCTCTCATAAGAAAATGCAAACTGCGTATTAACCATTATTTTAACGCAGACAAGCAGTTTTTACATGCTTTATGACAATTAGAATAAAATGAGTCCTTATAGGCAAAATTGCTTTATTTTACAAAGGTAAGTCTATTTACACTATATCATTCAGGTTTGGATCATTCTCTCATAAGAAAATGCAAACTGCATATTAACCATTATTTAAACGCAGACAAGCAGTTTTTACATGCTTTACGACAATTAGGTGCAAATGAGTCCTTATAGGCAAAATTGCTTTATTTCATGAGAGTACGTCTATTTACACTATAACATTCAGGTTTGGATCATTCTTTCATAAGAAAATGCAAACTGCATATTAACCATTATTTTAACGCAGACAAGCAGTTTTTACATGCTTTATGACAATTAGGTGCAAATGAGTCTTTATAGGCAAAATTGCTTTATTTCATGAGGGTAAGTCTATTTACACTATAACATTCAGGTTCAGATCATTCTCTCATAAGAAAATGCAATCTGCATATTAACCATTATTTTAACGCATACAAGCAGTTTTTACATGCTTTATGACAATTAGGGGCAAATCAGTCCTTATAGGCAAAATTGCTTTATTTCATGAAGGTAAGTCTACTTTCACTATAACATTCAGGGTTGGATCATTCTCTCATAAGAAAATGCAAACTGCATATTCACCATTATTTTAACGCAGACAAGCAGTTTCTACATGCTTCACGACAATTGCGTGCAAATGAGTCCTTATAGGCAAAATTGCTTTATTTTGCAACGGTAAGTCTATTTACACTAAAACATTAAGGTTTGCATCATTCTCTCATAAGAAAATGCAATCTGCATATTAACCATTATTTTAACGCATACAAGCAGTTTTTACATGCTTTATGACAATTTGGGGCAAATGAGTCCTTATAGGCAAAATTGCTTTATTTCATGAAGGTAAGTCTATTTACACTATAACATTCAGGTTTGGATCATTCTCTCATAAGAAAATGCAAACTGCATATTAACCATAATTTAAACGCAGACAAGCAGTTTTTACATGCTTTACGACAATTAGGTGCAAATGAGTCTTTATAGGCAAAATTGCTTTATTTCATGAGGGTAAGTCTATTTACACTATAACATTCAGGGGTAGATCCTTCTCTCATAAGAAAATGCAAACTGCATATTAACCATTATTTAAACGCAGACAAGCAGTTTTTACATGCTTTACGACAATTAGGTGCAAATGAGTCTTTATAGGCAAAATTGCTTTATTTCATGAGAGTAAGTCTATTTACACTATAACATTCAGGTTTGGATCATTCTCTCATAAGAAAATGCAAACTGCATATTAACCATTATTTAAACGCAGACAAGCAGTTTTTACATGCTTTACGACAATTATGTGCAAATGAGTCTTTATAGGCAAAATTGCTTTACTTCATGAGGGTAAGTCTATTTACACTATAACATTCAGGTTTGTATCATTCTTTCATAAGAAAATGCAAACTGCATATTAACCATTATTTAAACGCAGACAAGCAGTTTTTACATGCTTTATGACAATTAGGGGCAAATGAGTTCTTATAGGCAAAATTGCTTTATTTTACAAAGGTAAGTCTATTTACACTATAACATTCAGGTTTGGATCATTCTCTCATAAGAAAATGCAAACTGCATATTAACCATTATTTAAACGCAGACAAGCAGTTTTTACATGCTTTACGACAATTAGGTGCAAATGAGTCCTTATACGCAAAATTGCTTTATTTTACAAAGGTTAGTCTATTTACACTATAACATTCAGGTTTGGATCATTCTCTCATAAGAAAATGCAAACTGCATATTAACCATAATTTTAAAGCATACAAGCAGTTTTTACATGCTTTATGACAATTAGGTGCAAATGAGTCCTTATAGGCAAAATTGCTTTATTTCATGAGGGTAAGTCTATTTACACTATAACATTCAGGTTTGGATCATTCTCTCATAAGAAAATGCAAACTGAATATTGACTATCATTTATACGCAGACAAGCAGTTTTTACATGGTTTACGACAATTAGGTGCAAATAAGTCCATAAAGGCAAAATTGTTTCATTTCACAAAAGTAAGTCTACTTTCACTATAACATTCAGGTTTGGATCATTCTCTCATAAGAAAATGCAAACTGCAGATTAACCATTATTTTAACGCAGACAAGCAGTTTTTACATGCCTCACGACAATTGCGTGCAAATGAGTCCTTATAGGCAAAATTTTTTTATTTTACAAAGGTAAGTCTATTTACACTATAAAATTCAGGTTTGGATCATTCTCTCAAAAGAAAATGCAATCTGCATATTAACCATTATTTTAACGCATACAAGCAGTTTTTACATGCTTTATGACAATTAGGGGCAAATGAGTCCTTATAGGCAAAATTGCTTTATTTCATAAAGGTAAGTCTATTTACACTATAACATTCAGGTTTGGATCATTCTCTCATAAGAAAATGCAAACTGCATATTAACCATTATTTAAACGCAGACAAGCAGTTTTTACATGCTTTACGACAATTAGGTGCAAATAAGTCTTTATAAGCAAAATTGCTTTATTTCACAAAGGTAAGTTTACTTACACTATAACATTCAGGTTTGGATCATTCTCTCTCAAGAAAATGCAAACTGCATATTAACTATTATTTTCGCGCATACAAGCAGTTTTTACATGCTTTATGACAATTAGGTGCAAATGAGTCCTTATAGGCAAAATTGCTTTATTTCATGAGGGTAAGTCTATTTACACTATAACATTCAGGTTTGGATCATTCTCTCATAAGAAAATGCAAACTGAATATTGACTATCATTTTCACGCAGACAAGCAGTTTTTACATGCTTCACGACAATTGCGTGCAAATGAGTCCTTATAGGCAAAATTGCTTTATTTTCAAAGGTAAGTCTATTTACACTATAACATTCAGGTTTGGATCATTCTCTCATAAGAAAATGCAAACTGCATATTAACCATTATTTTAACGCATACAAGCAGTTTTTACATGCTTTATGACAATTAATGGCAAATGAGTCCTTATAGGCAAAATTGATTTATTTCATGAAGGTAAGTCTATTTACACTATAACATTCAGGTTTAGATCATTCTCTCATTAGAAAATGCAATCTGCATAATAACCATTATTTTAACGCATACAAGCAGTTTTTACATGCTTTATGACAATTAGGGGCAAATGAGTCCTTATAGGCAAAATTGCTTTATTTCATAAAGGTAAGTCTATTTACACTATAACATTTAGGTTTGGATCATTCTCTCATAAGAAAATGCAAACTGCATATTAACCATTATTTTCACGCAGACAAGCAGTTTTTACATGCTTCACGACAATTGCGTGCAAATGAGTCCTTATAGGCAAAATTGCTTTATTTTACAAAGGTAAGTCTATTTACACTATAATATTCAGGTTTAGATCATTCTCTCATAAGAAAATGCAAACTGCATATTAACCATTATTTTAACGCATACAAGCAGTTTTTACATGCTTTATGACAATTAGGGGCAAATGAGTCCTTATAGGCAAAATTGCTTTATTTCATGAAGGTAAGTCTATTTACACTATAACATTTAGGTTTGGATCATTCTCTCATAAGAAAATGCAAACTGCATATTAACCATTATTTTAACGCAGACAAGCAGTTTTTACATGCTTCACGACAATTGCGTGCAAATAAGTCCTTATAGGCAAAATTGCTTTATTTTACAAAGGTAAGTCTATTTACACTATAACATTCAGGTTTGGATCATTCTCTCAAAAGAAAATGCAAACTGCATATTAACCATTATTTAAACGCAGACACACAGTTTTTACATGCCTTACGACAATTATGTGCAAATGAGTCTTTATAGGCAAAATTGCTTTATTTCATGAGGGTAAGTCTATTTACACTATAACATTCAGGTTTGGATCATTCTCTCATAAGAAAATGCAAACTGCGTATTAACCATTATTTTAACGCAGAGAAGCAGTTTTTAAATGCTTTATGACAACTAGGGTAAAATGAGTCCTTATAGGCAAAATTGCTTTATTTTACAAAGGTAAGTCTATTTACACTATATCATTCAGGTTTGGATCATTCTCTCATAAGAAAATGCAAACTGCATATTAACCATTATTTAAACGCAGACAAGCAGTTTTTACATGCTTTACGACAATTAGGTGCAAATGAGTCCTTATAGGAAAAATTGCTTTATTTCATGAGAGTACGTCTACTTACACTATAACATTTAGGTTTGGATCATTCTCTCATAAGAAAATGCAAACTGCATATTAACCATTATTTTAACGCAGACAAGCAGTTTTTACATGCTTTATGACAATTAGGGGCAAATCAGTCCTTATAGGCAAAATTGCTTTATTTCATGAGGGTAAGTCTATTTACACTATAATATTCAGGTTTGGATCATTCTCTCATAAGAAAATGCAAACTGCATATTTACTATCTTTTTCACGCAGACAAGCAGTTTTTACATGCTTCACGACAATTTTGTGCAAATGAGTCCTTATAGGCAAAATTGCTTTATTTTAAAAAGGTAAGTCTATTTACACTATAACATTCAGGTTTGGATCATTCTCTCATAAGAAAATGCAAACTGCATATTAACCATTATTTTAACGCATACAATCAGTTTTTACATGCTTTATGACAATTAGGGGCAAATGGGACCTTATAGGCAAAATTGCTTTATTTTATGAAGGTTAGTCTATTTACTCTATAACATTCAGGTTTGGATTATTTTCTCATTAGAAAATGCAAACTGCATATTAACCATTATTTTAACGCAGACAAGCAGTTTTTACATGCTTTATGACAATTAGGTGCAAATGAGTCTTTATAGGCAAAATTGCTTTATTTCATGAAGGTAAGTCAATTTACACTATAACATTCAGGTTTGGATCATTCTCTCATAAGAAAATGCAAACTGCATATTAACAATTATTTTAACGCTGACAAGCAGTTTTTACATGCTTTACGACAATTAGGTGCAAATGAGTCCTTATAGGCAAAAGTGCTTTATTTCATGAGGGTTAGTCTATTTACACTATAACATTCAGGTTTGGATCATTCTCTCATAAGAAAATACAAACTGCATATTTACTATCATTTTCACGCAGACAAGCAGTTTTTACATGCTTCACGACAATTGCGTGCAAATGAGTCCTTATAGGCAAAATTGCTTCATTTTACAAAGGTAAGTCTATTTACACTATAACATTCAGGTTTGCATCATTCTCTCATAAGAAAATGCAAACTGCATATTAACCATTATTTTAACGCATACAAGCAGTTTTTACATGCTTTATGACAATTAGGGGCAAATGAGTCCTTATAGGCAAAATTGCTTTATTTCATGAAGGTAAGTCTACTTTCACTATAACATTCAGGGTTGGATCATTCTCTCATAAGAAAATGCAAACTGCATATTCACCATTATTTTAACGCAGACAAGCAGTTTCTACATGCTTTACGACAATTGCGTGCAAATGAGTCCTTATAGGCAAAATTGCTTTATTTTGCAACGGTAAGTCTATTTACACTAAAACATTAAGGTTTGCATCATTCTCTCATAAGAAAATGCAATCTGCATATTAACCATTATTTTAACGCATACAAGCAGTTTTTACATGCTTTATGACAATTTGGGGCAAATGAGTCCTTATAGGCAAAATTGCTTTATTTCATGAAGGTAAGTCTATTTACACTATAACATTAAGGTTTGGATCATTCTCTCATAAGAAAATGCAAACTGCATATTAACCATAATTTAAACGCAGACAAGCAGTTTTTACATGCTTTACGACAATTAGGTGCAAATGAGTCTTTTTAGGCAAAATTGCTTTATTTCATGAGGGTAAGTCTATTTACACTATAACATTCAGGTTTAGATCCTTCTCTCATAAGAAAATGCAAACTGCATATTAACCATTATTTAAACGCAGACAAGCAGTTTTTACATGCTTTACGACAATTAGGTGCAAATGAGTCTTTATAGGCAAAATTGCTTTATTTCATGAGAGTAAGTCTATTTACACTATAACATTCAGGTTTGGATCATTCTCTCATAAGAAAATGCAAACTGCATATTAACCATTATTTAAACGCAGACAAGCAGTTTTTACATGCTTTACGACAATTATGTGCAAATGAGTCTTTATAGGCAAAATTGCTTTATTTCATGAGGGTAAGTCTATTTACACTATAACATTCAGGTTTGTATCATTCTTTCATAAGAAAATGCAAACTGCATATTAACCATTATTTAAACGCAGACAAGCAGTTTTTACATGCTTTATGACAATTAGGGGCAAATGAGTTCTTATAGGCAAAATTGCTTTATTTTACAAAGGTAAGTCTATTTACACTATAACATTCAGGTTTGGATCATTCTCTCATAAGAAAATGCAAACTGCATATTAACCATTATTTAAACGCAGACAAGCAGTTTTTACATGCTTTACGACAATTAGGTGCAAATGAGTCCTTATAGGCAAAATTGCTTTATTTCATGAGAGTACGTCTATTTACACTATAACATTCAGGTTTGAATCATTCTTTCATAAGAAAATGCAAACCGCATATTAACCATTATTTTAACGCAGACAAGCAGTTTTTACATGCTTTATGACAATTAGGTGCAAATGAGTCTTTATAGGCAAAAGTGCTTTATTTCATGAGGGTAAGTCTATTTACACTATAACATTCAGGTTTGGATCATTCTCTCATAAGAAAATGCAAACTGCATATTAACCATTATTTTAACGCAGACAAGCAGTTTTTACATGCTTTATGACAATTAGGGGCAAATGAGTCCTTATAGGCAAAATTGCTTTATTTCATGAGGGTAAGTCTATTTACACTATAATATTCAGGTTTGGATCATTCTCTCATAAGAAAATGCAAACTGCATATTTACTATCTTTTTCACGCAGACAAGCAGTTTTTACATGCTTCACGACAATTTTGTGCAAATGAGTCCTTATAGGCAAAATTGCTTTATTTTAAAAAGGTAAGTCTATTTACACTATAACATTCAGGTTTGGATCATTCTCTCATAAGAAAATGCAAACTGCATTTTAACCATTATTTTAACGCATACAAGCAGTTTTTACATGCTTTATGACAATTAGGGGCAAATGAGTCCTTAAAGGCAAAATTGCTTTATTTCATGAGGGTAAGTCATTTTACACTATAACATTCAGGTTTGGATCATTCTCTCATAAGAAAATGCAAACTGCATATTAACCATTATTTTAACGCATACAAGCAGTTTTTACATGCTTTATAACAATTAGGGGCAAATGGGACCTTATAGGCAAAATTGCTTTATTTTATGAAGGTTAGTCTATTTACTCTATAACATTCAGGTTTGGATTATTTTCTCATTAGAAAATGCAAACTGCATATTAACCATTATTTTAACGCAGACAAGCAGTTTTAACATGCTTTATGACAATTAGGTGCAAATGAGTCTTTATAGGCAAAATTGCTTTATTTCATGAAGGTAAGTCAATTTACACTATAACATTCAGGTTTGGATCATTCTCTCATAAGAAAATGCAAACTGAATATTGACTATCATTTTCACGCAGACAAGCAGTTTTTACATGGTTTACGACAATTAGGTGCAAATAAGTCCTTAAAGGCAAAATTGTTGTATTTTACAAAGGTAAGTCTACTTTCACTATAACATTCAGGTTTGGATCATCCTCTCATAAGAAAATGCAAACTGCATATTCACCATTATTTTAACGCAGACAAGCAGTTTTTACATGCTTCACGACAATTGCGTGCAAATGAGTCCTTATAGGCAAAATTGCTTTATTTTTCAACGGTAAGTCTATTTACACTATAACATTAAGGTTTGGATCATTCTCTCATAAGAAAATGCAATCTGCATATTAACCATTATTTTAACGCATACAAGCAGTTTTTACATGCTTTATGACAATTAGGGGCAAATCAGTCCTTATAGGCAAAATTGCTTTATTTCATGAAGGTAAGTCTACTTTCACTATAACATTCAGGGTTGGATCATTCTCTCATAAGAAAATGCAAACTGCATATTCACCATTATTTTAACGCAGACAAGCAGTTTCTACATGCTTCACGACAATTGCGTGCAAATGAGTCCTTATAGGCAAAATTGCTTTATTTTGCAACGGTAAGTCTATTTACACTAAAACATTAAGGTTTGCATCATTCTCTCATAAGAAAATGCAATCTGCATATTAACCATTATTTTAACGCATACAAGCAGTGTTTACATGCTTTATGACAATTTGGGGCAAATGAGTCCTTATAGGCAAAATTGCTTTATTTCATGAAGGTAAGTCTATTTACACTATAACATTCAGGTTTGGATCATTCTCTCATAAGAAAATGCAAACTGCATATTAACCATAATTTAAACGCAGACAAGCAGTTTTTACATGCTTTACGACAATTAGGTGCAAATGAGTCTTTATAGGCAAAATTGCTTTATTTCATGAGGGTAAGTCTATTTACACTATAACATTCAGGGGTAGATCCTTCTCTCATAAGAAAATGCAAACTGCATATTAACCATTATTTAAACGCAGACAAGCAGTTTTTACATGCTTTACGACAATTAGGTGCAAATGAGTCTTTATAGGCAAAATTGCTTTATTTCATGAGAGTAAGTCTATTTACACTATAACATTCAGGTTTGGATCATTCTCTCATAAGAAAATGCAAACTGCATATTAACCATTATTTAAACGCAGACAAGCAGTTTTTACATGCTTTACGACAATTATGTGCAAATGAGTCTTTATAGGCAAAATTGCTTTACTTCATGAGGGTAAATCTATTTACACTATAACATTCAGGTTTGTATCATTCTTTCATAAGAAAATGCAAACTGCATATTAACCATTATTTAAACGCAGACAAGCAGTTTTTACATGCTTTATGACAATTAGGGGCAAATGAGTTCTTATAGGCAAAATTGCTTTATTTTACAAAGGTAAGTCTATTTACACTATAACATTCAGGTTTGGATCATTCTCTCATAAGAAAATGCAAACTGCATATTAACCATTATTTAAACGCAGACAAGCAGTTTTTACATGCTTTACGACAATTAGGTGCAAATGAGTCCTTATACGCAAAATTGCTTTATTTTACAAAGGTTAGTCTATTTACACTATAACATTCAGGTTTGGATCATTCTCTCATAAGAAAATGCAAACTGCATATTAACCATAATTTTAAAGCATACAAGCAGTTTTTACATGCTTTATGACAATTAGGTGCAAATGAGTCCTTATAGGCAAAATTGCTTTATTTCATGAGGGTAAGTCTATTTACACTATAACATTCAGGTTTGGATCATTCTCTCATAAGAAAATGCAAACTGAATATTGACTATCATTTATACGCAGACAAGCAGTTTTTACATGGTTTACGACAATTAGGTGCAAATAAGTCCATAAAGGCAAAATTGTTTCATTTCACAAAAGTAAGTCTACTTTCACTATAACATTCAGGTTTGGATCATTCTCTCATAAGAAAATGCAAACTGCAGATTAACCATTATTTTAACGCAGACAAGCAGTTTTTACATGCCTCACGACAATTGCGTGCAAATGAGTCCTTATAGGCAAAATTTTTTTATTTTACAAAGGTAAGTCTATTTACACTATAAAATTCAGGTTTGGATCATTCTCTCAAAAGAAAATGCAATCTGCATATTAACCATTATTTTAACGCATACAAGCAGTTTTTACATGCTTTATGACAATTAGGGGCAAATGAGTCCTTATAGGCAAAATTGCTTTATTTCATAAAGGTAAGTCTATTTACACTATAACATTCAGGTTTGGATCATTCTCTCATAAGAAAATGCAAACTGCATATTAACCATTATTTAAACGCAGACAAGCAGTTTTTACATGCTTTACGACAATTAGGTGCAAATAAGTCTTTATAAGCAAAATTGCTTTATTTCACAAAGGTAAGTTTACTTACACTATAACATTCAGGTTTGGATCATTCTCTCTCAAGAAAATGCAAACTGCATATTAACTATTATTTTCGCGCATACAAGCAGTTTTTACATGCTTTATGACAATTAGGTGCAAATGAGTCCTTATAGGCAAAATTGCTTTATTTCATGAGGGTAAGTCTATTTACACTATAACATTCAGGTTTGGATCATTCTCTCATAAGAAAATGCAAACTGAATATTGACTATCATTTTCACGCAGACAAGCAGTTTTTACATGCTTCACGACAATTGCGTGCAAATGAGTCCTTATAGGCAAAATTGCTTTATTTTCAAAGGTAAGTCTATTTACACTATAACATTCAGGTTTGGATCATTCTCTCATAAGAAAATGCAAACTGCATATTAACCATTATTTTAACGCATACAAGCAGTTTTTACATGCTTTATGACAATTAATGGCAAATGAGTCCTTATAGGCAAAATTGATTTATTTCATGAAGGTAAGTCTATTTACACTATAACATTCAGGTTTAGATCATTCTCTCATTAGAAAATGCAATCTGCATAATAACCATTATTTTAACGCATACAAGCAGTTTTTACATGCTTTATGACAATTAGGGGCAAATGAGTCCTTATAGGCAAAATTGCTTTATTTCATAAAGGTAAGTCTATTTACACTATAACATTTAGGTTTGGATCATTCTCTCATAAGAAAATGCAAACTGCATATTAACCATTATTTTCACGCAGACAAGCAGTTTTTACATGCTTCACGACAATTGCGTGCAAATGAGTCCTTATAGGCAAAATTGCTTTATTTTACAAAGGTAAGTCTATTTACACTATAATATTCAGGTTTGGATCATTCTCTCATAAGAAAATGCAAACTGCATATTAACCATTATTTTAACGCATACAAGCAGTTTTTACATGCTTTATGACAATTAGGGGCAAATGAGTCCTTATAGGCAAAATTGCTTTATTTCATGAAGGTAAGTCTATTTACACTATAACATTTAGGTTTGGATCATTCTCTCATAAGAAAATGCAAACTGCATATTAACCATTATTTTAACGCAGACAAGCAGTTTTTACATGCTTCACGACAATTGCGTGCAAATAAGTCCTTATAGGCAAAATTGCTTTATTTTACAAAGGTAAGTCTATTTACACTATAACATTCAGGTTTGGATCATTCTCTCAAAAGAAAATGCAAACTGCATATTAACCATTATTTAAACGCAGACACACAGTTTTTACATGCCTTACGACAATTATGTGCAAATGAGTCTTTATAGGCAAAATTGCTTTATTTCATGAGGGTAAGTCTATTTACACTATAACATTCAGGTTTGGATCATTCTCTCATAAGAAAATGCAAACTGCGTATTAACCATTATTTTAACGCAGAGAAGCAGTTTTTAAATGCTTTATGACAACTAGGGTAAAATGAGTCCTTATAGGCAAAATTGCTTTATTTTACAAAGGTAAGTCTATTTACACTATATCATTCAGGTTTGGATCATTCTCTCATAAGAAAATGCAAACTGCATATTAACCATTATTTAAACGCAGACAAGCAGTTTTTACATGCTTTACGACAATTAGGTGCAAATGAGTCCTTATAGGAAAAATTGCTTTATTTCATGAGAGTACGTCTACTTACACTATAACATTTAGGTTTGGATCATTCTCTCATAAGAAAATGCAAACTGCATATTAACCATTATTTTAACGCAGACAAGCAGTTTTTACATGCTTTATGACAATTAGGTGCAAATGAGTCTTTATAGGCAAAATTGCTTTATTTCATGAGGGTAAGTCTATTTACACTATAACATTCAAGTTTAGATCATTCTCTCATAAGAAAATGCAAACTGCATATTAACCATTATTTTAACGCAGACAAGCAGTTTTTAGATGCTTCACGTCAATTGCGTGCAAATGAGTCCTTATAGGCAAAATTGCTTTATTTTACAAAGGTAAGTCTATTTACACTATAATATTCAGGTTTGGATCATTCTCTCATAAGAAAATGCAAACTGCATATTAACCATTATTTTAACGCATACAAGCAGTTTTTTCATGCTTTATGACAATTAGGGGCAAATGAGTCCTTATAGGCAAAATTGCTTTATTTCATAAAGGTAAGTCTATTTACACTATAACATTTAGGTTTGGATCATTCTCTCATAAGAAAATGCAAACTGCATATTAACCATTATTTTAACGCAGACAAGCAGTTTTTACATGCTTCACGACAATTGCGTGCAAATAAGTCCTTATAGGCAAAATTGCCTTATTTTACAAAGGTTAGTCTATTTACACTATAACATTCAGGTTTGGATCATTCTCTCAAAAGAAAATGCAAACTGCATATTAACCATTATTTAAACGCAGACACACAGTTTTTACATGCTTTACGACAATTATGTGCAAATGAGTCTTTATAGGCAAAATTGCTTTATTTCATGAGGGTAAGTCTATTTACACTATAACATTCAGGTTTGGATCATTCTCTCATAAGAAAATGCAAACTGCGTATTAACCATTATTTTTAACGCAGACAAGCAGTTTTTACATGCTTTATGACAATTAGGGTAAAATGAGTCCTTATAGGCAAAATTGCTTTTTTCATGAGAGTACGTCTATTTACACTATAACATTCAGGTTTGGATCATTCTTTCATAAGAAAATGCAAACTGCATATTAACCATTATTTTAACGCAGACAAGCAGTTTTTACATGCTTTATGACAATTAGGTGCAAATGAGTCTTTATAGGCAAAATTGCTTTATTTCATGAGGAAAAGTCTATTTACACTATAACATTCAGGTTTGGATCATTCTCTCATAAGAAAATGCAAACTGAATATTGACTATCATTTTCACGCAGACAAACAGTTTTTACATGCTTCACGACAATTGCGTGCAAATGAGTCCTTATAGGCAAAATTGCTTTATTTTCAAAGGTAAGTCTATTTACACTATAACATTCAGGTTTGGATCATTCTCTCATAAGAAAATGCAAACTGCATATTAACAATTATTATAACGCATACAAGCAGTTTTTACATGCTTTATGACAATTAATGGCAAATGAGTCCTTATAGGCAAAATTGATTTATTTCATGAAGGTAAGTCTATTTACACTATAACATTCAGGTTTAGATCATTCTCTCATTAGAAAATGCAATCTGCATAATAACCATTATTTTAACGCATACAAGCAGTTTTTACATGCTTTATGACAATTAGGTGCAAATGAATCCCTATAGGCAAAATTGCTTTATTTCATGAAGGTAAGTCTATTTACACTATAATATTTAGGTTTGGATCATTCTCTCATAAGAAAATGCAAACTGCATATTAACCATTATTTTAACGCATACAAGCAGTTTTTACATGCTTTATGACAATTAGGGGCAAATGAGTCCTTATAGGCAAAATTGCTTTATTTCATGAAGGTAAGTCTATTTACACTATAACATTTAGGTTTGGATCATTCTCTCATAGGAAAATGCAAACTGCATATTAACCATTATTTTCACGCAGACAAGCAGTTTTTACATGCTTCACGACAATTGCGTGCAAATGAGTCCTTATAGGCAAAATTGCTTTATTTTACAACGGTAAGTCTATTTACACTATAACATCAAGGTTTGGATCATTCTCTCATAAGAAAATGCAATCTGCATATTAACCATTATTTTAACGCAGACAAGCAGTTTTTACATGCTTTATGACAATTAGGTGCAAATGAGTCTTTATAGGCAAAATTGCTTTATTTCATGAGGGTAAGTCTATTTACACTATAACATTCAGGTTTGGATCATTCTCTCATAAGAAAATGCAAACTGCGTATTAACCATTATTTTAACGCAGACAAGCAGT
The DNA here is from genome assembly GCA_963575645.1 of Xanthostigma xanthostigma. Taxonomy (NCBI): domain Eukaryota; kingdom Metazoa; phylum Arthropoda; class Insecta; order Raphidioptera; family Raphidiidae; genus Xanthostigma; species Xanthostigma xanthostigma. The sequence goes on along the minus strand of OY754468.1, from coordinate 15,833,279 downwards.
TTTTACATGCTTTATGACAATTAGGGTAAAATGAGTCCTTATAGGCAAAATTGCTTTATTTTACAAAGGTAAGTCTATTTACACTATATCATTTAGGTTTGGATCATTCTCTCATAAGAAAATGCAAACTGGATATTAACCATTATTTAAACGCAGACAAGCAGTTTTTACATGCTTTACGACAATTAGGTGCAAATGAGTCTTTATAGGCAAAATTGCTTTATTTCATGAGGGAAAGTCTATTTACACTATAACATTCAGGTTTGGATCATTCTCTCATAAGAAAATGCAAACTGAATATTGACTATCATTTTCACGCAGACAAACAGTTTTTACATGCTTCACGACAATTGCGTGCAAATGAGTCCTTATAGGCAAAATTGCTTTATTTTCAAAGGTAAGTCTATTTACACTATAACATTCAGGTTTGGATCATTCTCTCATAAGAAAATGCAAACTGCATATTAACCATTATTATAACGCATACAAGCAGTTTTTACATGCTTTATGACAATTAATGGCAAATGAGTCCTTATAGGCAAAATTGATTTATTTCATGAAGGTAAGTCTATTTACACTATAACATTCAGGTTTAGATCATTCTCTCATTAGAAAATGCAAACTGCATAATAACCATTATTTTAACGCATACAAGCAGTTTTTACATGCTTTATGACAATTAGGGGCAAATGAGTCCTTATAGGCAAAATTGCTTTATTTCATGAAGGTAAGTCTATTTACACTATAACATTTAGGTTTGGATCATTCTCTCATAAGAAAATGCAAACTGCATATTAACCATTATTTTAACGCAGACAAGCAGTTTCTACATGCTTCACGACAATTGCGTGCAAATGAGTCCTTATAGGCAAAATTGCTTTATTTTACAACGGTAAGTCTATTTACACTATAACATTAAGGTTTGGATCATTCTCTCATAAGAAAATGCAATCTGCATATTAACCATTATTTTAACGCAGACAAGCAGTTTTTACATGCTTTATGACAATTAGGGTAAAATGAGTCCTTATAGGCAAAACTGCTTTATTTTACAAAGGTAAGTCTATTTACACTATATCATTTAGGTTTGGATCATTCTCTCATAAGAAAATGCAAACTGGATATTAACCATTATTTAAACGCAGACAAGCAGTTTTTACATGCTTTACGACAATTAGGTGCAAATGAGTCCTTATAGGCAAAATTGCTTTATTTCATGAGAGTACGTCTATTTACACTATAACATTCAGGTTTGGATCATTCTTTCATAAGAAAATGCAAACTGCATATTAACCATTATTTTAACGCAGACAAGCAGTTTTTACATGCTTTATGACAATTAGGTGCAAATGAGTCTTTATAGGCAAAATTGCTTTATTTCATGAGGGTAAGTCTATTTACACTATAACATTCAGGTTTGGATCATTCTCTCATAAGAAAATGCAAACTGCATATTAACCATTATTTTAACGCAGACAAGCAGTTTTTAGATGCTTCACGACAATTGCGTGCAAATGAGTCCTTATAGGCAAAATTGCTTTATTTTACAAAGGTAAGTCTATTTACACTATAATATTCAGGTTTGGATCATTCTCTCATAAGAAAATGCAAACTGCATATTAACCATTATTTTAACGCATACAAGCAGTTTTTTCATGCTTTATGACAATTAGGGGCAAATGAGTCCTTATAGGCAAAATTGCTTTATTTCATGAAGGTAAGTCTATTTACACTATAACATTTAGGTTTGGATCATTCTCTCATAAGAAAATGCAAACTGCATATTAACCATTATTTTAACGCAGACAAGCAGTTTTTACATGCTTCACGACAATTGCGTGCAAATAAGTCCTTATAGGCAAAATTGCTTTATTTTACAAAGGTTAGTCTATTTACACTATAACATTCAGGTTTGGATCATTCTCTCAAAAGGAAATGCAAACTGCATATTAACCATTATTTAAACGCAGACACACAGTTTTTACATGCTTTACGACAATTATGTGCAAATGAGTCTTTATAGGCAAAATTGCTTTATTTCATGAGGGTAAGTCTATTTACACTATAACATTCAGGTTTGGATCATTCTCTCATAAGAAAATGCAAACTGCGTATTAACCATTATTTTTAACGCAGACAAGCAGTTTTCACATGCTTTATGACAATTAGGGTAAAATGAGTCCTTATAGGCAAAATTGCTTTATTTCATGAGAGTACGTCTATTTACACTATAACATTCAGGTTTGGATCATTCTTTCATAAGAAAATGCAAACTGCATATTAACCATTATTTTAACGCAGACAAGCAGTTTTTACATGCTTTATGACAATTAGGTGCAAATGAGTCTTTATAGGCAAAATTGCTTTATTTCATGAGGGTAAGTCTATTTACACTATAACATTCAGGTTTGGATCATTCTCTCATAAGAAAATGCAAACTGAATATTGACTATCATTTTCACGCAGACAAACAGTTTTTACATGCTTCACGACAATTGCGTGCAAATGAGTCCTTATAGGCAAAATTGCTTTATTTTCAAAGGTAAGTCTATTTACACTATAACATTCAGGTTTGGATCATTCTCTCATAAGAAAATGCAAACTGCATATTAACCATTATTTTAACGCATACAAGCAGTTTTTACATGCTTTATGACAATTAATGGCAAATGAGTCCTTATAGGCAAAATTGATTTATTTCATGAAGGTAAGTCTATTTACACTATAACATTCAGGTTTAGATCATTCTCTCATTAGAAAATGCAATCTGCATAATAACCATTATTTTAACGCATACAAGCAGTTTTTACATGCTTTATGACAATTAGGTGCAAATGAATCCCTATAGGCAAAATTGCTTTATTTCATGAAGGTGAGTCTATTTACACTATAATATTTAGGTTTGGATCATTCTCTCATAAGAAAATGCAAACTGCATATTAACCATTATTTTAACGCATACAAGCAGTTTTTACATGCTTTATGACAATTAGGGGCAAATGAGTCCTTATAGGCAAAATTGCTTTATTTCATGAAGGTAAGTCTATTTACACTATAACATTTAGGTTAGGATCATTCTCTCATAAGAAAATGCAAACTGCATATTAACCATTATTTTCACGCAGACAAGCAGTTTTTACATGCTTCACGACAATTGCGTGCAAATGAGTCCTTATAGGCAAAATTGCTTTATTTTACAAAGGTTAGTCTATTTACACTATAATATTCAGGTTTGGATCATTCTCTCATAAGAAAATGCAAACTGCATAATAACCATTATTTTAACGCATACAAGCAGTTTTTACATGCTTTATGACAATTAGGGGCAAATGAGTCCTTATAGGCAAAATTGCTTTATTTCATGAAGGTAAGTCTATTTACACTATAACATTTAGGTTTGGATCATTCTCTCATAAGAAAATGCAAACTGCATATTAACCATTATTTTAACGCAGACAAGCAGTTTTTACATGCTTCACGACAATTGCGTGCAAATAAGTCCTTAAAGGAAAAATTGCTTTATTTTACAACGGTAAGTCTATTTACACTATAACATTCAGGTTTGGATCATTCTCTCAAAAGAAAATGCAAACTGCATATTAACCATTATTTAAACGCAGACACACAGTTTTTACATGCCTTACGACAATTATGTGCAAATGAGTCTTTATAGGCAAAATTGCTTTATTTCATGAGGGTAAGTCTATTTACACTATAACATTCAGGTTTGGATCATTCTCTCATAAGAAAATGCAAACTGCGTATTAACCATTATTTTAACGCAGACAAGCAGTTTTTACATGCTTTATGACAATTAGGGTAAAATGAGTCCTTATAGGCAAAATTGCTTTATTTTACAAAGGTAAGTCTATTTACACTATATCATTTAGGTTTGGATCATTCTCTCATAAGAAAATGCAAACTGGATATTAACCATTATTTAAACGCAGACAAGCAGTTTTTACATGCTTTACGACAATTAGGTGCAAATGAGTCTTTATAGGCAAAATTGCTTTATTTCATGAGGGTAAGTCTATTTACACTATAACATTCAGGTTTGGATCATTCTCTCATAAGAAAATACAAACTGCATATTTACCATTATTTTCACGCAGACAAGCAGTTTTTACATGCTTTATGACAATTAGGGTAAAATGAGTCCTTATAAGCAAAATTGCTTTATTTTACAAAGGTAAGTCTATTTGCACTATATCATTCAGGTTTGGATCATTCTCTCATAAGAAAATGCAAACTGCATATTAACCATTATTTAAACGCAGACAAGCAGTTTTTACATGCTTCACGACAATTGCGTGCAAATAAGTCCTTATAGGCAAAATTGCTTTATTTTACAAAGGTAAGTCTATTTACACTATAACATTCAGGTTTGGATCATTCTCTCAAAAGAAAATGCAAACTGCATATTAACCATTATTTAAACGCAGACACACAGTTTTTACATGCTTTACGACAATTATGTGCAAATGAGTCTTTATAGGCAAAATTGCTTTATTTCATGAGGGTAAGTCTATTTACACTATAACATTCAGGTTTGGATCATTCTCTCATAAGAAAATACAAACTGCATATTTACCATTATTTTCACGCAGACAAGCAGTTTTTACATGCTTTATGACAATTAGGGTAAAATGAGTCCTTATAAGCAAAATTGCTTTATTTTACAAAGGTAAGTCTATTTGCACTATATCATTCAGGTTTGGATCATTCTCTCATAAGAAAATGCAAACTGCATATTAACCATTATTTAAACGCAGACAAGCAGTTTTTACATGCTTCACGACAATTGCGTGCAAATAAGTCCTTATAGGCAAAATTGCTTTATTTTACAAAGGTAAGTCTATTTACACTATAACATTCAGGTTTGGATCATTCTCTCATAAGAAAATGCAAACTGAATATTGACTATCATTTTCACGCAGACAAGCAGTTTTTACATGGTTTACGACAATTAGGTGCAAATAAGTCCTTAAAGGCAAAATTGTTGTATTTTACAAAGGTAAGTCTACTTTCACTATAACATTCAGGTTTGGATCATCCTCTCATAAGAAAATGCAAACTGCATATTCACCATTATTTTAACGCAGACAAGCAGTTTTTACATGCTTCACGACAATTGCGTGCAAATGAGTCCTCATAGGCAAAATTGCTTTATTTTTCAACGGTAAGTCTATTTACACTATAACATTAAGGTTTGGATCATTCTCTCATAAGAAAATGCAATCTGCATATTAACCATTATTTTAACGCATACAAGCAGTTTTTACATGCTTTATGACAATTAGGGGCAAATGAGTCCTTATAGGGAAATTGCTTTATTTCATGAAGGTAAGTCTACTTTCACTATAACATTCAGGGTTGGATCATTCTCTCATAAGAAAATGCAAACTGCATATTCACCATTATTTTAACGCAGACAAGCAGTTTCTACATGCTTCACGACAATTGCGTGCAAATGAGTCCTTATAGGCAAAATTGCTTTATTTTGCAACGGTAAGTCTATTTACACTAATACATTAAGGTTTGCATCATTCTCTCATAAGAAAATGCAATCTGCATATTAACCATTATTTTAACGCATACAAGCAGTTTTTACATGCTTTATGACAATTTGGGGCAAATGAGTCCTTATAGGCAAAATTGCCTTATTTCATGAAGGCAAGTCTATTTACACTATAACATTCAGGTTTGGATCATTCTCTCATAAGAAAATGCAAACTGCATATTAACCATAATTTAAACGCAGACAAGCAGTTTTTACATGCTTTACGACAATTAGGTGCAAATGAGTCTTTATAGGCAAAATTGCTTTATTTCATGAGGGTAAGTCTATTTACAATATAACATTCAGGTTTAGATCCTTCTCTCATAAGAAAATGCAAACTGCATATTAACCATTATTTAAACGCAGACAAGCAGTTTTTACATGCTTTACGACAATTAGGTGCAAATGAGTCTTTATAGGCAAAATTGCTTTATTTCATGAGAGTAAGTCTATTTACACTATAACATTCAGGTTTGGATCATTCTCTCATAAGAAATTGCAAACTGCATATTAACCATTATTTAAACGCAGACAAGCAGTTTTTACATGCTTTACGACAATTAGGTGCAAATGAGTCTTTATAGGCAAAATTGCTTTATTTCATGAGAGTAAGTCTATTTACACTATAACATTCAGGTTTGTATCATTCTTTCATAAGAAAATGCAAACTGCATATTAACTATTATTTAAACGCAGACAAGCAGTTTTTACATGCTTTATGACAATTAGGGGCAAATGAGTTCTTATAGGCAAAATTGCTTTATTTTACAAAGGTAAGTCTATTTACACTATAACATTCAGGTTTGGATCATTCTCTCATAAGAAAATGCAAACTGCATATTAACCATTATTTAAACGCAGACAAGCAGTTTTTACATGCTTTACGACAATTAGGTGCAAATGAGTCCTTATAGGCAAAATTGCTTTATTTTACAAAGGTTAGTCTATTTACACTATAACATTCAGGTTTGGATCATTCTCTCATAAGAAAATGCAAACTGCATATTAACCATAATTTTAAAGCATACAAGCAGTTTTTACATGCTTTATGACAATTAGGTGCAAATGAGTCCTTATAGGCAAAATTGCTTTATTTCATGAGGGTAAGTCTATTTACACTATAACATTCAGGTTTGGATCATTCTCTCATAAGAAAATGCAAACTGAATATTGACTATCATTTATACGCAGACAAGCAGTTTTTACATGGTTTACGACAATTAGGTGCAAATAAGTCCATAAAGGCAAAATTGTTTCATTTCACAAAAGTAAGTCTACTTTCACTATAACATTCAGGTTTGGATCATTCTCTCATAAGAAAATGCAAACTGCAGATTAACCATTATTTTAACGCATACAAGCAGTTTTTACATGCTTCACGACAATTGCGTGCAAATGAGTCCTTATAGGCAAAATTTTTTTATTTTTCAAAGGTAAGTCTATTTACACTATATAATTCAGGTTTGGATCATTCTCTCAAAAGAAAATGCAATCTGCATATTAACCATTATTTTAACGCATACAAGCAGTTTTTACATGCTTTATGACAATTAGGGGCAAATGAGTCCTTATAGGCAAAATTGCTTTATTTCATAAAGGTAAGTCTATTTACACTATAACATTCAGGTTTGGATCATTCTCTCATAAGAAAATGCAAACTGCATATTAACCATTATTTAAACGCAGACAAGCAGTTTTTTTATGCTTTACGACAATTAGGTGCAAATAAGTCTTTATAAGCAAAATTGCTTTATTTCACAAAGGTAAGTTTACTTACACTATAACATTCAGGTTTGGATCATTCTCTCTCAAGAAAATGCAAACTGCATATTAACTATTATTTTCGCGCATACAAGCAGTTTTTACATGCTTTATGACAATTAGGTGCAAATGAGTCCTTATAGGCAAAATTGCTTTATTTCATGAGGGTAAGTCTATTTACACTATAACATTCAGGTTTGGATCATTCTCTCATAAGAAAATGCAAACTAAATATTGACTATCATTTTCACGCAGACAAGCAGTTTTTACATGCTTCACGACAATTGCGTGCAAATGAGTCCTTAGAGGCAAAATTGCTTTATTTTCAAAGGTAAGTCTATTTACACTATAACATTCAGGTTTGGATCATTCTCTCATAAGAAAATGCAAACTGCATATTAACCATTATTTTAACGCATACAAGCAGTTTTTACATGCTTTATGACAATTAATGGCAAATGAGTCCTTATAGGCTAAATTGATTTATTTCATGAAGGTAAGTCTATTTACACTATAACATTCAGGTTTAGATCATTCTCTCATTAGAAAATGCAATCTGCATAATAACCATTATTTTAACGCATACAAGCAGTTTTTACATGCTTTATGACAATTAGGTGCAAATGAATCCCTATAGGCAAAATTGCTTTATTTCATGAAGGTAAGTCTTTTTACACTATAACATTTAGGTTTGGATCATTATCTCATAAGAAAATGCAAACTGCATATTAACCATTATTTTAACGCATACAAGCAGTTTTTACATGCTTTATGACAATTAGGGGCAAATGAGTCCTTATAGGCAAAATTGCTTTTTTTCATGAAGGTAAGTCTATTTACACTATAACATTTAGGTTTGGATCATTCTCTCATAAGAAAATGCAAACTGCATATTAACCATTATTTTCACGCAGACAAGCAGTTTTTACATGCTTCACGACAATTGCGTGCAAATGAGTCCTTATAGGCAAAATTGCTTTATTTTACAAAGGTAAGTCTATTTACACTATTATATTCAGGTTTGGATCATTCTCTCATAAGAAAATGCAAACTGCATATTAACCATTATTTTAACGCATACAAGCAGTTTTTACATGCTTTATGACAATTAGGGGCAAATGAGTCCTTATAGGCAAAATTGCTTTATTTCATGAAGGTAAGTCTATTTACACTATAACATTTAGGTTTGGATCATTCTCTCATAAGAAAATGCAAACTGCATATTAACCATTATTTTAACGCAGACAAGCAGTTTTTACATGCTTCACGACAATTGCGTGCAAATAAGTCCTTATAGGCAAAATTGCTTTATTTTACAAAGGTAAGTCTATTTACACTATAACATTCAGGTTTGGATCATTCTCTCAAAAGAAAATGCAAACTGCATATTAACCAATATTTAAACGCAGACACACAGTTTTTACATGCCTTACGACAATTATGTGCAAATGAGTCTTTATAGGCAAAATTGCTTTATTTCATGAGGGTAAGTCTATTTACACTATAACATTCAGGTTTGGATCATTCTCTCATAAGAAAATGCAAACTGCGTATTAACCATTATTTTAACGCAGACAAGCAGTTTTTACATGCTTTATGACAATTAGGGTAAAATGAGTCCTTATAGGCAAAATTGCTTTATTTTACAAAGGTAAGTCTATTTACACTATATCATTCAGGTTTGGATCATTCTCTCATAAGAAAATGCAAACTGCATATTAACCATTATTTAAACGCAGACAAGCAGTTTTTACATGCTTTACGACAATTAGGTGCAAATGAGTCCTTATAGGCAAAATTGCTTTATTTTATGAGAGTACGTCTATTTACATTATATCATTCAGGTTTGGATCATTCTCTCATAAGAAAATGCAAACTGCGTATTAACCATTATTTTAACGCAGACAAGCAGTTTTTACATGCTTTATGACAATTAGGGTAAAATGAGTCCTTATAGGCAAAATTGCTTTATTTTACAAAGGTAAGTCTTTTACACTATATCATTCAGGTTTGGATCATTCTCTCATAAGAAAATGCAAACTGCGTATTAACCATTATTTTAACGCAGACAAGCAGTTTTTACATGCTTTATGACAATTAGGGTAAAATGAGTCCTTATAAGCAAAATTGCTTTATTTTACAAAGGTAAGTCTATTTACACTATATCATTCAGGTTTGGATCATTCTCTCATAAGAAAATGCAAACTGCATATTAACCATTATTTAAACGCAGACAAGCAGTTTTTACATGCTTTACGACAATTAGGTGCAAATGAGTCCTTATAGGCAAAATTGCTTTATTTCATGAGAGTACGTCTATTTACACTATAACATTCAGGTTTGGATCATTCTTTCATAAGAAAATGCAAACTGCATATTAACCATTATTTTAACGCAGACAAGCAGTTTTTACATGCTTTATGACAATTAGGTGCAAATGAGTCTTTATAGGCAAAATTGCTTTATTTCATGAGGGTAAGTCTATTTACACTATAACATTCAGGTTTGGATCATTCTCTCATAAGAAAATGCA